>PKRV01003323.1:263729-458456 GCA_003709505.1 Hyphantria cunea
GTGCGTGCGTGCGTGCGTGCGTGCGTGCGTGCGTGCGTGCGTGCGTGCGTGCGTGCGTGCGTGCGTGCGTGCGTGCGTGCGTGCGTGCGTGCGTGCGTGCGTGCGTGCGTGTGTGTGTGTGTGTTGATAATCCGCATATTCAATCCATCACCAGACGAATTAAAAATTATTAGAATTAAATATAATGTCTTAATCTAGGTGGACCCATCGTTACCGGTTCTAGCTCCTGGTGATAAGGAACAAATAACTGGCGAGAAGACGATATCAAAAGGGACTGTCAACTATCCTCAAAATCAGTTGAGTCATTTGGAGAAAATGGCTAAAATAATCGGGGTCAAACCTATACAACTCGTGTAAAAACAACTAAGGATGAGTTTCACCACTTGCTGACAAAGTCCCCGATGTACAAATGTGAACTTATTTGTCAGATAACTACAGATTCGGTATCGCAAGTCTTGGATAGGGGAAAATATATATAATGTAAAATATAGTAAAAAATCATACTTACAATAGAAACTTTTATCTGTTAAATAGTGTTATATACCAGGCAACTATCTAAAACTTTATCAGGAGCTGGTGAAACTGTAACTCTGAAAGTCTTACATAAGAATTGTCTGCCCCGTATATCTCTCTAATGTAGTTAAGTACATTATATTTTTTTGCAATAGGTATTAAGATGACTTTATATTTTGTTTCAAAATTTTAGGTTTGTAGTAATGGAAATGAAATATTAAAACTGAAAATAGTACAAGTATTTGATTATTTCTCCATATTTGCACTTTTAACCTGAACCTTGTCTAAATGGGCAATGATATTTTAATAAAAATAAATGGTTGTATTGTTTACACAAGCCTATCCAATTGTCCTCTTTCTTAATTCATCATTGTTTGACCACATTAGCCTGTTTCTTTACCTTTAAAACTGTGTGCTGTGATATTATGACAACAGTTTTTATAGGTAAAACTTTTTTTATACTTTTTTCTTTTTCTACAAAATTTTTACAGAAAAAAATTAACGAATAATTATAAACATGGAACACCTTTGTATGCACTTGAAACACCATTAGTGCACGATATAATTACGAGTACGTTGGCCTGAAATAAATAAAAACATTTTTTTTTGAAAAATATTCGAAAGAATATACTTTTAGTACCGAAATAGGTTACTACGTCTACATTGTTTACTTGAAAACGCCTAAAACAAGTAATTTAAAATATGTTTGTCAGCACTTTTGAATAAGACGCATTGTTTGGTAAAACTAAAAATAACCTCATACATTTCACACACAACTGTATGATTCCAAATTAGGCAGAGCCTGTACTATAGTAAACATACATAAGTATTTCCAACCATGTTAATTCATATTCTAGATAAAAGACATTCATAAGCAGAAAAAAATATTGCGCTCCTCACACTAATGTTTCTCCGGGTCGGAAATAGAACCCACGACCTCCGGCTTAGCAATACAGGTATCTAACCGCTAGATTAAAAGACTCGTTGAAGCCCGTCGAACTACACCAGGAAGTTATTTGATCTACCAATAGCCAGATTCGTAATTATACGGTTACTACCGTTTCGACAACGTAATTTCATAAATTCTAATCATAACTTGAAGTTATTTAAAAGCACTAGGCACAAGATAGAACCTCTTATAACGGGAATTCCTAATACGACCAATTACTTTTGAGACGACGTTTTTGTTACAAGTTAATTTTAGGCTCTAATAAAATTATATAAGCGGGATATATCATATTAGAGAACAAAATTATACGTAATAGAGTGTACAGTATCATCTACTTGTAGAGGTTTGCTCCATAGCAACGCCGTTAGTGTTGTCTAAAAGAAATCGCCGAGAGCGATAAAAGCAACGATTGTTACAATTACATATTAGCATGTCATTGCTCTTTACTTTTGTTTTGTGTGTATACAATACAATAAAGACAAATAAATAAATAGTCAGAACGGCAATAACTATTTAAAATAAATAAAGATTATTCTTCGACAAATATATCTTAGCGAAATAGTATTGCCCACAGACTAGAGAAATAAACCTTTGTTCTCTGCTCAGTGGTTTTGCCAATTTCTTTTTCCCCTCGCCATTCTTTTGATTGCTTACGTGAAAAAACACAATACATATCGATTAAGCCTGTAGAAATTATTACGTTACTCAGACAGTTGCCGGATCTCAAACCCCTCCTCGTCTCAATTCCAGGGAGAAAAACACTTGTGACTTTTGAGTTGAAGTATTGTTGTACGGCGGTAGTAACTTACCACCACTGGATCCGTCTCCTACTTTTCCCACCTAGATCTTTTTCCTAGCCCTTATTATCTCAAGTGTATTTGGATCAGCTACCAGTTCAACCGGTGATACCTGAATATCAGTTCAATTCGACCTCCGCAACCCTATGGCCAAACTGATTCCTAAGGTTGAACTATTTATCTGTATATTAGAGAGCACTGATTTCTCAATTACGATTGCAAAAAAGGTTTAAGACAACCGGGACCCACGGCTTAATGTGGTAAATATATAAAATAAAGCTCTTGTCATAATAAATAATATTTTTTTTTGGAGTTATACCCAAAAGTATTATTTATACATTTGATCGTTATAATTTATGATATTTTAAACTTTACCTTCGTTGGTATTTAGTGATCATTTAAATATCGTAAGAACATTATTGGGAAGTCCAAAAGATTAATTAAACAGCTAGTAAGCTGGAATATATTTATTACATAATTTTATTAATTCTTTCGTCAAAGGTAGGTAAAATAAATATATGGGAATACCAAACATATAATATTTTTCTTATTAAGGAAATTGCTGCATTGACATTTTGTAGCAGTTAAAGTTATACGCTTAATTTATGCAACAAGGAATCAACGTGGTAATTTTTGTATATTTTTTATACTTAGAAATGAAAAAATACTTTATTTTGATACAAGAATTCACCTAAGGGTTAATGCTTAGAATATATCAAAAATAACAAAAACTGTGGGACGAACTGTTGCTTGCGATATTCCCGGACTAAAACGACCTTCAAATCTTCAAGAAAAGAGCGTACTTCTCCTTAAAAGGCCGGCAACGCTCTTGTCACGCCTTTGGAGTTGCGGGTGTCCATGGGCGGCGGTAACTGCTTACTTTCTGGTGATACATGTGCTCGTTTGCCCCCTATATCTATATATAAAATGAAAATATTAAATTTTAAACTGTTTTTCACATAACGTTAAATTCATTCAAACCCGTCTTGTCCTGTATTAACAATGCTTTTTGTGGGGAAGTCAACTATAAAAAAGAATTGGAATTAATGCGTTTAGTTTCTAAATACTTGAGAATTAATAGCTAATTATTACTGTAAAGGTCAATGGTTCTGTTTCACCGGTTATAGATAAGTTTCGAATAGCTAACCCTAATAAAGATAAGCTGTGAAATAGAACTTTAATCTTATATCAATCAGCTCAAAGAGAAAGCACTTATCTGACAGAGCTTGTGTGACTTTAGATGATGCTCAATCAACCCTATTATTATTCAATCGAGTGAAACCACAATAAAATCGAATATGTTAGTAATAAATAATAATTTAACAAGGGGCATTGTACGATGAACACTTGTTTGGACCGGTTCCTTTACCAGGTTATCCTCGTCTCTTCACCGTTTATTTGCAACAAATTAAAATGTATTTTTCGATAATATCTACTCGATAATATAGATAAATAAAATTACGAGATATTTTTTTGAGATTAGCAAAAATTCTAGGTGTTCGTAATAATGTAAGCCTAAGATTTGAGGCTATTGGACTTTTAGACTAGACCGTTGAGCATACTTATCACCGATACCGATAACCAAAATTTTAACATGTTAAAGCTATATTTAAGTAAGTAAGTTATAAAGTCTACGTCTCTATGACTTGACTGTCTCGGTGCGCAGTGGTCGTGTATGTGCTGCTGTGTTGAGATCTTGGGTTCAATTTCCAGGTCGGATCAAATGTTTGTACGATCTTTAAATATTTGTTTCCGAGTTTGGGTGATTATTACGTATTATATGTATATATTAACAAAAAAAGTATAATATGTATTTATATCAGTTGTCTAATACCGATTATACAAGCTCTGCTTAGTTTGGGACTAAATTAGGCGCGAACTAGCAGACATATCGCCAGATGGTAAGCGAGCACCGCCGCCCGTTGTTATCGCAACACTAGAAGCCTCACAAGTGCGTTGCCGGCCTTTGAGGGATGGGGAGGGAGATGGGGGGCTGGGTTATGGTATGGGCATCAGGTATCCTCACTTACTCGTTGAAACACAGCACAAGCGCTGTTTCACTCCGGTTTTCTGGGAGGCCGAGGTATCACTCCAATCAAGCCGGCCCATTTATTCCTTAGCGTGGCTCTCGCACGGGGATGTTGGATGTTCGAAATATTATTATTACTTATATAGTGGTATCTCTATTATGTACATAACAACGTTTCTAGAGATAGTAAATTTTATCATGAAACTACTTTTACTAGAAACTATCACTAAAGTACCTAAGGATATCCGGATTATGCAAAACACATAATTACATTTCAAAAATTGTGTTTCAAACCCGTTTTTTTTAGTTTTGATAGGTTTTGAATACATCTTGAATATACTTAATACACGAAGGTTGGCTTCGGTTAAGATTTATGTAATTGGTTTGATTATAGGAAGCAGATGATGTAATTTAATTTTCCTTCCTAGCTTGGATATTCCAATAGCTTAAAGTACAATGACTTGTCACTGAACAATGCCAATCATCATACCAACTTTTAAACTTTCGCGTTTCATGATGTAATAATAATTTTTAACAGGAATCAACGCCATCACTCATTTATAGGATCACTTATTTATACCATGCGCCGCTGAGCCAGTCAACCTGTAACCGCGGCTAATGTAACCTGGTCGAAAAGTCAGGCAAATCAGAGGTATGCAATGTAATCATTTAAACAAGTGATCGAGTTAAGTCCCATAAAATTAGTTATTACAATGTCATTCATAATTAATGACAATTGGACGAAACGTCTACTGCTTATCTTTACATAGTATAAAATAATGTTGCTTCCCCTGTCTGTTCGCTTGACCTTATAAACTATTCAACAGATTTTAATGCGGTTTTTAGCAATATATAGAGTAATTCAAGAGGAAGGTTCGTATGTGTAATACATGCATATTATAGTAGACTTTACTATTTCATAGACTATACTATTACCTACTACTTATTTAAGACCGTGCGAAGTCAGGCCAGCTCGCTAGTACATAATAAATTATTAAATATATTTAATAAGCACGTGATGTATTTAAAAACTTTATTCTTTTAACTTTAATAGATAGGGTTTTTTCAATTGTAATAGGACTAACCTTGAGTACGTTGTGTATAATTGAATAAATCGGTATAGGTACCCTCTCCCATTTTTGAATAACTACATTATGAGCCGTCCGGGTTAACAAACTAAAAACAACATCAAAACAATGATAAAAAATAAAAGTCTGATAGAGAAGCCGAGTCTGAAAATCAGAGACACAACAGTAATTGTTAAAAAGTAACTTTATACCCTCGGTACGTCTAATAGTAAATAATAAAACTAAAAAATAAAAAACAAACCCAACGTAGGAAGGCCTCCCGCAAGGATGGTAGGACAACCTAGTTAAGATCGCAGAGACTCGTTGGATGCAGGTGGTTATCGACCGGTTGAAATTGAAATTAATGGAGTAGCCCTACGTTCAGCAGTGGACTTCCTACGGCTGATATGATGATGATAGTTAAAATTCTTTCGTGCAGCTTAGTGTGCTCCACTTAAAGTAATAATAAGATAAATGTACCGTAACAAAAAAATTTGATATTTAAATTTACCGCAAGTGTACAGTTCAAAGGTGAATGAAATGATTTCGTATAGAGTTTTTTTAACACCTAATTAACCACCAGTCAGTTAGGATTTGACTATGTATTGTTAAATAAATATTATTTTGCTTACAAACTTCATAGCTCTTCTAACGGCAATTTTTAATAACCTATAATATCTAGTTAAAATTTTAGATTGTCTATAGGTCATCCTTTCCATTTATGATTGATTGAATGTTTTCATTCATATATAGGAAGTTATTTTATTATTATTTTATTAAATTTTAGTTGTCCAAAAAGGAAACACATACAATACATTTTAAGGTGAATTTCGTTTACAATAACCTATCCGTTGTTAAAACTGGAGATGGGATCATTGAAAATGGCCTTGAATAAACTTTGTTTAAACTCTTGTAACACGACTATCCTATATGTGTTAATCCAATTTTAAAGTTATAAACATACCTTCAGATACGATATGATTATATTATAACCTTAACTTTGTCTCAGTATTGTTTCTCTACATCTAGGTTATCATTATATCTACTCCTGATCCTGAGTCATAATTTTGCATTTGTATATACTAATAATACACCTGGCATTACTCTATACTAGGTAGTAAATCGGGCGGCGAAGGTGCGCCTATCAGCGCCTTATGCCGCCCTGAGTGTGGCCGAGGATAGTCGGGACCGGTTTTCCCCTCCATCCACTTCAAAGGCCAGCCGCGGGGTAAGATTAATAGAATTGAGAGCGTTTACCAAAAGACGGTGACAGGTTCAGTGCGGGCAGGCGCTGGGAGGGGCGTGGATGTCGTAAGAACGCGGTTCCCGGATCCCTCCCGTCTCAGGCGCAGAGTGGCACACCGTGTGGTTTTAGCCGGTTCGATTCCGACACATCGCCCCGCGCAAACTCTGGTGTGGTGAACGCCCGAGGGGTTTCCACAGATAAAAAATAAGGTAGTATAGAGCCACGCTGATTTCAGCAGCTCGACCGGGTCGGTACTACCCTCTGACATAAGACCAATCTAAAATGATAGCATTCTTACTGTCGTGTTTCGTTGGCGAGTTCTATATAGGCCGCCATTGTGTCATGCTGTCTATGCTGTGCTGTCTATGCTGCATTGTCTGCATTCGCAATGTGTGTAGTGACTGCTATTCTTGGATTCTAGTCATGCTTTCCATTAGGGTACAGTTATTTTGACAGGCTATACATATAATAAAATATCTTTGTCCAATCATGCTTACTCTCCATCCCATAGCTGCCTGTAATAAGAGATTGACTTCGAGCGAAGAGGCCTTCACTTGTAGCCACATGCCCAGTTCTAAATCCTTTTGTTTTACCTGGTGTATAATAAAGTTAATATTACTGCATATACCTACACATTTGAAAGATCATTTATTGATTTATTTTATTAACGAATTGGAAATACCTCCGAATAAGTTATTTATATCTCCTGCAAATAAAAGTATAAAAACAATCTATAGATTACACCTAGTTAATATTCAAAGAATTAAAAATATATTGTCGGTAATCCGGCTCTGTCGTTCAACAAACATCATTATAAATGCGCCAATGTGGTAAAAAAGTAATAGCTCCAGTACGCGTTGGCCGAGGGCGCTCGCTATATATATGAACTGATTCATTCTAATAACAATCAATAAACCGAAATATTTCCTCGTTACTCCATGTGCCCATATTCGTGCAACAATTAAGCGCGACACGACTGTTTACTCTTACTGTAAGTATGAAGTGAACACTCGGCCAACGTGTGAACCCTGTATGCAGCTTGCGCCTAATTCAATTGATTTATATACTCAAAATCAACACTGATTGGGTCCTAGACGAATATTGGCCGCAAACGACAAATTATCACAAAACGCCCCAATACACGTTGGCCAAATGGCACGCTCGGCCAACGTGTACAGGAACCACGAAAAAGGAATATAAATGAATATCTTATTTATTTTTTCTTATATTAACAAAAAAATCATTTCAGTACGTTGATCCCATTATATCGTAAACTGTCCCTAACATGGCCGTACGCTTCGACCATGTTTCAACTTTATTTTTTATGTTTAATACACCTATTTATACCGATCACGTTATAAATCAATTTAATTATGGTGCATATAAAAATTGGAGTCCTATGAAAATCGTAATTGTATGACATATTTATGTACATATAGTACTTGTAAAAGTAAAATAGTTATCAACCCAAAGATCTTTATAAGAACACAGATCACACGTTAAGTTCTTAACATAATACTCAAACTATTTTATTATAAAGGGAAAAACAAACGGAATTCCTTAAAGTAAATAAGAAACTTTATTTAACCGGATTAAATTAAAAATAAAAGATTCATAAATTCGTAATTGTTAAGGACATCAATGCATGGAAGGTATGCAACCAGTCTTCAAAGGTCGTCCGCCTTGCGGCCAACTAGATTGGCTAGATTCCGAGCTAGCTCCACAGCTGCATTGAGCTACTGAGTATACACCTACTCGTATGAATGAAACTTTGCCATGAATAAGTATTTAGGTATTATGATTTATTAAATCACACAAAAATAGTTCGAAAACGAATTATAAGACTTGCTTTTAAGAAAACATAACGCTTTAATAGCATTTAACTATCTTAACCACATAATACGCTTCTAAAAATCGCAACTTTGAGAAACACCTTTTTTATGCATCTAATTTACTTATTTCAGACTATCCTATGGTATACCTCTTTGGGGCAAGGCAGCTTATATTAGAATGATTTTTATTCTGCAAAAGCGGGCAATACAATTTGGGTGCTAGAGTCTCTCTTCAGGGGTTGTTTGTGGATGTTGGTGTTTTGACTGTTGCATCTCAATATATATTTGCCAACATAATGTTTGTTAGACAGAACATTAATGATTATAAGAAGAATAGTGATGTACACAGTACGAGCGGCAAGTCTAAACTCGTTGGTACCTATCTTCGTTTACATAAGGTACACAACTCGTTCGAGGGCCTTGGTATACGTTTTTACCACCAACACCTGTTTGTGTTGATCTATAATTTTTATCTGTAGCTTCAATTTAACGTTCATAAATGTCACTTAGTGTCTTAATTGAATAAATGATTTTGAATTTGAACTTGAACCAACTTTCGTAATTTACTACTGTACTACTAGTATATATTCTGGGGTTTATAAATGTCATGCTCACATTGGGGCTTTTTTTTAAGACACAATACAGAACCCCTTCAACATTTTGATAAACGGCTTTAATTGATGAATAAGAAAATATTTGTTTGTATACTTCCACAGCTATTATAAAATATATGTTTCAACCAAACCCCTTCTATTAATTGTAAGGAGGGGAATCCATGCAGGGAAGCCGTTTGCTCATTTGCCTCAACAGCCATTTAAAAAAAGGTAAAACTTTGGGTCCATACACAGCCCACATTTTTAAGTTTTTATACTTTTACTTTATGGTAACATATTCTTGTTGTTGTTCTTACAATAAAAGAGCAGGATATGCTGTAGGCATACATGATGTAGGTATTGTTAATGAATTTTTCGCTTCATTTAATTCTACTAACCGACGGGGACGACGGTGGTATCTCTCTAGTCAAGTCTATCAACTTAAATGCTATGTTGCTTTATTTGATTTATTTAATTTATTTCTTTATGTTCAAAAATGTTCATCTGCGACGTTAATGCCTAAGACATTCTACCAGTCAACCGACTGGGTGATGCAGAGAAAGAATGAGTTAGGTGCACTTATAGTAAAGTACTAAATATCTAGTATAATATATAGTTATAATACCTTTTTACCAAAGCTCGGTCAAGGTTTCTTTTTACAAATGTTTGTTAGCTCCTCAACGCATACAAAGTATCGATAACGAGTAGAAAACAGCTTTATGATAGGCGGATGTGGCAGTCTTCCAAGAGAAAGTTGTATTTGCCAGGAGTAACGTTGTAAAGCACCTGTTTGGCGAAACCTTTGCTTTGTGTTTGTTCCTTATTTAAAGGAAAGTACTTATATGACCTTCGGGTAAAAGGGGGTTCAAATAAGGGAAGGGGGTCCATTTAAGCCACTACACAAAATAATAAACATAATGAAATAATTAAATTTGATCATAATGCAATTGTAATTATTTAAAGAGAATTTATTTATATTAATTATTAACTAGAATGTATTGTAGTATGCGAATGGAATTTAATGAAGCTTTATTATTATTACTTATTTGAACGTACTTTAAGTAAAATAGTAAGTACTAAATTCATTTGTGATTTTTCTGTATTATTTTCATAACTATTTTTGTTTATTATTTTATAAGATTTTAGGCCCAGAAGGCTAGCAACAACACGGTATTGTGAGGACACAGAAAATGCTGGCCATCATTGTCATAAGGAGGTTCAATACGATCTCCTTTGAGGTGGAGTCGGATTTTAAAACTGGTACTTTAACAGATTTAGGCCTATGTATAAACAATACTTGTCTTAGGCGTAACGAATAGGGAATATCAAAATATGTTCAGCAACTCTATAAATTTGTAATGTAAGTTTTTTATAAGTACTGTTATAACACACAGTAGCACTCATTTAATTTATCAAATCACATCGATCTCACTTCAGCCGCTCAAGTTCCTAACGCTTGTATTGGCTGCAAAATTACAAATAATAATATAATAAACCAATTATGGGTACATACGTATTGTTCATAAATAAGTGGCTATAAACATCAAATTCATTTTATTATAATAATAGCCAATCATCTTCTTCCAAGCCTTTATTATTCTCAATATTGTTTGGGATCGGTGAATAGTTCAATCAATTTTACCTGAATGTCATTTTTTCGACGGAACGATTAGCATTAGACCTCCGTAAATCTGAGGGTGAACTGAATTCGAAGTATGAACTATTTGTTATTATATTTGAAGTCACTGACTTTCTAATAACGATTGCCATAGATGTTCGTGACCACCGGGACAGAAGGCGACCGATCGCAGCGATTGTAGAAAGAGACCGAAGGAATTAATAAGTGACCGTCAATTGTGACTATGCGCTTATGACTCTTTAGTTTCAAGCGTTCATTGGTATCGAAATTGAAAATAATTTCTCGTCAGGTGACCTATCTGCTCGTTGGTCCCCATATCATATAAGAATTAACACCATGAGCCTTTTACAGTCCACTGGCAAAGGCTTCTAAAATTTCACACCACTCTGATCCATTGGGCTTCTCGCATTCAGCTCCTATCAGCCATCTTACGCAAATCATTATCATCCAAACAACTATCTGGTTAAAAAAAAAATTCAAACAGAACTTTAACACAATCAATTTAAAACTTTTGATAAAATTTAAATATTATTTTATATTAGTTGATTCTGGTTTACAGGTGGTTACTATGATGTGCGCGTGAGCTGGGTTAGTCCCAATGAAAATAAAAGACTGCCAAAACTATACTTTTTTTTATGGGATAAGGGGCAAACGAGCAGACGTATCGCCTGATGGTAAGCGATTACCGTCGCCCATGGACACCCGTAACACTAGAGGTATCACAAGTGCGTTGCCGGCCTTTGGGGGATGGGGAGGGGGAGGGGGGGTCAGATTGTTTTGGGCCTCCGGTATCCTCACTCACTCGATGAAACACAGCGTAAGCGCTGTTTCACACCGGTTTTCTGTGAGGCCGTGGTATCACTCCGGTCGAGCCGGCCCATTCATGCTGAAGCGTGGATCTCCCACGGTAAAAATTTCATTTTGGGCTTCGTCATAGCCTAGTGATACAGAAATACACTGTGTTGTACATGTAATTAGCTATTGTTAAATTAATAATAGATTTCTAGAACTGATTTATGTAAAATTATGTTTTTGGTACTTAGCTATTATGAACGATAAGAATCATTTGCAATGTTTTTATGTCGAAACAGTGTGCTTGCAATGATCTAGAAGCGCAGAGGTTATCAGATATTCGCTTTAAAATGTACAATATTTTTGTGGCTTTATCAACTGAAACGTTGCTGGAGGAATTATAAAGAAGTTATTTACTAAGATCTTTGATGGTAATTATTTCATTATTGTGTACATTTATGTTAATTTTAAAGTAACTTTTCATTGAATTCTTAAATTTTAAATCTGATTGTATTCTATTTATATCTTAGTCAACTATGTTCTTACCAAAGTAATGTGTTGTATAAATTTTTTGATACAAAAACACTCGTAAGTGACGAGCATGCATCAAAGACGCTGATAAGTATGAAAGTAACACCAGAGGCTCGTCCACTAGGAACTCAGGGTGTATGATCTCCTAGGGGATTAGTGTAGATAAAAATCCAGTTAAATCCCAAGGGGATTTAAGCAGGAGATCCTAGTTAACGGAGCCGGCGTGAGCGGAATATCAGCCCTCCTAGCCAAATTTGACAGTCAACAAACGTAAACGAAATAACGTCATCTCAAAACAAAATATTAGCCAATGATACAAGAAAATAGAGACATTAGCGATTGTAGAAAGAGAATTGACGCGAAACACTTGATCTTAGCTAAGAGGCCAGGACCGCGGTAAATGTAGTTCTATTGTTTCTCTGATTCACTGGGAATGAAGTGTGACCTAGGTGGTATCTGAGGGGTTGTGTTGGACTCGAACCGAACAAAAACCGCACTCCGCCTCAGACAAACTCAAGTTCAACTGGTAATGTTTTGAAATTAATATTAGTTGTACTCATTAAAAGTTCCCGTTGTAACAAATGATCATTTGTATTGAAAACAGTGACCTGTATATTATTCTACAAGACAGCAAATCCTAAATTGATTCCAACAGCAATACGGCAAGACCTGACCACCCAGTAAAGTATACCTATCATCTATTTGCACGTATAACATATATTTGCCTTTAAAATTTCAAAACACGTCTTGAATATTTAAAATACATGGTTTACATGAGGAAGTAATCTTTGGATTTATTTAAATTTATTCATTGTTCCCTGAGGCTTGCAGTTTTATTATCTTGACAATATTTTTGTCGCGAAATATTCACACAGCTATAACGTTAAATGCAGTATTTAATGAATAAATGCGCACAATACAAGAATTAAAAATATTATCTTAACTCACAAATGTTATTAATGCGAACTTGAGTTTGTTTGTTTGTATCGCTTTTACGGCATTAAACAGATTTAAAGTTTATTCTGCTAATGGAAAACTATATTAAGTGCAAGTAACACAGACAATAGGCTATACTTTAGCCCCATATTAACATACAAGCAAGATTTATAAAACCTTTTTTTTTATTTGGGAGTAGTTTTCATTAAACCTAAGATTAGGTTAAGACTGGCCAATTTATGCCGCTGGGAGGGGTCCGGATGGTATAAGAAAGCGGTTCCCGGATCCCTCCCGTCTCAGGCGCAGAGTGGCACACCGTGTGGTTTTAGTCGGTTCGAATCCGATACACCGCCCCGCCGCAAACCCCGGTGCGGTAAAGGCCCGAGGAGATTTCCACACGTAAAAAAATAGGTCAATGTATACCACTGTGGTAGTGACCTATCCTTTTGCAAATTTATAGTGAACGGGAACACGGTTCCAATCTATAATAATTAATGATTAATTATTAAATATTTTAGACATCTGATACAATGTCATTTAGCTTTAAACTAAGCAGGGCTTGTACTAAGACAGCTTTATTGACTGATAGAATACTTTTATACTCTTTTGAAGTTATACTTGTTTTGGCGCGTTATGGAAAAATAATGAGAGTAATTTTTTACGAAGCGCGCGTAAACCGGCACGAAAACCCGACATCCTGAAGCTAGTTATAGTCAACACTTTAGTTTTGAAATTTTTTATCTTGTTACGACAAGAAGTATTACTTCTAATGCATGCACATAAGTATACACACACACACTTTTTTCTGTAAATACTCAAACAACAAATGAGGACCACCCAAACTCTGAAACAAGTATATGTAGATCATACAAAAATTAGATCGAAAATCGAACGCGCCACAGAGGCAGTCGAGTACGATCTCCTTTTTAAATCCTGAAGTCTTGGCAAAAATAACAGTTAATTCGTTATTAATAGATTATAAATACATATATTTTAACTGCATAAGCAACGGGAAAGAACTGTAAAAGGTAATGAATTTTATTTTTAAAAATCGTATTCGGTTTTGAATGATTGGTACACACCTCTATAGCTGTCAATTGACTTATAAGCAGTTTTTTGTAATCGTGTCCTGAGACCACTTTAAATTTAAGTATGAGTTATACGATTACCAATATTTAAATAAATATGAATTATTACGGTTTTAATCTATATAACTAAAAATGAATCACCGAAATGTATGAACGCGCATAACTTTCGATCAACTGCACCAAATTGTTTTTTTTTTCTATGTGTTCATTATTATTAGAACAAGGTTTGGATAAAAAAAAAGATAACTAGAAGTGTTTTTTTTTGTCTTTCCGCGACTATGCACTACCTGTAGAAAGCTGAGGCGGGCATAATGACTAAAACTAGCTTTTTATAAATTTAGAAAATATTTACGAAAGCAAAATATGGCGATACGGAGTTCCCCGGGTCAGCTAGTTAATAATAATAATAATCAGCAATAATGACTGTTTTCAATAAAGAAATCGTGATCGGGTAGTGAAATTTATACCAAGTAGGCATTTTTATTCCTACTCAAAGTGGACTGTATCTGTATTATTGTTGGCATATAATTTTTTAATTTTAATATAAAACACGTATTTTTAAGGAGTTGTGATTTTTGTTGGATTGTTACAAAGACATGTTCCAATTAGGTATGGAATAAAATATCTGTCAAACCACAGCTCTGACGAGATTACTCTGTTCATTATCTATGGAAGCTTTACTTTTTCTGGATGTGGATCGATGACGCGTTAGATCTCGTATTTTGAGCTCAGGTATTGTTTCTGGTTTATTCACATAAACCCAACATTCCATAAGACCCCAAAGAAAAAAGGTAAATTTTTAAAATGGGAATGAACTTATGTGACAGCTGCAAGATTTCAGAGTTGCCACTTGCACAAAAAAGTGCTATACAAAAACACCTATAAATTAAAAAGTTACATCCCAACTTGTATCTCCAAAATGTGTTGCAGCTTAGAGAATCAAGTTCAAGCAAAAATGAAAACAAAATCGACAAAAAGCTCAGGTACTATAGGCCATATCGCCGTCCACTACTGAGTGAAGACCTCCCTTAAAAAGCGCCAACTCACTCGGTCTTGGACAATCCGCTTCCATTCATGCCAGACATTTTCCTCAAGTCATCCGTTATTCGTGATATATGGCTTATACTTTCCTTATAATAAAAATGCATAATCAAAGTAAGATAATAATAATTTTAAATAGTAGCACTCAGGAATTTGACCTGCTACTCAAGATGGTAATATGGAGTAGAACGTCATCTAATGTATTATAACACTATTAAACTTTTTTTGGAAGACAACTCCGGCATTAGGAATATAAATTCTGTGTCACGGAAGACTTTACAAACATACATGAAACGGATGCAAAGAACACCCAGTCTCAGAACAACAATTTGTGGATCACATAAAGTGCTGTCCCATATAGGATTTGAACCCACAACACTTGGCGTAGTAGAGAGTGGCGTAGCGACAACTTAAACCACATTTTTTTTACGTGTGGAAACCGCCTCGGGCCTTCACCCCACCGGAGTTTGCGGCGGGGCGGTGTGTCGGAATCGAACCGACTAAAACTACAGGGTGTGCCACTCTGCGCCTGAGCTGGGAGAGATTTAGACCAACAACTTAAACCACTAGGCTAACCGTGCAGTCGAAAAATTACTTTACTCATAGTTAACTCAACTATTATAGGTTGATTCAAGACGTTTGCTTGCTCTAATCCTGTATCTCCATTGCTTTGTCACGGACAGTATTTATTTACCTACTCAAGTTTCTTAAGGTCATTAAGAAAAGAGACTCATACCAACTAAAAAGGTTTTTTCTTGTCCCAAACGAACGATTTTGTGTTAGCATCTTTTGTATGAATGTGAATTAGTAATAGGAAGATGTTAAGAAAAGTATAACTGGACCATGATTACGAATCTATTGACAACTTGCTGCAACAAACATTCGATTCATTTTTTAGGCGCTACGGTGTAACAAACATATATAGAATACGAAAACTATAACTCAACCTTTTGGTTTCGTAGTAGTCGGGTGAAAAGTATTTTACAAGCTTTTATTTAGTTTCACCTGTGTATTATAATATGTGTCTTTAATCAAATATTGCAAGTTAAATTTGATCCACTTCCCGATTTCCGATTGAGCTAAAATATGCCTTTAGTTCTGATGAAAAAACGATTATTTATAATCAGTATTATTAGTAAACCAAAATGGCCTCCGCAATAAAATGGCGGCTTACATATTTCTGAATAACCCGCCCACTATGGGTATTAAATGAAGTGGCTTAAAGAATTTTTTTTATTAACAGGTAACAAAAACTTGCATTTTTTAAATTTAAATTAATCATTTTCTATTAATATACAAACCCGTTCGAATATCATCAGCTTTTTTAATTATTGAAGAGTGAGTCGCGACGATTTTTTTTCCATGTGTTCTACGGCGCCATTATTATACGGGGCTCATGATATGTTATATCTTCGAATGGAGACCAGCTGAAATAAAAAAATAGATGGAGAGATATTATTAGTATATTATCACCTACAAACGCGGGTCACGTAAAGCCATCCTAGCTCTCAATAAAATTTAAATTCATGTTATTTTATAGCTATTACTGCCAACACTGATTCATTTATTTAAAATAACTCTATATAGTTTTTTCTTTAGTCAGATCAAAAGGAGGAAAACTTGGAACAAACACTATACAACCTGTTTGACCAGCGTCATACATGACGCTATTTGGTTTTGGCCTATTATAATAGGCCAAAACCTTCTGTCTAAAGGGAGACCAACGTCCACTAGTGATATTTGGTTATGCATTCCGGCGTTATTGCTACTTCTGCGGAAAGCCTCAAGCGGTGTAAGAACCAAAATCTAATAGGTAATAACAGTTTTGAACCGTTTGGGGTTAAGACGCTAGGTTCATGGTTTCCGAGTGCTCGCTATGTTTAAAACAACATGCTAAGCAACTGATTGACGCTTCTCGTGGCCCGCCTTTTTGTAGCACAGAGAATTAGCATTGCGATTCAACGTGGTAATGCTGACAGTCTTTTGGGAACGTTACCAGTAGGCGATGATGCGGAGGAATTTTTTGACGCTTGTATGTAAACATGTATTGTTGTTTCTTTTTTTATTATTCATTAGGCAGATAAATAAAGAGACGTACTTATAAACGTACGTATTATAAACTTCTATACACTGAGTTGTATTAAAAAAATAACAACATTTACAAACATCTTTTTAATTGCACCTCAATTCTATGTCATAATTTTTATATACACAATATATTTTTCGTATCTCTCGTAATTTAATTTTGTATTGCTCAAAATATGCATCGTTTCTTAAGTCTTTAAAAAATACGAAAGAATAAGACTTTTAATTGATGACTTCCCGATGCACATTAACTTAAGTCATCTTAACAATAATTTTATTTTTTGTTGTCTGTCACAACGTTAATGCAGTTACACATAAAATTAAAACTGTTTTTAATTGGGGCAACATACTTAAGAGATATTTTGTAAAAAACTAATGAATAATCAGGCAAAAACTTAAGTTTTATTTATCAGTTGATTTATTTGGCTTAGGATTTAACATTAATGTTGCATTGATTGATGAAATTGAAATGAGGTAAAGATTATGATCCATGAGATATATTTGATCATACTTTGATGAATTCATACTAAGTAATAACATAAATTCGAACTCTATCTGTAACGCTTTTACAGCTAAACTACTGCACCGATTTCAATGAAATTGGGCGTGGAGATATTTTGATTCTTGAGGAATGACATAGATAACTTTTTACCGCGATAACGACATACATTTACGAAATACGGAGTCGGTATTAATATTAACAGCGCGTATATTTTCGATCTGGGAAGTATGTTCAAGCCATTATTTTTGGACCTTATATTTGGCTCATACATTAATTTGATAACCTATCTTTTTTCTTAGAATATATTGAAGATCGACGCTGAATTCTTAATGCACTCATAGGACTTAAAGAGTCATTAGTACTATGCCGCCCTTAGAATCCCCGAAGAAAGAGGTAGGTTTTGGGCCTCTGGAAACCTTTTGAATGATTAATTCACTATCCAAATCGAGTAAGAGCATTTGTGCCCTAAAGGTTCCTACGAATTAGATTGAATTCTACCAAAAAATGCTTAGGAAATTGCCTTTCTAAAACCACAACACCTCACATATAGCATTTAGTTCTCAGACTGGGCAGTACCTGTGCTGTAGTAACCAAACTTCTAATAAACAGACTTATATTCTTTTAACTACAAACGTTAAAGAGATAAATTAAAGAGCATAGTTAGAAAGAACAATAAAAATAGAACTATCAATATATGTAAGCAATTTAAATAGACAATTAGAACACAATTCTGTATAATTGCACAGGCCTGGTAATAAATATGCAGGTAACAACTGCTTGTAATATCACCGTGATTACACTAGACTAGACCATCAGATTGCTTCCGTTTATTTCTAGAATATACTCCCGCTAATAACAAGTTTATCCACGTAGACGGTATGTAATTTTTTTTAAAAATACGCTATTTCTGCCCGTGTTATCGAATTGACTACCAATGAGGGCTTTCGATACTTTTCTGCACCCTGACGACGCTCAGTATGAGTCAGGTCCAAACAGCTGTGAGATACCACAGATTCCTACTGAACTTAAAGTATTACAGTGGACTTCTACGAGTTGGTAAGTGTTATTGATTACGGAATGGTTACGGCCAGAGAATGGTTACGGGACTGATGATTGAGCTTAACAAGCAAGCAAGCAAGAGTAGGTAATCATGCGCCAAAAAAGCCTTACATCATTTTGGAAAACAGCTGATACTCTTTCATAGCTGGACTGAAATTAACTAAATATAGCTTAGAATCACCGCAAGGAAACTGGCTTTCAAATGAAAAAAAACCGTATTAAAATCGGTCCAGGCCAACACAGAGACATCGGCGTCAAATTTGTTAACATCCCTCTTTTTACGTCGGGGGTTAAAAACAAATGTGCAAAAGTCTCTGGTACAGTAGAGAACTTATGCTCTCCTATATTGTTTGCACACATAGTCACTTCACAACACTGTGGTGTTTTAGAAAACAAGATTCCTCTTGCAATGTCTTCAAGAATAAATAATTAAAAATTAAATTTATATAATAATAACATTTGGACAGGTAGTTGAACCTGACGCTACAGTGCTGCCATCCCACGTAGTCCATTTCAGAAAACTCTCAATCAATAACAGGTGCAGAATTAGTTTCAGTTTTACACGAGACTAATCCCTTCCACACGCCCGCCATTGTAGCTCCTGTACACCAAGACTAACAGCCGTGACTCACGAACTTGTCCAATTATAAGACTCAGAAAATGCCTAGAAAATTGAAGTGTCTGGCAAGCTAGAAAAAGTTTTACAAATCTATAACCCAAATACGTAAACACTTTTGATAACATTTATATAGCCTATATTACTCGGGCTATTATTACGAACCTATTGATACCTTTAGTCACATATTTATTATGATCGGTTCTAATGAGTTAAGGTGCTACAGTGGTGCATAGAAAATATATATACACTGCCCTTATTATTATTATTATTTTTTCGGCTTAAAAATTATATAAGTGTATTATTTCAGCTTAAAAATTATTAGTAGTATTTTATTGCAAGTGAATAGTTTATTGTCAGTTTGTGAGTTTTTATTTTTGTTCACTTCGGCGATCCAGATGGCTTAATATTCAGAATCACTGGTTTAACAAGTCTACATGGAATCACAAATGGAGGGGTTAACGAGAGTTATATGTTTCGGACCCTTTCTAATGATTCGATATATTGTATCTATTATAACTCCGTTAAAAACAAATTAGTGAATGTATTTTTGGTTGTTTAGATGCGTAGCTGTTTGCGAAGTACTTTAAACTGGAAATAAAAAATAAAGAAATATTTCGGACATGTTACTCACAACGCCATCTAAGCTAGCCCTTAGCCCTAGCTATATCCTTTTTTGTGAATACGCAACATATTATACATAGAAAACACCCAAACTCCTAAACAAATATTTGCAGATCATATAAACATTTGCTCCGACCCGGGAATCGAACCCAAGACCTCAAGCACTACAGTCGCATACGCTACCACTGCGCCACCGAGGCAGTCAAATACGTATTAGCAATCTTGTAATTTACGGCTAAGAATTGTTATTGAGTTTTTTCTGATTATAGAAATCCTTATTAAATGCCCGGAGTTTGAAATTTGGGGTCGGAACTGTCGGTCCACAGTGCTTCGTAGAGCACATAAATCTGTCGTTTTATCACTTCGACCAAGCCAGCCCGTTCTACCGATTGGGTAACCTTTCTCTCCCACGTTAAGTTGGTAATTGTCTGACAAATCCCTTTGTTCTTCAAGGTAGAGGACGTTCATAATGGTTTTTCATTCAGTCTAAATGTACATAGTACATCTATAAACATATAACCAAGTATAATTATGTGTGCGGCTTTTATCGTTGTATTTCAATAAATTTTCTTTCACGTGTGCAATTTTAATGAGAGGCATTTTACCCACGGCATTTGAAAATAGATTAGAATAGAGACAATGATATAAAGGAAAGCTTAAAAGTAGGCCATATGAAGTAATGAGCGAATTCTAGGTCGTATATTTTAATGCAGTCTGGTATTTTAATGGGGATTTAATTCATGTGAATTCAATTAGAATCCTTTTGCTGCATAGTTATTGAGTGGTTTTAACTATATTATTCACACTTCTTTAGGTTTCTCTGTGTTTATTAAGAAAATTATTTTCCAAACAAAATACGGAATGAGAGGCCCATTAAGTAATATATGTTGGCTTATTATTTTGTTTAGCTAGTATTTTGTAAATGATCCATCAGAATAATTCTCTTAAAATGTCAAGTTCCGTAAATTAATATTACATAAATAATTTATTATAATAATTGTCATAAATTGACCAGTAGTTGTTACACGACTCCAAGAGCGGAGCTTAAGATTATACTTAAAAAAGGCTCACGAGCCCTTAGGACGGGTATTCGTGTCTTCCTTTCAGCAGAGTAACGAGTGTACTGATACAGTAAAGGTTGTAAATATTGATTGTATTGAACATGTGTGCTAAAGCATTTATTATCATTTCATTAATTTAATGAATCCTGATTGTACCCAACATATAACATCTATAAATATTCTCAAACATCTCACACTCGGCTGTTTGGTTTCAAACTAGGCAAAATCTGTATCATGATAACCAGTTTGCTAACAATTAAACCTATATTTATATTTATATACTACATATTACAATACATCATATATGCAAACATTTGAGACCGCATGCCCAATGATGCAGAAGTGTCACTAGACCTCCATGGTGTGGGTCACAATGCTACAATGCATTATAACATTGTCTGCATTCACAATGTGTATGGTGACCACCACTCTTGTATTCTACTTATGCTTTCCATCAGGCAGAGTAGTCATTTTGTACAGTACATAAAAAAGTTAAAGTTAGGGATAAATTACACCCAGGCACAGAACAATCGCAGTTAAAATTCATCATATATATATAATAAGTAGCCGAAAATCGAACCGAGTGGCGTGAAATTGGAGAGGGCTGTGTCTAGCAGTGGACTGTGATAGGCTGATGATGATAGTAATAATGTGTGTGTGTTTTAAATTTATGGTTTAAATAAAATAAATTAGCATACTATTTTACAATATAGTTTTTAAAAAAATGAAGGTAAATAAACTTAAAGACGGCCTATGGTTGGACTAAGACAGATCGGAATATGGTGTAAGTTGATCGTCTTTTGATCCTTTTCAAGTAGTAAAATAATAAGTTTGTGCATATAGTTACATTTTAATAAATCATGTACTGTGGAGTACTACAGTCAACAGAGTATTCAAACTTATTACCATACTTTCCAAAATTAATGAAATACCTTATTAATCTCCTGAAGTACCTTTACATCAATAGTCATTATATGTCTATACTAGCCTCGCCTGGCTGATAAAAACGGCTGGTATACCGGCCAGCCGTTTTTTGTTACTTTTGAATCGTATATTATTCACTATGTCATTCGTTCTAATGCTGTATTATAATAAAAATATTTTTGTTCCACATTGAAGAAAGGGATAGACAAATATAAGAAACAAACTTTTTATATATTAATACCTCATATACTTCCCATATGAATTTAGTACAAAGCTGTTAATTTGAAATTACAAACCGACACTTCAATTATATTTATTTACTAGCTGAACCCCGCAGTGTTATTTGTTTGTTATTTTACCCTAAAAAAGCCTAAGTTACTTTTTATATTATCAGCTATCTGCCAGTGAAAGTCCCGTCGAAATCGGTCCAGCTGTTCCAGAGATTAGCTGGTCCAAATAGACAGATTGACAAAAATTGAAAAAAAAAGCCAAATTGGTAGATATACCATGTATACATACATACCAATTAAGTAAAAAGCAGTTACTTTAATATTACAAACGAACATTCCAATTTTATTTATTTGTATAAATGAAGATTGAAATCTATCCATAGGTTTCCCGTCCAGAACTTTTAGGCCAAAGGACCAGTTGTTGTGGAAAGAATTCGTAGAGGCCTATCTCCAACAATAGGCGTCTTCCAGTTATAATATAGATGATGGATATGTAATTAAACAAGTAATAATAACACCCATAACATTCAATCCACGATAGCTGAAAAAAACTTAGCAATAGTACTGAAACCGGAACAAAAAGTGAACAGAGTTCCAATAGTAATATATTCAACCGAAAAATACCTAGGAATATACATAAAACTCTTACCACAACATTCATTACACTTGCTTCAAAAAGCAGTTTTGTTAAACAGATCAACAGAAAATCGTCGTGTAACAGCGCCTGCGCTGTGTTTCATCGTGTGAGTGAGGATACCGGTGGCTCTTACCCCAAACCCTTCCCTCATCCCACTCCCCATCCCCGAAAAAACGACAATGCACTTGTGGCGCTTCTGGTGTTGCGGGTGTCCATGGGTTACCATTAAGTGATACGTCTGTTCGTTTGCCATAAAAAGCACCCTTAGACTTATTCAGAAATTCCTCACCACGTCTTCAATTTCAACAATATACCTGACTATATTTTACTACGGTTCGTGAAAGTACAAAAATTTACCCCGTTCAGGGAAATAAATCAAATAAAACTAAAATAATAACAATTTAAGTACTTACACACATACCCACAGTCACCCCTTTCTCCCAGAGGGGTAGGCAGAGGATCAATGGTCTCCACTTACTACGGTCCCGACACACCTCTTTTGCCTTGTCCACAAGGGAGTGCTCCTGTCAGGTACATACGCGATCGCAGGGCCTCGAGCTCTGTTTTGTCACACAAATATTTCCAGTCCGTGACGAACAGTTTCTATTCCCTAATCTTTTCCCTTTTAAAAACAAATTATCCTATCCACACTCCAAAACATTTTTTCAACACTCATCGTTTGGAACTTGCAAGGAATGGCTCTCAGTCCCACGTAGACCTTAAATGATCAGAGGATGCGAAGAACAATTTAATTATGTAAGAAAGATAGGTTAACAAAAATTTTAAAAATGTATACTTTCACAACTTTGTGTAATCAGTTTAGTGTAGTTCAGTGTATTACATTCACATTTATATAAAGAAAGAAAGATATCTAATGCTTGAAGAGTTTAATTGTCTTTGCTAGAAAGTGGCACTATTGATTGGTTTAAAATAAGCAGCGATTGTAAAACACCCGCACGTTATTGCATCTATTAAAAGTAAGTGCCCAAAAAAGTGAAACATCCTAAATATTAAATCTGAGATCAATGAACCCACCGCCAATAAATGAATAAACCCAAATAGCCGCTATGGAGTTTTGATGTAAAATTTTATTTTCCAAAGTGACAATAACAACCAACTTGCAAAACCAGAATCATTGTTTTTGTTTTAATTTAAATCATCGACAATATGGTTTTTTTTCTCGGGTAGTTTACCTAACTTGTTCTATAGACCAGTTATTCTATAGATATATATATAAAATTCTCGTGTCACAGTTTTCGTTGCCATACTCCTCCGAAACCGCTTGACCGATTTTGATGAAATTTTTTGTGCTTATCCGGTATCTATGAGAATCGGCCAACATCTATTTTTCATCCCCCCAAATGTTAAGGGTGGACCACCCCTAAATTTTTTTTTTTATTTTTCAGACAAAATTTTTTGTTTAAATTTTTTTATGATACAGCATACAAAAATACCTATAACCCTAAATTTTCACCCATCTACGATCAACCCTTATTTTTTAATAGCCATTTTAGTTATTTAATCATTTTTCCTCTCCGGTCGAAAACTGATCAATCGTCATTTAATTAGTTATCCCCGCCAGATGTCTACAGGTGTCATTTCTGACCGAGTAAAAAGCACGGAGTAGGGATGAGAACAAAAAAAAAAAAAAAAAAAAAAATCATTTTAAGGAATAAATTATAATAACTTAAAAATAATGTTTGCCTTTTGTTGATTTTATATTCCTCCATCGTTCACAGCGCTCCATGCTTATTTCACGCATATACCACATTTTTACATACATACAATATACACATTCTAACATACATACATACTTACAATAAGCGATTTTTTGTCTACACTAGAAATTGCTAGGAAATTATTTATATGGCAAAACAACGTTTGCCGGGTCAGCTAGTAGATATATAAATCTTTCATAGGTATTATCCCGAGCTAGGGCCTAAGTCACCGTTACTGTTTTGTAATTTTTATTTTGTTCTATGGATATTGAGCGGTATTTGATGATATAAATATGAGACAAACATTTATGCAGAAAAAATATTAACGTTATATCTGTACTCAACATCATCTCACATCAAAGTCTTTCAACAGCCTATTGCTGGACACGTAGAGGTTGTATAAGTAATAACAACATTAAACTTGTGTATTTTATCGGAAATTTTGTTAAATTGAGTATAGGTACTAAATTTCTCGTGTGTATCTGTATTTCGACCTCACTGAAATAGTTAAATCAATCCCGCATCGAGTATTTATGACGAATAACATTACAGTTTCTTGTCTTTAGATTTTGGCACTACCTGAAAACAGCTCCGAATGAGTAGCCGTTCTGGTGACAGTTCAGAGAATTTATAATTTGAGGAAATTTAAATTTGGGTTTATCCTAATTCCTCAAACAAAATGTAAAAAGGAAACTTCCAATACACACATCTTAAAAGAAACAAAAATTTATTCTTGAACACAATACATTTGAGTTTAAGTGCGATTTCTGAAGAGGGATAAAAAAAGTATTGTTGAGATTTGATGCCTGAGATACGATCTCCTTCAGGCATATAAAGTTGACTTTGGTGAGAGTGTAGGAAAGTACCGTATCTATCTCTCTTTACGCGAACTTATTACTAGATAGTACTCGGTACTCGTAAAAGTTATTTTTTTCTATTTAAATAACTGAAAATAAATCATACCACACTACACAATCATGAAATCTTACGCAGCAAATGCATGTTAGTTTAACACTTATACTCTTAACTATTGATATAAAAGTGTGCTTTACATAATTTAATAAAATTAAATAAAAAACATCAACTATTCAACCCGGTCAAATAAAAATTTCTACATCAATATATACATCGAAGTCAGTCCCTAATGAGGCCAAAATGGTCACGTATCCTTACAATGAAACAATGTCAAAGTAAGTAAGTCACAAATACAAAAATTAAGCGCTTTATAACTGCTTCTGTAAACACTCGAAAACTTTCTAAACGAAAAAGAACGGAACTCCTCATTCACGAGCAAGTGCTAAGTGTCGTCTTAATGTTATTCTACGAATTCGTCACGTACAATAAAATCGTTATAACTATGAAGAGATCTTAATGTCAAGTGCGAGATTAACTTTCGGAGACCCGTACGATTGTAAGAGGATTTTAGAGGCATGAGCCGGCCCGACTGGTTAATGGTGGCTAACTCCCTCACCCTCTCCATTTTGAGGGAAAGTGGCACTCCTATCGTATTCATCTCTGTATAGTTGCTAGTGTCTAATATGGGCGCAGTATCTCTATCGGGTGGGCCGACTTTCGGTATACGACAGAACAAAATAAGAATGAACAGACTCTTATCTACACACACACGTCCCTGTATATATTTATATGGAAATTTGTGGAATAATAAAAACAGGTTTGAAAACGATAACAGGTTTAGTAGGTTCATAGATTTTTTTTACTCCACAACAAACTATAATAAACTAGAGACAAAATAGAAGTCGTATGGTCTATGTGTTGAAGGAGAGTCTTCACTCTAACTCATCCCATGGGTGTCGAAAGAGGCGAATAAAGAACAAAATACGCCGGAAAAATTCACTGCAAAAAGAAGCAAACCTTGAAAATGCTATACCAACCCGGTCACCGTGATCTAGTAGGCTAAGACCTTCTTACTAAGTAGAGTTCCTATGTCCAGTAGTAGAAAGTTAAAGGCTGGCAATGACAAACATAATATATATAATAATAGAACTTAAATTATATTATGAGTGTATTAAAGAACCTCTTTACAACACGTCTAATGACATCCCAGCATAAAGTACGGATTCAATCTCACAATATCATTTATCGCTAGATCGCAGTTGCGCGTTTGCAAGCATTTTGCAAAACGCTTAGAAAGCGCCATTGTTTCCGATCAGCGGTTCGGAACATAATTTACATAAATTAATATCACTACTTGAATATACGTTAGTACCTACATAACATTGTGTAAATGTTATGTATTAAACGACACGGTTATAAAATTGGAGGTGCTTATTCTATTTTAACTACCCACTTCAGTCTATTTATAAGAACCTTACATGGTTACTTCCGCTTTAAGAGAATTTCCTGTCGATTACGAACATGAAATATACTTTTAAGGACAGCAATTTATGATATAATAATTTTTTCACGGGAATTAACAACGCGATCACTTATTTAAAGGTATCATATACTTCTCCGAGTCAGCGAGTGACTACGGCTAGTGCAACCTGGTCGAAACATCAGGCAAATAAGAGGTGGAAATAATTATTATATCATGAAACGCTAAAGTTAAAATTCAGTATGAATCACACAAAGTACTGTCCTATGTTTATGGGGATGTGGGCATGAACCCACAACACTCGGGGCAGTAGGAAGCAGTAATATGTTTGTTTAAACGACAACGCCATTAATGCAGTCGGACTTGGCATTTGCTTCTCATAATGTCAAAAATTTAACTCAGAAAGATCAAGTTCATAGAATTAACAGTGCTTATTCATTTGTTTTAAATTACTTTATATGAAACAATTATATGATTTCATTGTATTTGATAGGTCACTTCCTCGAGATATACTTTTAAAGGAAATAATACATATTTGTACCTGTATTTTTCCGTAAAAATGTAGTTGTACTGATTTATATCAAATCTTAAAACCAATTTTACCGATGTACTTAACTTTAAATGCCAAGATAGGTCAGTGTTATTATTTTTTTTATATGTATAAGTCTGCCAAAGGCACTCAACTTTGCCGGATCGAAAGCATGAACAGAATCCAAGAGCAGTGGTTACCATACTCATTGCGAATGCAGACAATGCAACGATATTGCTGATACGCATTATGAAATTATACTAGTTATTAGGAAAAGCGCATCAGCTTGATTTCTGCACCTGGTACTTCTGGGTACTTATTTTGGAAAAGTATTATAAGTATTTTTGCTTGTTTGCTTGTTTGGATAATAATAAAGACATATTTCGCGCAGATATAGGTCTTTATATTAATCTCCTTTGTAAACATAAAAAACTTAGTGGAAATCCTACTTCTTCTAACACTAGGATATTCCTGGTTAGATGTTCCTGTTAGCACGTAGAAATCTGCCCTACATAATATGAGTGTAGGCGTTTCAGAGTTATAGTGTAGATGTTACGTCCATACTTTACTCTAAATAAAATTCAAACACTAAGTAAAAATAGCAAAAAATTTAGTTTGACATTTATTATCGACATTCCAAAGCATTCTCTTACGGTTGCCCCTGTTAAGAAGTCTTGTAACACTTAAGCATATCTTAAGTATACACATAATGGTGCTAAAAAAACAAATATTATTTTCATGTAGATCTTTTGTGGCAAAGAAAGCATCTTGACCGCCGCGAGCACATCTTATATTAAACAAAAGCGGTTCTCACACGCGAACCACAACAAGACGCGACCTCGACGCGCGCGCACGAATGTCGCCGCAGAAACGCGCGCGAAACAAACAAACGTCAAAAGTGAAAGATATTTTTCAATTATAGATTAAAAATGCGTGTAGTGTTTTTATTTTGTGTTTTTGTGTACGTCGTGGTGGGACAAGATATCAACGATATGGTCAATATGCCGAAATATGATGAGAGATATGATTATTTGAATGTAGATGCCATTTTTAGTAATAAAAGACTAGTCAGAAATTATGTGGATTGTTTAATAAGCGCGCAGCGATGCACGCCTGAAGGAAAAGTGTTGAAAAGTAAGTGGCAAATAATCTTTTTAACCGTGTCGTCGTATTCAATAAGATTGCCCGTTCATTGATTTTTCGACTGGACTATATCATAACAAACGCAAAACTTCCTAATGTTTTTGAAGTCCAAGGTTTATAAACACATTTTTTTCATTCTGTAAAAAGTATCAAGGATATTACACAGACTTTTGAAAGGGTGTCATTCATTTCATGGGAAATTACAGTGTATATTTAAAAATCTGCACGCGAATAACGTAAAGCGACCTTCAAAAACAAAAATGAACAGTAGTCGTACTGTTGACATATATCAATCATATCATCGCCGTTGCACATAATTTGATGTTCAGCCTTAACGCGGCGTAATTACGAATATTGAATGAATTCATTCGTTTATATCAAATTATTACCTTAACACAGCAAGGTTAACATCGCAATATCAGCTCATATGTTGAATTGAAATATATTTGTATTACAACGAGTAAATAAAGCCAATAAAATACACAACTTTCATTTTTCAAATATAACAGCCTATTAATAAAATAGAAAGGAGGTTTTAGTCTACTGAATTATAGTAATAAGTTTGTGTAACGTTTGCATTGTCTATGCTATTGTTTATGCGAAGCTTGCTTCTTTAGTTATCGACAGCCACAAGATGAATAGGATTTGTTTCACACTTCATATTCATAATCCGTCACCACACATGTAGTGTATTATTGAAACACATATTTTTGTTTCGAAAGGAAATAAAATGTAAAACAATAAATATTACATCGTTACTTGTATAACGTTTTACATAAGTTATTACAGGTTACAGACAATTTTCACCTTCTTGGATTTTTGCGATTACTATATGAATAAACCATAACTCTATTGAATAACAACACGTCAGCATTAGGGTATATGGTTATTAAAGTTTTTGCGGTCCTGATGATAATAATTTCAAGTAAAAACACCATAAACGACCTGACCCATGCAACTACGTCGGTTTTTCTCTTAAGTTGATAATCACTGAAGATTAAAACGGCTATAACTTTCTTAACTAATAGTTCTTTGTAAATTGAATGTCAAAGACTACACCGATCAGTTAAAAACTAGTGTTTCATTTTATAGACAGCTTGTATTATATTTAAGTCAGCCAAGTGATTTCCTGGGCCATTTCTACAAGTCTATTGACTCCTCTTTCACATAAATCAGTAGTTTAGACGCTTCTGTGGAACATACAAAAATAGGAACAAATACTGGTAAACCAATCACTCTCCCTTTTGATTTCGTCGGGCTAGATATAATTTCGTACACCTACAAGAATGTTGACAAATTAAACTTTCTATGGTGTTTTTTACCTTGTGATATGCAACAGACTGTTTTTTTTAATCCTATTTATTTTTATCAATGTCAACTGCCCATCACATTTGTAACTAAACAATTTTATTTCAGTATTATTTGTTAAAGCATAAATCGCTTCAAAATTATATGAAAGTATCTATTCTTATCGCAAATCGTTAAATTCTTATTTAGTAGTTCTGTCTGTCATCATCGACACTTTCACTTTGACAAAAACTACTTTCAGAGATGAAATGCACGAGTTACATAAACGATGTAGATAGAAGATTGAAGAGTTCCTTCGATTTATCCCGAATCCCAGAAGACATGATTGTAAAGAATTAAGTAGAACATATGCTTATAGGGTGAGGTAGGCGATTATTCTGGTGCGGCACTGGGCACAGTAATTACTTTAAATTACACCTTGACCATGCTGTGTCCTGTAAATGTCGACGACTTTCTTTCGTTCAAAAATACCGTTTAAATCAAAAATTAAAATAACTCTAGCCGTCTTCGAGTTATGCAACCTACATAAAACACTTTGGAAAAAGCGAATTGGCGATATGTTTCTTTATTAAAAAGAACGACTGTGGTCTACCTTGTTTACCATAATGTCCGATTAGGTAATAGGCAAAACCGTATATAGGACTGTCAAACAAATGTATATTACCTTCTTATAATATATTTAGGCTTCCGTCCTTCTATATAAAATTTATGGTTATGTTAATGTTATACATAGCTGACAAAATAGATAGCAAAAAAGAGGCCTTGCTACAATAAATACTGATATGCTACTTTATTTTTGATATTTGTATTATTTAGGAGTAGAGGTAGCATTAATCATGAATTAAACTTCAAATAACTCAAGAAACGTAGCTTTCAACCTCCAATTTTTAAATAGTTATATGAGTAGGTGTGTGCCAAAGTCAAGTAAACAAATGAAATGAATAATTTTCTATGAATATCCGATATTAGTTAATGCTTAAGATGCACCGGTAAATGTAGATAATTAAGTACTAACTGCGTTGGTAAATTGGACTATAGATTAGTAAATAGAACGCAAATTCAGATTACACGGCCGTATTGATTTCAGCACGAACGGGCCGGCTCCGAGGTACTACCCTTTCACAGAAGCCCAATATAAAATGACAACCTTTGCGCTGTCGTGTTTCGTTGATGAATTCGAAATGAGGAGGCCCGATGATGCAGAAGAATCTCAACAGGCTGCATTGTTGCATTCGCTATGTGTATGGTGACCATAGCTTAGTTGCACTCGGTGATTAGAAACAATCACAGAGTGTAAGCAATTACGGCGCGGTCACTACCTAGATGTGTGACCGCTGGTTGTAATCATAGGATAACAGTCGTGAAGCTTATTTGGAGGCCTTTGGGCGGTTTAAAAACAACCAACAGCAAGATTACGTAGCCATAACGTAGTCTTGCCAGTCCCCAACCCGCACTCGGCCAGCGTGGGGACGTATGGCCTTAACCCTCTCCTGAGAGGAGACCCGAGCCCAGCAGTGGGACATTATAGGTTGTTGATTGATTGATTGATGGTGACCACTATTCTTGGATGCTGCTCAGGCTTTTCATCAGGAAGTGTAGTCTCTCTGGCAGGACTATATATAAACACATCGTGAACAGATCCATAAGAAAATGATATGTTCAATTTAATTGTAGGCTAGAATACCTACAGATAATTGTCTCGATACACACAATTAACTTTTTTATGTCGATGTATAGGAAACATCATGATAAGTCGTTTATGTATATTCATGTAATGCAGCTGCATTGTATAATAATATTCAATTATATTCAAGTACGCATAGTCTCACCAATATTACATTGAATTGTATTTATATACGGATAAATTTATCTGGGCTTTAAGATTCCATATCTCAAAAACCAAAATAGAAAGTTATACTTGACACGAGGTAGTTAAAATAAATATTTTTGGGTATGAAATCATACATTTCTTTAAGGAATTTTGAATTTAATTACCGAGTCAGAGAGTCGCCATTCTATCAAATCTAATATATAAACAAATAGAAAAAGTTAATTTTTATCTACTTCTAATTTGTCGCACTTAAATAACCATTTGTGAGCAAGTACCTATACTTTATAATATGCTTATTTCGGCAGTCCAATAGACTGGTTTAATGAACATAGCTATGGGTAGTCGAATGATGAAGCCGAAGAGATTATTCTCTTTAGCCAGTTCACATTTACATCTTGGTTTTTTATTTAATTTTACTAAAAAATTGAAAAAAATTAGTACATCAAATGGAAAAACGGAACCCTTATAGGATCACTTTGTTGTCCATCTGTCTGTGTCAAGACCCTTTTTTCAGTAAAGTTTGGAGGTATCAAGCTAAAATTCATATCAAAGCTTTGAAAAAATCAAACTTCTAAGCCAACACAATCGAAAGATACAGTCGTTTATGCTGAAAATCTTCGACACTCGCAATGGAATCGATACCTACAGGATACTTCCGTGAACTCTGAATCTTGAAATTTGGTACGAAGCAACGTTTTATAGCCCAAAATGAGAAAACATTCCAAAAATCGTATAATTTTTAATAGTTTATAAATAATCCATATAAGAGACATTAGCTGTTATATTGAATAAACTCAATTGTAAGGGACAAGAATGTTTTAATGGGGGATTACTTCACACATGCTCATTATTGTCGTGCAAGAGCTAGTGATCTACTTTGATGCGTTTTGCAACCACATGGGAATAGAAATTCTTTTTTGCAATAGACATATTGTTTGTTTATTTATTTAAAAGTTATATTTAAGAAGTAAACAAACATTCACTTAAAATAATTACTTACGGCTTAGTACACGTGCTACTGAAAAAAAAACACCTAAAATTTACTTAGGACAATACCGAAAAATTCAAAGAGTTATACTTACGAGATCAAAGACTAGATTATTTTATGTTAAAGTAAAAATTAAAATAAAATAAAATTGTGATATATAAATTAAAAAAAAAACGAAAATAATAAAATTACAGGTACTACTAGATTCGAATTTCCTATAGAACCTAGATAATTTCTACTACAATTGTACAGTCAAACTTAAAACCCCTTTTTTGCGTTGGGAGTTAAGAAAACTTCAATGGTACCAGTAGCATATTACCCCTTTTTATCAATCAATCAATCAAAAACCCATAATGTCCCACTGCTGGGCTCGGGTCTCCTCTCAGGAGGGGGTTAAGGCCATACGTTCCCTAGCTGGCCAAGTGCGGATTGGGGACTTTTTTTATTTTAAGAGCCAAAGTGACTCTTCTCTGTCTGATGGAAATTATGAGCAGAATCCAAGAGTAGTGGGCACCATACTCACTGCAAGTTCAGATAATAGCGGACTTTTGAGATTCTTCTGCATCATTGGGCCTCCGAACTTGGTATTATAATTTCTACAGGAACATTCTAGCTCTTAAATGTACCCAGATATATGATAACGGAGTATCTATAGTAATATTATAAAGCTGACGAGTATGTTTGTATGGTTTAACGAGTTAATCTCGGAAACTACTGCTCCTATTTCTAGTATTTTAGTGTTATGTAACTCATTTATCGATTAAGGTTTTAGGCATACAACCAATAGGAGTCGAAAATCAATGAGAAATGTTGCAAAAAGGTAAATGATTTATTGTTTTCGAGAAGCGTTGACGAATTTGCGCGGGTAAGTTAGTATCTAATATGAATATTGCATAAATCAGAAATATTAAAAACACATCATAATAACGCAGTTACATTGAAAGTTGACATTTTCAAAAGTGGTTTCTTTATAAAAGTAATATAGGGCATAACAAGTTGTTCACGTAACAAGCTAACGATATTAGTTACTACGAAAATATAAGATATAAGTACATTGTAAAAATATAAGTACTTTACCTGTCGAGATCTTTCTTGTTTCTCCTGAGAGAGGGGAAAAAAGGGCGATCAATGACGCCTGCAACTCCATAGGCTTCATTGAATGGCAATAGCTATTTCCATTAGGTGCTGGTTTGACCAATATTTCATAAAAAATCACGTCTGTTACGTCTAGTAAGTCGATTGAACTGCTCTTTTTGATAACTTTTGTAAGCCTCGTCGCATTTTGAAACATCCCAACTGTTCGCTGCAACTTTGTACCTATCTCGATATTATGAATGCACCAAAACAGGAGACCAAGTTCCTATTACCACATTGCACCATTTTACGTGAGGTTGCTTCCAAATTCTTTTACTGCACGGTTGGCCTAGTGGTTTAAACTGTCGCCACTCCACCCTCTACTACGTCAAGCGTTGTAAGTTCAAATCCCACACGGGACAACACTTAATATGAATTATGAATTGTTGTTCTGAGTCTGGGTATTCTTTGTGTCCGTTTCAGGCATGTAAATAAAGTCCACTGCGACACAGGATGTATAATCCTAATACGGGAGTTGTCTTAATAAAAAATAATCTAATATATAAAATTCCTATGTCACAATTTTAGTATGTATTTATACTCCTTCGAAACAGCTTGACTGATTTTGATGAAATTTTATATGTATATTCAGCAGATATGATTAGGTTTATAACAAATTTTTACACCCCTAAGTGTTAAGGGTCGTTCACCACAAATTTTGTTTTGGTTAAATTTTTTTATGGTTTGGAATTAAGAAATACATTTATTCCTAAATGTTTACCCTCCTACCACCTTTCCGTAATTTAGATAGATAGATAGATAGAAGATAGAAAACTCTTTATTTGTACACCGTAACACAGATATAAAAAATAGAACGTACAGAAAATGACAAATGTATAATGTATAAAGGGCGGCCTTATTGCCGAAAGCAATCTCTTCCAGGCTACCTTAGGATGGATCAAAAAGTATCGGAAAGGCAGTATAGTTGATGGTGCAATGAGTTTTGAAAATTTATAATTTTATATAATTTCTAATTTAATATAATACCAATTTATAATATATTCACGGAAATAAATATGGCAGTACAAAGTTCACCTTGTCAACCAGTAACAAAATAAAATTGTTAGTCAGTAGGTTTCCAACTCTGGCAAAGTTTCAGAGAACACTTAATATTTCTAACTAATCAAAACACAATCGTCATACAAAAGTTTCGTCTTCAAATGCAATATTTAACTCTATGAAATGATTGGCTTCTCTTTAATGTTATCCATTTTTTTATTTTTGTATAAAATGCGATTTTGTAACTGAAAAATTCCACTGGTAAGTAGTTAATTTGTTTTTATTAAGTAAATCCTACTAATATTATAAAATGTTATAAACGCGAAAGTTTGTAAGTATGGATTGATGTTTGTTACTCTTTCACGTGAAAACTGCTAAATGGATTTCAATGAAACTTTACAATAATATAGCTTATACATCAGAATAACACATAGGCTACAATTTATAAAGATACAATTCACACAATATTTTTGTACCACGCTTAACACCGCGGGGCTCAGCTGATAAGTGAAAAAAATAAAAAGGCTAATAATGATTTTTTTTAGAATTTATGCTTTATTTTATTTGTACGATAATAAATAATAATTCTGAAGTAATTCTAGGTATATTGTGTCTTCAGGTGACCACGAGATAAATGCTCGGGCACTTTTCTATATAGAATCGGAACGAGAGGGTTCCGAGTCTATTCCGGTACACAGGAGGCCACCTACAAACAGCGGAAGGCCCGTGGTATGTCGGGGTTCTAGGAATTTCCTTCCGAGGCTACACCTTGTTCCCCGGCTTTTAGTACCCGAGATGGTGTGCGGTATTTAGTCGGTTCGAGTTCGACATCGGTGGTACCCGAGCTGATTTAAAAAAAAAACAAGGTAACCATGAGAACAGGTAGAAGCTTGCGATCGGGTGACCCGTCTTTTATTTGCAATAAAAATCTCTCGATGCCATTAAAAACTCTTGAATACTTAAAGGTGCCCCAAAAAGTAGGGGCCATAAAATTATAAAGTTCGTATAACGTCGTTTGTTTATAACTAGCTGAATCCCGCGGTGTTACTGCCGTTACCGCGGGCAACCCCGCGAGGCTAAGTTAGTCTAAAAAAGTAGCTGAAGTTATTCCATATATCATTAACTATCTGCCGGTAAAACTCCCGTCAATATCGACGGTTCTGAAATAGATGAAACATTTTTTTTTATTCATAATGAAGCATATTTGCGTGTATTCAGATTGGTTCTAGTTTCTATTGATGGAATATAGATAGTCAACGAGCAGTATTGCCTAATGGTAAGTGATTACCGCCGCCCATAGACACCCGCAACACCAGAGGCGAAACAAGTGCGTTGCCGGCCCTTAGAGGGTGGGGAGGGAGATGGGGGAAGGTGTTGGGGTATGGGTATCCTCACTTAGTGGAACACATCGCAAACGCTGTTTCACACTGTTTTCTGTGAGGCCGTGGTATCACTCCGGTCGAGTCGGCCCATTCGTGCCGAAGCATGGCTCTTTCACGGGTCGTGTATCAATGTAGTATATATTTTAAAACATACATACAGACACATAAACATATAAAGAAATATTGGTATGAATTAGCCTGATTTTATTAATAAGTTATGTATTTTAGGTATCTAAGCAAACAACTTCTTGACGTAACCACATAACTGGTTATCTCGTATTTTAATATGTTATCATATATTTATGCGTAATATACCTATTTTATAAAATCTTCCATAGCAGTAATATGTATTATTAAGTAATTTATTATTGCATTAAGAATATTACCCAGAACCATATACTGGGCATATATTTAATTAGTCAAATCAATAACATCATCAGTCTTGAATAGCCTGCTGATGGACTTAGGTGATGGACCTAGGCCTTTGTAAGGACCAATGAGGTTTAGGTTTATTTAAAAAAAATAGGTTAGTATGGAGTTTGTTTTTTCCTTCTATTTACTGTGTTCTTATACTCCATAATCTGCTTCTCTAGCCAGCTGTTACGATGTTAATCGAATGAGTAGGGACTGTGGCCTATGGCACTCCGTGTGTGGAAGTAAGAGGTCATCCACGGCGAATATTTATCGATTAAATCGGTGATGTTCTGAAGGCCGTGTGAAAAGCACCAGGAATACGACGAGTATGCAGTGATTGATGAATGTGTAGTCAAATAATAAGAGGAGCGTTAGGGTCGTAGTAAGTGAAGATCAAGTTTCTCTGCCTACCCCTGTGGGAAATACACGTGATTTTATGTAGATATGTCTTATCCATGCTTCCGCATTCTTGATCCGTGAGCACACCGTAAAAATTTAATTTAAGATGGCTAAAAAGCTAAATTAAGGCCTTTTTTTTGAGAATCTGAACTTAATTATAAGAACAATGGGCACCGATTGAATTTGTCGTTTAGTTTCCACCTGTAATAATTACAGGTTGTTACGTTTAATAAAAATTAAATTAACATAACAAGTGCTCATATAACTTAATCTCGCATTTTTTTTTTGAAGACCAATCCCGCATTAGTAATATACACTCTGCGTCGCATGGGGCTTACAAACATACATGTAACGGTCACAAAGAACATCCAGACAAGGCAACAATTTGTGGATCACACAGAGTGTTGTCCCATGTGAGATTTGAACCCACAACGCTTGGTGCAGCAGAAAGCGGCGTGGCGACTATTTATACCACCAGGCCTACCGTGCAGTCATACTGATTCTGTAAAAAAATATTTGGCCTGTTAGCATAGTGGTAAGCGATCCTGGGTTCTAAACCAGAGCCATTGAATTCGATCCTATCCAGGACAAAGAATTGTGTGATTAGCACGACTGTGTTTTTCTGAATCTAAGTGAAATATCACAGTCCGTAGTAATAGGGATTTATTAGCAGGTTTCTTCTTAAAAGTCAATACCTTCAACTGGTCTTAAATTCTCTAGTTCATCCACGATTACTATCAACATCAACGATATATACACATTTACAAATGTCACTGTGAAAAAAAGAGTAGTACCTAGTTAGTTTCTTTAGCGAAAATTTCAGATTTAACGGGGATATATCAGAGCGGAGCGGATGTCAAATAATAATTAACAAAAATTACTTCTCGTATATTTTTTTGTATGGAATTGGTTAGGCAAACGAGCAGACGTATCGCCTGATGTAAGCGATTACCGCCGCCCATGGACACCCGCAACACAAGAGGCGTCACAAGTGAGTTAACAACCTTAGGGGATGGGAAAGGGGATAAGGGGAAGGGTTGGATTATGGGCCTCCGGTATCCTCACTCACTCGGTGAAACACGGTGCAAGCGCTGTTTCACACCGGTTATCTGTGAGGCCGTGGTATCACTCCGGTCGAGCAGGCCCATGCATGCCGAAGCTTGGGTCTCCCACGGTCGTATGCTTCAAATATGTACAGTAATACAGTAGTAATACAGTAGCTGTAAAAATAAACGAACAATGTTATAAATTATCTGCACATTTGAAACGCCTTTCACAAAATTCTTCCAGCCAATGTCAAATTTCAATACAAGTTTTCAGACATTCTCGACAAGAAAAAAAACCATGCATAGTTTTAGTTTTTAAACTTCAAAAAAATACTGCATACCTTGATATTTACTGCCTGATTTTTTCCGATTTAATATGGTTCATTCTGGTCTGGTCCTAATGAATACTTTGTGTCATTTCATTGTCCATTGTTACTTGAGCTGTCAGCATATGGATTTTTGTTTTATGACAAATCGAGAGATAAACTGGACACTCATAGTTTTATGTTAAACTGGCTGAGCCGCGTGGTGTTACCCGCGGTATAACTACAACCGAGGATAGCGCCGCGGGGAAAAGCTAGTCTAAAACAAGTTGCCTAAGTTACCCATTATAACATCAGCTATCTGCCACTGAAAGACCCGTCAAAATACAGCCGTTCCAGAGATTAGCCAAAACAAACAGACAGAAAGACAGACAAAAATTTAAAAAAAAACATTATTTTGGTATATGTACCATGAATATATATGCAATTAATAAAATGCGGCTATTTTAATATTACTAACAGACACTCCAATTTTATTAATTTATATAGATTGGTTTGTGAATGCTTCATAATTTCAATAGTTTTGTGCTGAAACTGCTCAAATTTTGAAACGAATTAAAAGAAGCTTAACTCATTTTTAGGGTTCTGTACCTCATAAGTAAAAAACGGAACCCTGATAGGATCTGTCAGTCTGTTTGTCGTCAAGACCTTTTTCTCAAAAATGCGTAGAGGTATCAAGTTGAAATGCTCAGGTCTACTGTCCCTTAGAGCTGTGAAAAAATCAAACTTTTAAGCCAACGCAATCAAAAGATATAGCCGTTTATGTTGCAAATTTTCGGCACTCGCAAGGGAATCGAAACCTGCAGGGTAGTTCCCGTGAACTCAGAATCTTAAAATTTGGCACGAACCAACGTTTTGATGTTCTCCTAGCCGGAGCAGGAGATATTATAGTGCACAAGTGTATGCGCATACGCAGATCAGGCACAATATCATCAATATTAGTATCTATACTAAGACCCATAATTGCAGACAATCTAAGATCGTTATCACATAATGATTATGCTTTTAAATTATATGTTTTCATTAAATTTTATACCTAAGAGTTTATCATCTGTCATAAACGTTCTGAAAGATTAACAGCCGATATAGTAATTAAAATTGCGTCACTCTGACATCGATGTGAAGTTTTAGAATATTTCGGACATCTGTCACACAACGCCATCTAGTCCCAAGCTAAGCAGACCTTGTATTATGGGTACTAGATAACTGATATTTATACATAAATACTTTTTTTTGTAAATACATACATATTATACATAGAAAACACCCAAACTCCGAAACAAATATTTGCAGATCATACAAACATTTGGTCCGACCCAGGATTCGAACCCGAGACCTCATGGACAGCAGTCGCGTACGCTACCACTGCGCCACCGAGGCAGTCGATCGAATGAATTTAAACTATAAAAAATCTGTTTTTTTTTATGTGTAAGCTGCCAAAATGACTGTGGCCTGCCTGATGGAAAGCATAAGCAGAATCCAAGAGTGGTGGTCACCATCCTCAATGCGAAAAAGAACCATGCAGCATGGTGACCCACACTATGGCGGCCTGGTGAGAAGCTTTTTCACGCCCTGCTTAAAGAACCCGGGATCATAGCGGGAAGGAAACACGTGCGCTGGTAGTGAGTTCCAGGTTTTGACCGCTCGGCACACACCGAAGCGATGAGTACGAGAACGTATGTCTTCCATTTTAAAGCGGTGACTTCCAAGGCCGGCACGTGTTGTTCTGTAGAGGAAGGGTGAGGGGGGGATCAGTTGGAAGAGCTCGATATTTACAAATAATAATAATAATATATTTACTTCACCGGTAGCTTTAGTGTTTATTTCTAATCTGTTCATAGTAAAACTTAGAAAGAATTGGTCTTTTACCAGTCGAAGCAGGTGTTCAAACGTCATGCATGCATGCATGATTTATTTTAGCACTTAATTAATACGTAATTATACTATAAAAGAAAAGTGAAGGCTTTTTTAAAACAAATGCCATTTTCAACACAATTACAGTACTTCCGTATCAATCCAAAGGCATATAGAAAATCTCTTGTTATGTAGTAAAGTCGTTAGTTCAAGTGAGGATGCAAGGATATAAAGTGGTGGCTTGGTTAGGACTCCATCTGGGGGAACTTGAAATCACATAATCCAGAATCCTTTAGGGGTATTCCACATAAAAAGGAATAAGATCTCTACCGTAACCACAAAAAACAACACGACGTAACGAAATAAACAGATTCGAAAGCGTACCAAACAAAATTACTGTGGGATTAATTAGTTCAAGAATACTTAATTTACTTGTATAATCTATAATAGTACAGTGGCAAAGGGCAAAACCTGTTCGAGACCAGTATCTTTAAGACCCTTCACTGGTATTAAATTACCAAGGTAAACGAATAGCTAAAACATACATATACATTTGAAGACGAAAGTATGAAATTTGTACTAGCAATACCTATTAAGCTAGGAAGTTCTTTGTTTGGTTGAACAAGCTAAGATCAGAATCTACTGGTTTGAATAAAAAAAAAGTGTGTTTACTTATTTATGTCCACGCGTTAGAAGTTATACTTCTTTGGCGTAACAAGATAAAAATTTGAAAAATTAATATGTTGACTATAGCTAACTTCAGGGTGTCGGTTTTTCGTGACGGTGCGCGCGCGCATTGTAAAAATGTACACTCATCATTTTTCCCTAACGCGCCAAAAGAAGTATAACTTCAAAAATATTTAGAGATTGGATTGCCCACTAATCAAGGAATACTATAATATATGTAACTTAGCTATAACTAATAGGAGCCGAACATCAAAGAAAGTGTTGCGAAAACGAGGCAAGTTTGAGTCTTCTTTGACAAAGTTGCGCGGGTTGGGCAGTGTACCTACAACAATTGTTTTTATTAGCTTGGTAAATACTTCAAAGCATGTCGAAGTAAATAAGCATAATTTCTGGTTATGTATGGGCCTAATAAAGTGACTGTACTCTGTCTGATGGAAAGCGTAAGCAGAAGCTAAGAGTGGTGGTTATCATGGTGCAGCATGGTGACCCACACCATGGCGGCATTTGCATCATAGTTACAGTAACTAAAACAGTATATTCATAACATATAAATATAGGAATGACATTTACTTTAATTTAAAAATAAAATTAAACCGTTTAAGATCTCTATTTCTGAGTAGATGTACTACATTTTCTGCCGAGATACTAAACATCAATAATAAATTCATGTATATAAATAAAAATGAATCGCTCTTTGTATACGCGCATAACTTCCGATCGGTTGCACCAAACTGAATAACTCTTTTTTTGTGTGTTCGATAATGTTAAAAATTAATAAAAAATGGGAAAAGTCATTTTTTTGGTCCGTGACTATACACTGCTGTGGGAAGCTGGGACAGATGTATAAATATAGCGGTATGAAGTTCGCCGGATCAGCTAGTAGCATATAAAATGTCATCTACAGCCCATAACGTCCCACTGCTGGGCTCGGGTCTCTTCTCAAGAGAGGGCTAAGGCCATAAGTCCCCACGTTGGCCGAGTGCGGGTTGGGGAGTGGCAAGACTATGTTGTGGCTACATAATCTTGCCGTTGGATGTTTTTAAGCCGCCCAAAGGCCTTCAACTAAGCTTTACGACTGTATTCCTATGATAACAACCGGGACCAACAGCTTAACGCGACCTCCGAATCAAACATCATATTATCTTATGCAATTATTAAACCAATAGACTTTGTCACTAGACCACAAAAAGTGTTAGTTATTAGTTGTTAATTTAGTTATGTATTAAGATTAATATTATTCTTTATTGTTGCATTAACAATACAGGAACAAAACATAAAAATTAATGACGCGATCATCATGATTTCCATTTCTTGACGATTAATCTACTCATAAGCACAAGAGACAATTATTAAGAAATAAATTAACCAATAGGATGAATTACACTATCATTTCTTCACTTTCACATTCACTTCTGGCTCACTAGCAGTTAGGATATAACCGTGGGAGAGCCACGCTTCGGCATGAATGGGCTGGCTCGACCGAAGTGATATCACGGCCTCACAGAAAACCGGTGTGAAACAGCGCTTACGCTGTGTTTCATCGAGTGAACGAGGATACCGGAGGCCCATACCCCAACGGACCTCCGTGCGGCCTGTACTCGTGCCCGGAGGTCCTACACCCGCAGCCGGCGGCGGCACCGCGGAGACGGCGAGGAGGGTCAGCTTTACGAGGAGTACCGCGAAGCGCGGAAAACTCTAAAGCTGGCCATTCGCCGCGCCAAAGACGAAAGTCGAAAGGAGATGCTGGAGGGTCTCGATCGTGACCCCTGGGGTCGCCCATATCGTGCGGTGCGTCAGAAGCTCCGCACGGCGGGCCCCCCCCTTACCGAGACTCTCCAGCCCAGCTTCCTGCAGGAAGTGGTCGAGGGCCTATTCCCGCAGCGGGCGGAGCACACGCCCCCGTCGATGGCCAGTTCGGTCGGAGACGACGGGGGCATCGAGGTCGACGTTCCGCCCGTCAGGGANAAAAAAAAAAAAAAAAAAAAAAAAAAAAAAAAAAAAAAAAAAAAAAAAAAAAAAAAAAAAAAAAAAAAAAAAAAAAAAAAAAAAAAAAAAAAAAAAAAAAAAAAAAAAAAAAAAAAAAAAAAAAAAAAAAAAAAAAAAAAAAAAAAAAAAAAAAAAAAAAAAAAAAAAAAAAAAAAAAAAAAAAAAAAAAAAAAAAAAAAAAAAAAAAAAAAAAAAAAAAAAAAAAAAAAAAAAAAAAAAAAAAAAAAAAAAAAAAAAAAAAAAAAAAAAAAAAAAAAAAAAAAAAAAAAAAAAAAAAAAAAAAAAAAAAAAAAAAAAAAAAAAAAAAAAAAAAAAAAAAAAAAAAAAAAAAAAAAAAAAAAAAAAAAAAAAAAAAAAAAAAAAAAAAAAAAAAAAAAAAAAAAAAAAAAAAAAAAAAAAAAAAAAAAAAAAAAAAAAAAAAAAAAAAAAAAAAAAAAAAAAAAAAAAAAAAAAAAAAAAAAAAAAAAAAAAAAAAAAAAAAAAAAAAAAAAAAAAAAAAAAAAAAAAAAAAAAAAAAAAAAAAAAAAAAAAAAAAAAAAAAAAAAAAAAAAAAAAAAAAAAAAAAAAAAAAAAAAAAAAAAAAAAAAAAAAAAAAAAAAAAAAAAAAAAAAAAAAAAAAAAAAAAAAAAAAAAAAAAAAAAAAAAAAAAAAAAAAAAAAAAAAAAAAAAAAAAAAAAAAAAAAAAAAAAAAAAAAAAAAAAAAAAAAAAAAAAAAAAAAAAAAAAAAAAAAAAAAAAAAAAAAAAAAAAAAAAAAAAAAAAAAAAAAAAAAAAAAAAAAAAAAAAAAAAAAAAAAAAAAAAAAAAAAAAAAAAAAAAAAAAAAAAAAAAAAAAAAAAAAAAAAAAAAAAAAAAAAAAAAAAAAAAAAAAAAAAAAAAAAAAAAAAAAAAAAAAAAAAAAAAAAAAAAAAAAAAAAAAAAAAAAAAAAAAAAAAAAAAAAAAAAAAAAAAAAAAAAAAAAAAAAAAAAAAAAAAAAAAAAAAAAAAAAAAAAAAAAAAAAAAAAAAAAAAAAAAAAAAAAAAAAAAAAAAAAAAAAAAAAAAAAAAAAAAAAAAAAAAAAAAAAAAAAAAAAAAAAAAAAAAAAAAAAAAAAAAAAAAAAAAAAAAAAAAAAAAAAAAAAAAAAAAAAAAAAAAAAAAAAAAAAAAAAAAAAAAAAAAAAAAAAAAAAAAAAAAAAAAAAAAAAAAAAAAAAAAAAAAAAAAAAAAAAAAAAAAAAAAAAAAAAAAAAAAAAAAAAAAAAAAAAAAAAAAAAAAAAAAAAAAAAAAAAAAAAAAAAAAAAAAAAAAAAAAAAAAAAAAAAAAAAAAAAAAAAAAAAAAAAAAAAAAAAAAAAAAAAAAAAAAAAAAAAAAAAAAAAAAAAAAAAAAAAAAAAAAAAAAAAAAAAAAAAAAAAAAAAAAAAAAAAAAAAAAAAAAAAAAAAAAAAAAAAAAAAAAAAAAAAAAAAAAAAAAAAAAAAAAAAAAAAAAAAAAAAAAAAAAAAAAAAAAAAAAAAAAAAAAAAAAAAAAAAAAAAAAAAAAAAAAAAAAAAAAAAAAAAAAAAAAAAAAAAAAAAAAAAAAAAAAAAAAAAAAAAAAAAAAAAAAAAAAAAAAAAAAAAAAAAAAAAAAAAAAAAAAAAAAAAAAAAAAAAAAAAAAAAAAAAAAAAAAAAAAAAAAAAAAAAAAAAAAAAAAAAAAAAAAAAAAAAAAAAAAAAAAAAAAAAAAAAAAAAAAAAAAAAAAAAAAAAAAAAAAAAAAAAAAAAAAAAAAAAAAAAAAAAAAAAAAAAAAAAAAAAAAAAAAAAAAAAAAAAAAAAAAAAAAAAAAAAAAAAAAAAAAAAAAAAAAAAAAAAAAAAAAAAAAAAAAAAAAAAAAAAAAAAAAAAAAAAAAAGGCCCATACCCCAATCCTCCCCTATGCCCATCCCCCAACCCCTTGCGGCTCTGACCTGCTTATAATAATATATTAATTGTACACCAGAACATGATAAAGTGGACTTAAAACTAGATATTTAAGTACAAGTGACGGCCTTGTACTCGAAGGCAATCTCTTACATGCCTGTATGCACACCACGGGTGGAGAGAAAATTAAGATTATGAGAAAGTACAGGGTAGTTTCTAGCGTATTAAAAGATAGATAAGAATTATCAATTATAGTATGATGTATCATTTATAGTAATACATAGTGGGTCTTAATAAATACAAAGAAATATAATCAATATGTGAGTTAAATATACAAAATAGATAACATTCTAAGTGACATATTGTGATCTATTTGGCTAAAGAGAGTTGTTGGTTTTCGTGGTAAAAACTACTTTATGAGTTCTCTTTTAAAGAAAAAGCAACTTTTTGCGATGGCAACGTGATTACTTTCTACGCTGCTATCATTACGAAAGTGTTGCCAGTGCTGTAAATGGACTTTACCGTCCATTGAGCATATCCGTATTTATTATTTCTTACCGGTTAGATTATTCCGACATTGACGATAAACTTAAGTAATAAGATACAGTAAACTACAGACTTTATATTATGAAAAAGTTTAAAAAACTATAACCCGACTATGTAAACACTTTGATAAATTTTCTATAACCTATATCGGGTGGACTACTATTACGAATCTATTGATACCTAATTCATTAAAATCGGTTCAGTAGTTTCGGCGCTACAGTGGAACAAATAAATATAGAAGAAGCCGCGGTTTGGTATGAAAGTGCCCCATAAAAAATCGGTGTGAAACAGCGCTTGCGCTGTGTTTCACCGAGTGTGTGTGTGAATGAGGATACCCGGGATCCATTTTTTTTTTTTGACGTGATGGAATGCCTTTACGCACTTCGCTCCCCCCCCCCCGCGGGGACGGGGGGTTCGCTTTGTGTGGGGCTCCTGACTGATACCAGCCAGGCTACCCACTAAACCACCACGGTGTGCCACTCTGCGCCTGAGACGGGAGAGATCCGGGAACCGCTTTCTTACGCCATCCGGACAAGGATACCGGGGATCCATACCCCAACCCCTCATCTATCCCCTCCCGTCATCCGATTCCCCAAAGGCCGGCAATGCACGGGCGGCGGTAATCGCTTAACATCAGGTGATACGTATGCTTGTTTGCACCTTTTTACATAAATGAAAATATATAGGTACATTCGTAGACTGTCAAAACTATTATTACTCTTCCTTTTGGCTTCACCGTAGTCGGATTAACAGGTATTTAGTTTCTTAATTACGCAATTTCATTTTTAGACGTAATTACCATATAATTGATGTAATAAACTGATACGTTTTAAAATTTACCATGTAAATTACGATAAAAAGTGAGTAGTGCAGCATAGAATCAATAAAGCAGAAATAATGAAATTAAACAATAGTTTTAAGACAAAGTTGTGGCTACCCAATTTTGCCGTTAGATGTTTTTAAGAAGCCCAAAGGCCTCCAACTAACATTTACGACTGTTATCCTAAGATAACAACCATGACCGACTGCTTAACGTAACCTCCGAATCGCGGAGACGGAGCTACGGAGCGGTAACCCATCCAGGTACTATCATCAGGCCATATGCTTATCGCCCTTAAGTTATGCACGAGCTAAAATTTAATACAGTTTCAATCATAATAGTTATTCGCTTTATATAACTAGTCCATGAATGTTTTTATTAATTTGGCATGAGAAGACTGTACAAACGTCTGACTCAGCGAGTTTGTTTCCATAATGATCAAGACAGCAACAAAACAATAGAACAAGTTGTTTATGTCACAGTCAATTAAATGGATCATTAAGCTTAAACCAATTTAAACCTGGTTAACTTACTGTTCCGTTTTCCTTTCCGATTACCAAATTAAACTACACATCAACAGTTTCCAACTCACCTCTGGACATTAGCCTCTTCTAAGAAATTAAAAGGATTGTGTGGTTTTATGAAACCACGGTAAAAGTGAAACTTTTTTTCACATGCAAATAAATAAATCTAATAAAGCAAATAAATAACAACATTTACATTAAACACTGACAAAAATAAACAAATTAGCATGGAGCACTGGCACACCGTCCGACTGGCCACTGGACACTGGCCGACCGTCACGCGTCACGCGACATGCGATACACAGACCAAAAAAATCGAGATGATGTAATAAAAGTTTCACTTTAAAAAGAGTTTGACCTACTGTACCACGATGAACAGACTAGACTAGACTAGGGCTTGTTTAAATTGATTTCAAGTGCAGTGATGTTGTACTGTATAGTATGAGAACGACATCCATGCGATGAAAAGGGGTGATAACACTTTGTATTCTTAATCCGTCACCACACTTATAAAAATAAACAGCATTATATACTATTTGACCAGGCAAACGTTGTTTTACTATACATAAAAAAATTGTCGAAAAATACAAAAAAAAGTTAGGGTCACCCTTGTCATTTAGTAGTGTGAAAAATAGATGTTCGTCGATTCTCAGACCTACCTGATGTGCACGAAACATTTCAAAAAAATTGGTCCAGCCCTTTTGGAGGAGTTTGGTAAGAAACACCGCGATACGAGAATTTAATTTTACAATATATATAACAAATCCGTGTTCTATAAACATGGATAAACATATTTTAACTCTTGTTTTTTTATTTATCAGATATAGAATCAACAAGACTAATGCCGACATACATATTCATGTATACAAAAATATTTGCACTGTGCGGAAGTCGAAACTGCGACCTTAAGCGGCGTATGCACTACCTCTCCAGCACAATAGTGAGGTCGTTCCTAGCACCGTAGTGTTCAAAGGCAATAATTAGATAGATAGATCTACGTATACGTATCGACAGATTTATGTAAACAATACACAATATACACACATAATATGTATATATATACACTGGCTATCGCCCGCAACTTCGCTTGCGTGATTTTTTTCATAATTCTAACAGTAGAAATGACAAACTTCTATACTGAATTGGCCTCGTATACATCCTACGATACTCAAAAATAATATGACTTTCTAATCATAAAATAATTTTCAAAATCGATTCTGTAGATCTAGAGATAACCCCCTACAAATCCTCAAACTTTATCTCTTTATAATATTAGTATGGATGGCGATGACATGGCGGCCCGACGATGCAGATGCGTCACTAGGCCGCCATGGTGTCGGTCACCACGCTGCATATTGCCTTGTCTGCATTATACTTTAAATTATTTTGTCAGGTCCAAACATAAAAAAATTACTCAAGCCCGATGCCAGTCAATAAACATCATAAAACGGGACTTAATCCTAAGGTTCGTCAAGTTCTACATACTGCAATATCAGGTCATTCATACGTTGGTTACGGGTTCTTAACTAGGCTTTTAACGTAAGATGCCGCCCTTTTGGTATAGAGTATACTAATCTCTGTCTCTATGTCTCCATTCATCTCAATGTGTCGTAAGAGTTGATTGAGGGAACAAATTATGAACGACATGGAAATCTTGAAACGAACTCTATTCCAACCCGCCTGGACAACGTGATATTGTAAGCAAAAGCCGCTTTTATTTAGGAGCGGCCTATTTCATACAGCAGTCTATTAAAGGCACCTATAAATGATAAAGAAAACTTCTCTTAAATCTCACCAGCAACCACTTGTTACGGCATAATTATGTGAAAGACTTGCCCTTGCCTTCTCTATACTTCTTATCTTTCCTGCCAGAATCCTTCTACTTCTAGTTGATTCATAATCTGTTTTAAGCAATCAGTAATGGCGTGGCCCTGACTCGACTGAGAATACTTATGTTAAATCGCGTTGAAAGGAATTTTTGAAATAAGTGTTTATTAAATGAAGTTATTATGCTCTAGCACCTGTAATTAAATTTTACAATTTTGTTTAAAACCTTGAATACACGATAACTATCTATGAAAAATTAAATAACTTGTTTCTAACTGTGATTTAATCTCAAACTTTATCATAAACAACTGAAACTATAACCGTCTTAAAATATAATAATAAATAACGAGTACTTCGTTATTTAATTAGATACAATAAAAACACCGAGGAACCGGTATCGCGTATGCGTGTGTTAGGAGTGTACGTGAAGAACATTAATTTAAAGAAGGTTCTATATTTAATTTCCTCCGAAAAAAGGAATCATTACTTTTAGGTTAAAGGTCGGAGTACTTGCAAAGTTCTTGTTCGGGAGCTTGCTTAAGTAGGTGTATAAGATATAATATATGTGTTGCGTGTTACTTATTCAAACTGGTTCAAATAATCTGTTGTAATTTTTGTATTTGAAAAGAAAAGACGTGTTTCATCAAGATTGTTATTTTATTAAAGTGTCAAGTAACTTAACTTAAAGAAGTTACATAGAATAAGAAGAATTTTGAATATACAATAAGGACACTGTAATTTATATATACATTTATATATATATATATATATAAAAGTTATTTACATATTCACTCAAAGACGGTTTGTTCTCGACTATATAGCCATGTATATATGTATATGTAATATAGGACACGAGTTTGGAAGGAACGTAAGTAGGTTAAGTTCTTTTGTCGCTACATCTGCTTTATCAGATACCTGAGCTTTCAGGCTTTCAATTCAATCACATTCGAAAAAAGCATTGACGAAATACGGTTGGTCTAAACTATCCTAATCTTTAACTTCATTAACAAAATTTCAAAGTAAAAACCACCTTTAGAGGAAAAATAAAAACACCCGACTGCGTGAAAATAAACAATATCAAAATTTTTATTTGGAGTAGACTTTGTAAGGCTATTTCGCAAAGTTACACTAATGACTGCATTTGCTCGGTTCCAGAGAGAGGCGCTCATAGCCTAGTTGCACTCGGTGATTAGAAACAATCACCAAGGGTAAGCAATGTGTGTGTGGCATGTTACCATGAGCGTCATCACGTCTCCGTGATTCGGAGGCCATGTTAAGCAGTCGGTCCCGGTTGTTATCATAGGATAACAGTCGCGAAGCTTAGTTGGGAGGCCTTTGGGCGGCTTAAAAACATCCAACGGCAAGATTATGTAGCCACAACGTAGTCTTGCCAGTCCTCAACCCGCACTTGGCCAGAGTAGGGACGTATGGCCTTAACCCTCTCCTGAGAGGAGACCCGAGCCCGGCAGTAGGACATTATGGGTTGTTGATGTGCTCGGTTCCAAAATGTCGACATATATTTTTCATCACCTATTACGTATTTTGATTTTACAAGTTAAGTAAACTTGGAAATAATAACACAAAAACTGCTAATTAAAACCGTTAGTATGTTAAAAACAATTTTACAATAATTTTATTGTTTGACAGACAATCATATTTTGACTTCAAGATAGTTAATATGATGATTTTTCCACTTATATGCGTAATATTATCTTAAAACTTCGTGTGTTAAGATTATATTACGATTACAATTAAATTATTATGATATTAAAATATCAAGCTTGTTAAGCACAAAATGTCTTTAATTTTTAATGTTAGTTCGTGACCTTGTTAACAGGTTGACGAATTTAAGTTAGTAGGACATTTATTGTATGGAGACCGACTCTCAATTTGGCCAGATTCGTTAGATGCGCCGCAGAAGTCGTTTTTAAGGGTTCTTTAGTTGATAAAGGGACGCGGCGATTGTAGTAGCATCGTGCCGAGCAAGCGATTGGAGCGTCAGTCGACTACACTTCGATTTTGTTTGTTTTGATTTGTTGCACTAAGTGTACTACGCCGAAATCTGGTCAAGTTACGTGCCGGCACCTATAGTAACAGCTAAAGGTAATAAGCAACGATTACCACTTTCTTAGATATTTTATAACATCATCATTATTAATCACTTTCCTTATCTTTATCGCATCTTCTTTCTATCTATACATTTATTTATTTATAACTCTATACACTTTAGTACATCGGCGGACTTAATGCCCAGGGCATTCTCTACCAGTCAACCTTAGGGTGGTGTAGAAATCTTGTGCGATAAGCGCACATAGGTTTTTTTTTATGTTTAAGCTGCCAAAATGAAGATTATACAACATCGAATCTAAGATACATACAAAGACAATATACATAAATGTAGATATAAAATATAGTGTACTTATATATATTTACATGTCAAATACATATATACATATCAATTTACATTATATTCACACACTATGGATTTGACAAAATTGGTTGGCGTGTTAGCCTTTGGATGATTCTAACATATCATTTAGAAAGGGCTCGTTTACCTTCTTTTTAAATGCAAAACGGAAATATGTTTTTTTCGGGTCAATGTCATGTGTAATGTTTATGTAATAAAAATACAATATACATGCTAGTAAAACTGGAAAACCACATTCATTTATTGCAAAACAAAAGAGTTTGTTTGCCAATTTTCGTCAATTTAACTACCCAAACAATCGTTTTAGTTTTCAAATTCAGTTAAAGAAACAATTATTTAATTATTTTATGCTATTTATAAAGACTGTCTGTATTTATAAAGGCAATGTTACATCACGCCATCAGTAAAAAATAAAAATGTAGCATAAACGGGGATATTTAATTGAGACATGCAGATGAAACTCCGCTGGTCAGCTAGTATTTAAAAAAAAGATTGTCACTTCCTAAAGTTTTGTTTATTTTATGATCTATTGGCGTAATAGTTGTCAGTTTTCTATTATTGTTGATATTTGTAGAATATCAACTTGGCTATAGCTTTGTTGACCGCATCCAATGACTTCCCGCGACCTTCACTAAATCATAATACGCGAATGAACGTCTTATTTCTAGTTTCGATGCAATGTGACTATAAATTACTCTAAATGAAAAATAAATACATCGTAATATGATGCATTATCTGCTCAGTCCAATGCAGATGTAGACCAACCGCAAACTTGCATTCTTGTGGTTGTGAGGCATAAATTATGATTTCATTTATTGAGAGTTATAACTTAATTTATTTTATTAAAGCCTCGCGAGGTTGTGTAATTTAAATTATTACTTTTATGAATTCAGACGTTCAAAGCATCAGGAACCGACGCGTATGCATGCAGCGATTAATGAAAGTCGTCGAATCAAAAGGGTTGTGTCGGGATCATAGTAAGTGTATATAGTTATCTCTGCATACCCCTCTGGGCAATAGGAGTGACGAGATAGGATGTTCAAAGCCCCTGTGACAACACTACTAGACGACTTCTTAAAATTATGAAGGAATAGGTACATCTACGAAATAATATGATTATTGACAGAAAAATAACAAGTGTTACTATTTACAACTTTAGTTGTTCATAATTTAAATTAATAACAAAAACCATATTATACGCCGACTTTTGCACGCCTTTGAATGTCAAGTGACATAAATAATAACAGGATTTCGCTATAAACTATTTAAATAAGGCTAAAAAGAAACGAAACAAAACCACACTATAAATACAACTTTAAAGGCCAACTTCTACCAGATTCTTAACAAAGTAAAAGTTGATTTTCCACGATATTTATTTTATCACAATAAAATTCCACTTGCAGTAATTCTTAATAATAGCCCGAAGTTTGCATAGCGGTGTTTCGCGTACATCGGAAAGCACGTTGAGCTGTTGGTCCCGTTTGTCATTAACATCTATGGCAATCGTTATTGGGAAGTCAGTGCCCTCATATTTATTGACAATATAAAACTATCGAAAGTGAAAGCGAAGGTGGCTATCGTACGACAAAAATGCCAAAATAAACAGCCGTGACATCAAATTCTTTTGGCACGCTAAATACCGTATACGCTCTAATGCAAACACTAAAATTTACAAGAAAACTTGTGCTGCCGACTCACTTAAAACCGGATTGAGATCCTGATATCGAATAAATTGGAATAATAATATCGTATGACATTCATACAACGCCATCTAGTCACAAACTAAGCAGAGCTTGTACTACGGGTACTAGACAACTGATAAAAATACATTGTATAGTTTTTTGTAAATAAGTACACACTATACATAGAAAACAATAGAAATCCACTCTAAATTTAGATTTAGGCTGGATTTCATTTTACAATTTTAAGAATTAATATTAGTATTAATTTTCTTGCACAACTTCAGTTCAAACGGATATTGAATTTAAACTTGAGCGGGTATCGAACTCGCGATCTTTGGCGTAGCAGCCCGTTACACCAGCCCATACGGCACGCCATTCGGGATAAAAATGAATAATGGGCACTTATATAGAACAGAGAAATCTGTTCTGTGTATACTTACATGTGTCAGGTACGTAGACTATTGTTTTCTCATCAACTCATGGTATAGCATGGTTTATTAGGCTAAAACCTTCTTTATTCTTATAATAGGACTATGTCCATCTGAGTAATGTTGATGATGATAATAATGATGATCTTTTCGAGTCACAAATATTCACTGAACCTAATTTTTCTTTCTATATTTTTTACATTAATATCTAAAACTATCGCTTCACTATCATTTCTTCTACAATAAACATGCTTCCTTTATTTCCGTCATGGTACAACTAAGCTTATGTAGTACATAATAAAAGATTACCTCAACAAGTAATTCCTTTGTTTACTATTCTACCGGTCATAACTGCCGTTGTATGACATAGATCTGCTCATAAGGTCACTGAGTTACGCATGCGCGTCACGCATAGTGATCATTGAAGCCGATCAATGATCGCAAGCGCAATGTTCAATGTATTTATTAAAAGCATACACATTAGTGCCGTCCTGGTATTTTTTACCGGTAATTTTACGACTAAGCGAAAAAGGAAGGGCTATAGTTTTGGCAGTCTGTGTTTGTTTGTTCTACCGTAGCGCATAAACTACAAAACCGATTTTATGAATGAGGTTTTAATAGAGTTGTAATAATGGGCAAGGTGTTAAAAACTATATAAATTTTATCAGTTTTTTAAAACTTTTTATTTTTTATACCGCATACAACACGATATGATAATTCTCTATGATGACGTTTGTTTATCTTTGTTTATTAAATCTTTGTAAACCCATGTTCAGCAGTGCTTAAAATTACACAGGGTACTTTTCAGGAGAAACAAATACTTATATTGTTACTGAGTGACGACTGCATTGTATATTGATGTATTTTAATATTAAATAATATAATAATGTAGGTAAATACTTACTTCTCTTATACATTTGCTTTTTAGTCGATTTACTAGAACATAGGAAAACTTAACCGCTACCTTAAGTAGCCTTTAATTGTGCTTCAACTTGTTTTAACTAGTGTTTTAAATTCTGACAATTGCATATCTTATTTTATCACATGTTATACCTACATCGTAGAACCGGTACACACTTACGAAAACCATAAGGAAATACGACGTCCAATATAAGACTTCTTATTAATGCAAATTTATTACATACGTATATTGCATTTAAAATTGCAAATGCATAATCAAATGCTTGGTCATAAAGTTAACCGACAAACTTAATTTGAATAATTAATTAGAGAGAGAATCATTTTACGTTGTTTTTCTGTGCGAGGGTAGTAACACCTCGATTGGGCCGGCCCGTTTGTGCTGAAATCAGCGTGGCTCTACTACCTTGTCTTGTTTGTATTTTATTTATCTCGATGGAAAATATACCGCCAATTTGTTGTCACTTTCAGTTTTAAAACACCTTATTAATAGAAGTTAACCTCGACTAGTTAAATGGTGGTTGTCCTCAAGGCATCGTGCGTTCTAAGTATGTTATTATGGTACAGTATTTTAGTATTGGATTATATATTTCTCTTTATTGTCCTACGTGATTAACTCTCTTAGTCGGCTGAATAGCGGGAGAAGGGTATGTAGGGTTCTACGTCATTCACACTGATCAAACTGTTCTTTTAACTAGGCAGTAAAGGCGAGTCTCGGTGGAGCATAGACAAAAAGAGGTCGGGAATAATGTATTTATTCGATTTGTTCCAGTTAAAAACTTTATAGAAATACTCTGTGTATCTGCAAAAAGTTAAGAATGATTCATGGTATGTTTGTATCACTCGTAATGCATTAATGTTTTTGTAGATTTAATTGACGTAACTACGAAACTTTTCCGCTGTGCGGAATACAGAAGCTATCTTGCCTTAAGATCGGGTGATTGTAATAATTATTATACGTCAAAGTTTACAAGAGTTTTAAGTAACACTATATTTTATAGTATATTTAGTAATACCTACGTGAATAAAATTCTATAATATTCATTAAATTTATATTTAAAAGACAGCATCTCGTATGGCATCTCTCATATATATCATCGTTTTAATGTATACCGTATAACCCATGACTAATACATGAAGCACAGCAGATTATATGTAAGTTGTAATGAAATCTTGAAAACCTTTGAAATAACAGTACCTACATTTTAATAAATAATGTATTTTCAAGTAACATTTTTCAAAAATAATTAAAAAAATGTTTAGTTCATGGTGAAGAATTTGGTCATAATAATGTACAATCTGTTGAAATAGTTTAACGAAAAACATAAAACAATTTTTAATGTGCTCACCTGTGCTTCCTTTCATATAAATACATACATCACGTATTATGAATGAAGACCAGAACCTCCATGAGACATTACTGTCAAAACTTACAAAGATGACCGCTACCATAGAGTAAAAGTTTTGACATATCTAATGTATTTGACATCTGAGACTGACAGTCCGACTGGTCGAAATTATAATGAGTCATCCGTTCGACGCCCTCGAATCTTCAAAAGTTAGCACTTCTGTTAGGTCGCTGTAGAATAAATGTCAAGTGTTTTTATGTATTTTTTAACTGTTTTAATTTTATAATGTAAACATACGCTTAACCAACATAACCATGTTAGTTGGCTCAATCGAGCTAAACAGATATACATATATATTATGGTACTATGACTCGACTCGTTGGTAAATAATGCTAGTCACCATCAGAGTTGCCCACAATGGGGCGACCGTCACTTGTTAAAGACAGGTTAATTAATTATTATGACTTACATTTTGTATAGAGGTTGTCTTATTTTATTAAATCAATTTTAAAAAGGAGATTTTTACTATTGACTGATTTTGTGAGTATACTGTTATTTTGCTGTACTTATGTTTTTTGTGCAGTTTTTTGGGGACAGCTGCACTTTTGGGTTATTAGGAAAATTTACTCAAAGTATATAGAATACATTACACTTTTTGTTACTTTATTTTGAATTTATCACTTTACTTCATTACCTCAGAATTACCGACAGTTAATATGAAAGCTAATGTGCTTACATATTTTAAAAATTTTCATATTGGTGTCCAACGTTAAAATAATTTTACAGCTGAATAACGTTGTAATGTGAAATAACGTTGTGTGTTAGATGTCCGAAATATTTATTTATTAACATTTGACTGCACGGATGTTGCAATGGTTCAACGGTCGCCACGCCGCTTTCTATTATTATGAACCTCGTGGGATCAAACCCCAAATGAGATGTCACTTTATGTGATTCACAAATCGTTGTTCTGAATCCGGGTGTTTTTTGTGCTCCCGTTTTAAATACGACCGCGACTCAGGATGTATTCGTATAGCAGGTCTTGTCTTTTTTTAAATACATATATTAAAACATCCTTGGAAACTTGACATTCATTGAATATTAAATCGCAGACTTTGACATTGACATTATAGCACCGATATGATCTACGCCTAATCTAACTAGTAGTTTCCTTTGTTGACAAAATATGTCAGATAAGCTTGGAAGATATCGTGCCTACTCATAAGAACATGTAATTAAGTTAATTGTGTAGAATTTGAGACTTAAATACTTGTCATTGGCAGAAACAGCTTTTTTGGCTTTTGGCTTCTTGGCTAATTGGCTGGTTGCCATCTCATCAAAAGAAGAAGAAGACATGATGACCGTTTGACATAATTATAGAAACCTCATTCGTGAAAATGGTTTAGTTGTTTAGACTGTCGTGTTTTGTTGATGAAAAAACTCTTAATTTCAGGTTTAAGTTGTTTTTGTAGTAGAGCCACGCTGATTTCGTAACGGGGCGGTACTATCATCGCACAGATGTGCGAAAAATGTGCGATAAAAAAACTATTTATTGTGCAACCTCATGCGGTGTTACGTGTCAATTGTTGTCAAATTTATTGACAGATATATATTAGTAAAAGTTTAAAAAAATACATATATTGTTAAATATCTTAAAAAGCATTGCCTACCCCCGAGGAGAAAACGATGTTAGTTTATGTATGTCTAAATAGAGTACAGTCATCCACATTAAACACTTAAATAACTATATGGATATTTAACAAAAACATCAAATATTATTAAAATACTTGTTAGGAAAAAAACTTATTACAAAAACTCGACAGAGATCATTAAACTTATAAACAAGTTTAATTAAAAAAACTTAGTTTTATAATGAGCATGTTTTTGTCATTACTATGTAATTCATTAATTTGTCACGACACCATAATAATCTGCCTCAAGTAAGATGGTGTCGCCTTCAATAATTCTTTAGTCCCTCAATAATATGACACATAGATGACGTGAAGGAAAAATAAAAAGGACGCAAGGTCATATTACTATCGTGTAGTCGGGTTCTGCGGAGCAAGAGCGCGTGGAACTCCGCCGTTTCTTTCTGCGAGCAGGTTATGCTTGCCAAGGAAACGGCGGAGCGGGACCGGGAGAGGTCTAGAACTCTACCGGCCCGCCAGGCCCGCGAAAGGGTCAGGTATCGCAGGCGACTCGGGTGCCGGAGATACCAGAATGATCTCCGTCCTCCATAAGCGCAAGCCTGAGGGTGACAGATAAGGCTATCTGTCACCCTAGCAGAAGCAGACTCGGGTGGAGGCACGCACGCTGCGGAGCGTGCGCGCTAAGGGAAAAAGTAACGGTAACATCGAGGTTACCACACAGTAGGGGGCCATCTACGAACAGTAGGTGGCCCGAGGTACGTCGGGGTTCCAGGGTTTTCCTTTCTAGGGTGCACCTGGTTCCCCTAATAGTACCCCGGTTCGAGCCCGACATGCCACTGGAGGTGGTATCCGAGGGAATTTCCGCACGAGGAAAAAAAAAGTCTAGTCGAGCTGAAATGACCATAATTATCGATTCGAAAGGAATTCAGTTTTACTTCCTTTTACCACCACTACCTTGTTCTTTATTTTTGACTTATTTTTTTTAAATTTGTTATGCACAGCTACAATTATTACCGCCTATATGTTGTTGCCAGATGCCAACCTAGAGCATAATATAATATACTCTTAAAATCAAATATAAAGGCGAAAATGTTCACACAAAAACGACTTCCAAACAAAAACGGCTGAGCAGATCTGAATGAAATGCGGCAGATATATCATTTTCGGGAATAATATTGGGATTGACGTTTTCACTCATAAAAAATTCAGTGTTCCAATGAGATGAGCTAGGTTCAACTACAACCGCGAGGTTCAAAAGTTTTTAAATGATAGTAAATTACAATTTTTGTGTTTTATAAAACCAAATGTGTAAGATTGTAAATCGCAGGTGGAAGTGTAATTAACAAACAATAATGTATTATACCAATTCATAATGTGTATATGCTGTTCATAGTAAAGATGGCGGCGGCCACATACGTTGTTATGGACATGTAATAAGACGTGATGAGGAGCACGTTCAAAGGGAAAGTCCTGACCATTCCAGATAAAAAGAAAAGTCAAGTATGGCCACAGGCCACGTGGTGGAAAAACGTTACCAGGAACATAAAACGGGCTCAGGTGGAAAAACAGACAGCCCAATGTCAACTGACAACTGAAAAGGGAAAAGGCCTAGCAGAATTTTTTTTTTAATATTATGATGACTTAAACTAATGGATTCTGTTAAAAATATCTTTCAATAATATTTTTGAAACATTACATAAAAGTTCTTCAAGAGAGATATTCTTTATTTAACCAATTTGATTGAATAATGTTCAGTTGTTCGTAAGTTCTAATTTAGTCACGTAAGAAAACAAAAGTTTTGTTTGATCTCGGAAACAGTAGTAAAAAATGAGAGTAGAATATTTGATCTCATTTTAACAAACAACTGTGTCATATCGAGCTTAACAGTTAGTTTTTATCTGACCACGGCGTAACCAAAAGAGAGGATTATACTTGTTGCAGTCTATATTCGTTTGTATGTTCTGCCGTAAGGCCTAAATGACTGAACTGATTTCAACGAGTAAGGTGTCAATAGATTCATAACTAGGGCTCGGCTAACATAGGGAATATAAATTTTATAAAAAGATTTCATCTAGTCGGGTTGTACTTTTTAAATCATTTGTTGAACATAAAAGCGTCTAAACCTCTAAAATAATCGTAGGTCACATTTCCGTTTAAAATAATAAATTCAATACCTCGTAATTAGAGATTTAGTTTGATGGGAACGGAAACTCTCAAATTGTTCTCTAGTTATTGTTTTACTATCGAACAATGCAGTATGACGAATCACTGATTCAAACTTTTACAAAAACAATTACACATTCAAAATATTAAGTTTATTTTATTGTGGTACATACATTATTTATACTCAGAACACTGATATGCCTGGTTTTGGATCTGATAAGGTCACTCAATTGGTTCAATTTGACAATCGTCGGTTTTTCTGTGGGCGGTTTTAACACTCCGTACGAGCTGGCTATGCTACGGTTTCTTTGCGAACCTATGTTCTTATAATCTATGTTCGTATCCGTAATAATCCTATTCATTAATAAATTACAATAATTATGATCTTGGACGTCACTAAACACGCAAAAGTAATTATCTGTTAAATTATATATGTATCAGTTACAGAAACGAATATTAACATTAATTAGGTAGGTACCTAATTAGACACATATTTTTTATCTTAACAAGTTTTAAAACAATGCTTTTTATTAAATATGTATATTTTCAACACTAATAAATAACGTACTACATTTAACTCTATTTTTTATTTTGCTCGCTGTACATAGGAAAAAATATAATAATGTTATACTAAAATACCTAATACAGTTATCCACTAGGTGAGAGGGAGAAAAGAAGATGAACTAAGATTAAACTAGATATTATACTATAAACTGTTAAACACGTGCTTGGAAAGAAATGTAAAGATTATACAGGCTGATCTAAATTTTAATTTGCAAGTGATAAATAAATCAATGAATCATTAACAAGCGTAAGGCCGAATACACAATCTCCTAGCAGTGCAGGTTGCCGCGCCACTACCCGTTCCACCAATCCCATCCCCGCTGACTGTGAAAACGCTGCCTATAGAATTAATGTAAGCTGATATGACGTAATAGTAATGACAGCCCATTAACCAGTTAACCACATTGACCATGACGTTGATCATCAAATTTCATTTTGACTTGTAATTCTTTCAAGGCTTTCAATTGTAATTTTAATAATTAAATAATTAATAAATAATTTTAATTTAGACAAACCTGATATTGTTTAAAATAGGTCATGCTTTAAATATATATATATCTTTATTTAATTAATGCTAGAATAACTAGATGTACTGAATCGGCAGTTCTTCTGCCGCAAAAAGTCTGATATCGTTTAATTAAAGTAGCGAAATTTGCTTACACCAGCTTTTCCTTATGTGTAGTCTCAGGGATGAGTTTAGACGAATCTTTGATTGGTAATGAAACAATTTACAGATCTACAAAAACGATAGTAGAGTGTACTCTATATACTCGTATTTTAATATAACTATATGTATTTGATAATGTATTTTGGACAACCCAAAATACATCATCAAACATATACAATTAGGCATGAGGACAGAATCACACCAATACACTCCTTTTTAATGCTACAGATATTTAGGACGCTAACTGTACATCGTTAGAATAAATAACTGCAGGTAACGGCCCAGAACATAATTACTACCTGTGAGAAATCACAATTGAATTGAAATTGTCTTGTATTCATATATAGCCGCACTTAAATGACAAATGTATCTACTCTATCAAGATAATTGTTGCTATTTTACAAGGTTACCCTTGTGGTTAATAATATTAATATTTTCTAGATTTGTGAATTGTTAAATTACAAGATTATCTCAGTTATTTGTATAAGAATTCTAGAAAATCTATTATTAGCATTAGTTATCTAGAATTAGTTTTAGTGGTTGAAAATGAAATATACTAAAAGGAAGATATTAAAGTATTCTATTTAGTCTGTGTTGTCAACAGTCAATATTAATTCTTGGTAATCTATATAGATGGTTTTTTTTAACTTGGGTTGGTACCTTTCACATTACAATAAATTGTATTACAGTACGCACCAAAAAAATACTTTTATTTTTTCCCTGTACTGAGCTTTGAACAGTAAATAAAACATCTCAGTCACGTATAGCTTTTAAGAGAAATTAATTTTGAATTCAACTATTTATCGTAGTTACTATAAGGTAAGCATATTCTTTAGACATAAAAGTAAACTAGACATGATTCTTTGTTTTCCGCCAAATCATAGGTTTACTAAGAAGCATCTTTGTTGGTTTCCCATTTAACTAGTTCGTCAAATTCTTATGCCATAAGTAACAACACATAAGTGGCACCCAATATTTATCTTGGTTTCCAATGTCTTAACTAAAATATGCACGATTACACATCGTAATCAAAGGCGTTATATATTCGTTTTTTTTCACTCTTTGACGCATTTAAACCGCAAATAAAGCCAAATTAAGCCTGAGAATCAACACAAAAACGAGACGAGGCGAATGAACTAAATGTATATTAACAACAAAATAATATTGTAATTGTTACAATGAAAAATTTAAAACTACCCTCCTAAATCGGTAAAAAAGTGAATATTTAAAAAATATATAATTTCTCCTCTTTAATATGTGATTGAAATAAATAATTATTTTTGTGGTATTAGGTACATGACTAATTATCTACGAAATACAGTATGAGCTTCCCTCCGAAATTTTGAGTGTTGTATAGTGTTTCTTAACGCCAGATGTGAATGTTTAAATCCCCTCTGCCTACTCTTTCAGGAATACAGCCGGCAGACGAATAATAATTAGGTATGTGAAAAGCAAGTTCATGCGTTCTGTGTATCTGTGTCATTTATGTATAACAGACATATAGGTATTTAGAAATATTTGTGTGTGAGATGCGTCTTCGTGTTGTTAAGGACATTGCCGTATGTAAGCACCTTTGCATTTTTGGCATCAACTTCATCATCTTCATCTTCCTAGCCTTTATTATTCCCAAGATTTATTGGGGTCGGCTTCTAGTTTAACCGATTTTACCTTATTATCAGTTTTTCTAAGGTGTATTTGGCATCAGACCTCCACAATCCTGAGGGTGAACTGAATTCGAAGGTTAAACTAGTAGTAGTTAGTAGCATTGACTTCTCAATAACGATTGTCATAGGTGTTCATGACAACCAGGACCGACAGCTTAACGTGCTCTCCGAGGTACGGGCGTTAAACACTACTCTCTCTGAGTTCACCACTCCGAACTACTATTAACAATTTCTGGTAAAAAAAAACCCAAAAGCAGTAGATTGGCAGTCGCTGATGCTAATCGCTAGACCAACGGAGCAGTTTTGGTAGCTACTTATTTAATAAAAAATATAAACAAAGCAGCAACACATGTTATATGCACCGCACTATAAAACCTATCATTTTCTAACAATTAACGAGTATCAATAGAAACATCTAACAATGGATATTTTGCAGGTAATTTCAATACAATACTCTCATACAAAGCAACATTATTTCCACGACTAATTGACACTATTCATTTAATTAATCGTACGTTAATACTTCATAAATATTGTACATACGTTCAGACAATAGCATTATGAGCACATGTATCTGTCATCAACAAAGATAAGTATAAGAAGAAAATTTAGAAATAAATAAAGTATTAATTCATTCTATATTATAAATTCGAAAGCTATTTTGTCTACCTGTCTGTATCTTTGTAATGCTACATCGATTTCAATGAAATTTGGTATGTAAATACTTTAATTCTTGAGGAAGGAAATCAACTACCTTTTACAGCGATAACCAACCCGCGAGCGGAGCATTTACAATATTAATAGGATTCCCGACTGTCGAAAATAACACCAATAACACAAAATATGCAGATTTTTTTTTGGTTTCAAAATTTAATAAATAAACTTGTAAAGTTGGAAATAAACACATATAGAGACCGGCACGTAACTCTAGCAGATTCGTTAGATGCGCAGAAGTCGTTTTTCAGGTACCTATAGTTGATAGAGGGACGCGGGGATTGCAGTAGCATCATTCCGAGCAAGCGATTGGAGCGTCAGTCGACTACACTTCGATTTTGTTTGTTTTAAATTATTGCACTAAGTATATTATACGCGAAATTAGCTCCACTACGCCGAAATCTGGCCAAGTTACGTGCCATGTGTTAAAAGTTTATGTTCAAAGATGTTTTTAAAGTATTTATACCTACTACCTTATTTAATCTCATTAAATCAACAAGTTTTTTGTCCAATTACTTTAATTTTAATCGGTCTTAAAAGGGTTTTATAAATAGACTGCAGCTCACCAAAAAAAGATGCGAGCGTGAGCCTCAAACTATTTTAATGGTTTCTTAAATCGTCATCAGTACAAAAATTTATGAAATCGTGATGCAATCTAACTCAAAACTCGAATCTAATCAACTTTGCTATTTCATGCGATTTTAAATAGGTATATATCCTTTTTTTACACGGGAAATGCTTTTCGCACCGTACCCTACGTACGGAGGCGAACAACGTGGATGAACTCCCAGAGGACCGGTCTACCCACTAAACGCATCAGCGGCTTCTGAAGTCCCCCCTACCGTACCCCACGATTGAGGTACATCGGTGACCGGATTCACCCCCGAAGCGGGATGCTGTCACGCCTCACACCGATCTACACATTAAGAGAAATAGGAATATGTACTAGTTTTAGTGTCGAGAGCGATTAAGAATACGGAATAACACTACTCCTTTTCATCCCGTGGTTATCATAAGAGCCGACGAAGTACCTAAACCACAAAGACAATGGCACTGCAGAGTGAAGGAAATCTTGACACAAACCATAATTATACTAATCATCAGGGTAACAAGGTTTGTTCTGCAAAAACCTACCTTCTAAGGTACCTTCTTCTACCGTCTTTGTCCAACTGAAGTCGAATATCCCAGCTATTCAGTACTTTTGTACTGATGTTTAATATTTCAGCAGCCAGCAGTCAGTACCGTTTTTTTCCGTGCCGAAATCCCCTTGGATACCACCTCCTGTGGCATCTCAGACTCGAACCGACTAAAACCGCACGCCATCGTGGATACTAGAAGCCGAGGAACGATGTGCACCCTAGGAAGGAAAACCCTGGAACCCCCAAGTACTTCGGGCCACCCCCTGTTTGTAGGTGGCCCCCTTCTGTGTAGGAACCCTAACGTTGCTATTCTATTCAGAAAAGAGCGCGAGCACTGATAAAGAGCTCCGCCTTATATATCACTTTATAGAGTTTTGTTATAAGCGGTCAGTACCTATAACATTACGAGATTCAAGAAAAGGTTTTTTGAAACAGATTTTTTTTTAAAAATGCGCTTTTACCTTTTATTAAATAACATTGAATTCGATCTTGATAATATTAGAAAAGGTAGATATACTAATCACCTTTGAAGTTATAGTACTAATCTTTTATGATTATTTTTAAAAATCGTTTCGGTTTCGTGTGAGGAATCTTTAAAAATAATTGATATCGTATTTCAATATTTTAAAAATAGGCTTTTAAATGCTATTGTGTAATAATATACATGTAAAAAACATTATAAACCAATATTATTGGAGATTAAGTTAATATCGTTGGACATTTAAATACAATTTATAGGTTTCGGTTATGATATCAAAGACAAATAACTTTATTCTTTAGTTGTAAAAATCTGACAATAAATTGTACAAAGAAATTGGTTTTTATTTGATGAACTTATCTCTCATATAGTAACCATACCCCATAGCCCTATCCTCAGATTTCAGACTGTTCTGGAGATATTAATGTTTCTTTTTTAATTAGTAATGTGAGACTAATAATTTTGAGAAAAAAACAATTGAAGAAACATCTCTTTACTATATTCCGGAATACATTTATTTTTCTATGGAAAAGACCGCAAACGAGCAGACGTATCGCCTGATGGTAAGCGATTACCGCCACCCATGGACATCCGCTACACCAGAGGCGTCACAAGTACGTTACCAGCCCTTGGGGGTTGGGGGATGGGGATGGGGGAAGGAATTGGAGTATGGACCTCCGACATTACTCGGTGAAACACAGCACAAACGCTGTCTCACACCGGTTTTCTGTGAGGCCGTGATATCAATACACAATGCGAAGCGTAGCTCTCCCACGGCCTTTAATACACTTTCATTGGTGCTTGCTGCTACTCTTAATATTTTTAAGTCTAGTTATAACAATACTGACGACTCTATATGGCTAATTATCAAAAAAAAAAATAGAACACTGTGGGCTATAGTTTAGACCGTGGGAGAGCCTCGCTTCGGCATGCATGGGCCGGCTCGACTGGAGTGATGCCACGGCTTCACAGAAGACCGGTGTGAAACAGCGTCTGCGCTATGTTTCACTGAGTGAGTGAGGATACCGGAGGCCCATAATCAAACCCTTCCCCTAAATCCCTCTTCCCATACCCCAAGGCCGGCAACGCACTTGTGACGGCCGTGGTGTTGCGGATGTCCATGGGCGGAGGTAATCGTTTACCATCAGGCGATACGTCTACTCGTTTGCACCCTATAACATAAAAAAAGTAAATAGAAGGCCTCTGCTTAAAAAGGAGGTTTTGGTTAGGCACACGGGTACGTATAGGATCTGTATCAAGTTATTATTCTCTTTACAGTTCTGTTGTCTTGCATAATTTACTCTCTTCGTCGTGCTCCTAAATTACCTATAGGTTAAATAGTGTAGAAGACACCCCATATACTTAATCCGGCATGTGTGGTGGCTTGACTTTGCAGAGCTAACTTTACTTATTTAAATAAGACTTTGTTCAATCTAACCGTAAAAAACTCTCTGTTAACACAACAAGTCCCTTTTGTTTATAAATAAGGAAATAGTTTCGTGTGCACCTCATTGAGAACGTGAGCCACTTGGACCTCCACAGAATATAAATGTGATGTTGATGCTTAATTCTTTATCTATTTTAAGATCTGCTATGTTTTTAATCTGAACACGAAAAAACAATTTTATTTGTAAAAGGAAACAATAAAATCGTACAAAGTTATCGTTTAAACAATTTCTGTTTTAAATATAACTCCTGAACTGTGAATATGTAAGTGACTTATAAAAGAACGCACAGACTCAGAGTAACAATTTGTTGATTACACAAAGTGCTAGTTCACCGCTTAAACCACTGTACGCGCATTGTTCTTAACGGATTACGACAATAATCTAGTTCCAATGCAGTATTCAGTTTAGTTCATTCAGTTTAGTTCTGGATATATATCGGCACGTAACTTGGCCAGATTTCGTTCGTTCATTAGTGGAAAAGTTCGCGCATAGTACACTTAATGCAACAAATCAAAACAAGCAAAATCGAAGTGTAGTCGACTGAAGCTCCAATCGCTTGCTCGGAACGATGCTACTACAATCGCCGCGTCCCTATATCAACTAAAGGACCCTAAAACACGACTTCTGCGCATCTAACGAATCTAATCAACGTTACGTGCCGGCCTCTTTATTGATCTAAATGTAAAGCATTATAAAACAATTGTATTATAAATGTATTGTCTATCTAGTTCGCCCGTGATCCTTATTTCTTTTGTGCATTATAAAGTACTAACACTAAAATTAATTTAGGGTACTTTCAACATATTGTAGATGGACTCCTTTTTTACCAAAAACTTGTTCACCCAAGTCACGAGTTTCCTCGAAGAAAGGTACTTTCACTGTAATGAATTTTTACCGTTACGTGTAATGAGTCCAAAATCTTTACTTAGTATAAAATTAAGTCGCTTCCACTTTCCCTACCAACTACTCAATATATACTGTACCCATAATACCATGCGCGTACCTCAACGCAATTTTCAGCAGCAAATAGACTAATTCAAGAAGAAGGTTAACATGTTGTGTAATATATGTAGATTATAGAAGAGCAAATATAAGTATTTCAGAGACTTCCGTGCGAAGCCGGGCTGGGTCACCGATCTATATAAATAAAAATTAATCACAAAAATGTATGTACACGCATAACTTTCGATCGACTGCACCAAATTGGATAATTCTTTTTATGTGTTTGTAATAACAAACACGCTTGGCGCAGTGTACGATTAAGCAGACTAAGAAATATAACACCTTCGGTCTTCTTTTATTTTTTTTATACAAACCTTGCCCTGACTATTGTCAGGAGAAGGTTTGTATACACTGTTTTAGTCGTGCTTAGTCGTATACATTGCGCCCCTGCGGGAAGTTAACACAACTAACTAGAATAAGTTTTTCGGTAATTCAGAAAATTTTCACAAAGTTCGATGGATCTGGTTCGATTCGAATTTACTGTCTAGCAAGAAATTCAAATCAAAACAGTTTCCATTTTTTAAAATTAAATTCTCTATATTTAAAGGAATACCATAGACTAAAAATACACAGTAAAATTATTTTTAAGCAACTTGAATTAAAACTATTTAGGATTACATAAGCACCAAGTACCTACTCGTGATGACAAAATGAAATAATCATTTGGTATCTGTAGTAGTAAGCTAAGCAACCGGATTCTTGAATGAGACAAGAAAACCGTTACCTACTAGAATATTTTCTGAATCTAATGGTGCGATGACGTAACATATTTTCATCTAGTTCCTTTAAGTGTGTAGTCGCTGGTTCTATATCCTGGATAAAATATCTGTGTTCAAATAAAATCCAAATACATTAGTGGCATGAACTTTACTACAATAGTATTTAAATTCGTCATGTAGGGCTGAATATTCAAATACATTATCCCACTAAAAATATTTTCATTTAAAATGTTACCAAGATGACTGCATGTGGCTTGCCCTGTGAAAAGATATCAGATCTCATGTAGAGCCAAGCTTCGGAATATACACGCCCTAATTCTATCAACCCTAAATCTACACCTCTATAAAAATGTATGGCTTCGCCGTTTGGGTACCGATACGAAACCGAAACGAACGCCTTTAGTGGTTGCAAATATCTAGTTTCGGAAGTAATGTACTAACGAATATTTAGTTTCTGAAGTATATTATTTGATTTGTTTTATTTGATGATGATTGATGCAAAACAAAGACATTTTAAAGTCATATCATGAGATTGAAAAATCTATTAATTTTGTAAATCAACAGTACGAGGAGCTCAAGAGTAAAATAAGTTGTCTAGAAAAGGAACGCCTCCAACTATTAGATCATAATAAATCTTTAGAAAATAAGTTGAAGGATATACGGCTTGGCTCGCGTTGTTCTAGTATAGAAATACGAAATGTACCACCTAAAGAAAAGGAATCGTACACCGATCTTATTTCCGTAATCTCCAACATCGGCGAAGCTGTAAAGGTCAATATCTCGACTTCTGACATCAGGGATATCAGGCGCTTACCAGGGAAATCAGGTGCTGCAAGAACAATTGTGGCGGAATTCACCCAGATACAAACCAAAAGTCACTATCTATCACAAGTAAGAGAATATAATAAAAAACTTGCAAAGTCTGAAAAGTTAAATACAACTCACATCGGCATTCAAGGCGAAAAGCATCCTATTTTTGTCTCCGAGTATCTTCCGCCTACACTGAAAAAGCTATTGTTCCAAGCACGTGAATTTGCTAACAAAAATAGTTATTTGTATAGCTGGACTTCTAATGGTAATATCTTTATCAGAAAAGAAGATGGCGCTAGCCAAATTCTTATTAAATCCGAACAATGTTTAACAGACTTACAAAAGAAAAATTGACTAACTTTAAGCTCATCTAACCAGTTATTAATTTCATATAAATTATTTTCTACTAAAATAAATACTAACTTAAGTTATAAACACACTTATACACATACATATATATATCCTACTATCCCCTTCATCGACTACTTATATCGCAATAAACACACGTCTACTAAACAATTAATAAACAGTCCGGACAAACGTACCAATGAATACCTAAATCTTGCAGCTTTACACGGCCTCTTACCAGCTCATCAGTTTCCCACTAGATTGAGTAACTGTTTGGATCACGTATTACTTAAATCTCACTATACTGCCACGACGTTAGTAATTAAATCTTCTATCACCGATCACTATCCTGTGCTGCTAAGCCTCAATCTGACCAGAGCATTCCCTAGGTTAAATAGTACAGTCAGCCGTTTAGATATAAATGCCATTATTAATGATATTGGAAAGACAAACTTTTCTGAGATTCTTTTAATGGATGACGTAAATGAAGCTACTGATCTATTCACTTATACTCTCAGATCCATCATTGAATTGCATAGTAAAATTGTTAACGNAAATTTATGCAATAAACTATTATTATTATTATTATTATTTAGTCTATTATTGACATCATATTTTGAGTATTTGAACTATCTGGTGTGTCGGGATATGGGGTTTCAAAACTATGAGGGTTCAAAAAAATAACTAAGCATTTCGAGAAAAGGTAGGTAGTGCTCCTGCGCTTTTCTTGACTCGTTTTGGCGTTTATTAGGTACATGCATTATTTGCATAGAGCTGTGGAGGAACGGGTGTTATAGGTTCCTCCAACACAAAGGGAGGATCCTCTGACCAGGCGAAGTGAACTTGTCTGGTGGGCCACTGCCCAACGGTTGATCTTGGGAAGTTGTACATATGTTAATCAGCGCGAGAACTTCTATTGCGCGATGCAAGATTGGTAGCTTCTTCGTACACTACGTTACTCCGTAGTTCAGTGTATCTTCGGTAGATGGCGCTGTAGTATAACTATGTTGTGCTGTACTTGGATGTTGCCACAGAGCAACACAGGCCACAGAACGGAGGGCAGTAGCCATAGCGTCTTTTTCCGATACAAAACAATTATTTGCGTGGGAAATCTTCACAAATACACATTTTAGACTCACATACAAAAACAATCGATTACATATTCTATTCTTGGACTTTTTTTAAAATAACTATTGAATGTATATTTATTAGGGACGCCTCAATGAGTAAAGGTACCTACAGTTCTTTCTATTATTCTCTTTTGCTGTAGTAAACCAGTCCATGCCTGCTGCCTTGCTTATCTCATCTATCGATCTTTCTTGTAGTCTTCCTCTACTTGCCTAACCGACCGGTCCAGTCCAAACGGTAACTTTTTAGTACATTTTTGTTTGTTCATAAGAGTTATATGGCTAGCCCATTTCCACTTTTGTTGAAGTGAAAAGCTGTTTAGCCGTGTTGAACACTTTTTGGTAGGAGAAAATATTAGGAGTTCGCGTCACTGCGTCACCGACATGCTGATGTTTCAAAACTTTTTAAGCCGCGTTGAGCACTTTTTGGTAATGGAAAATCTTATGGCTTCCTGTCAACATGCCAATGATTGATGTTGATAATTTTATTTTAATTTAAACATTATGAAATTTCTAATTTAACACATTAATTTTACAAATAACATTCTAAATTATAAGTTTTCATACCCATAGGCAATGCTTAGCACTGCCATTTTTTTTAATATGTTTTCGTCTATAACATTTGTTGATTTTCCTAAGTTTTATTTTTAATTTGACCTTTGACATACTTTATAATAAAATACATGCCGGTTTCAAGTATTCTTACATATTTCTTTTACTAAAAGTTGTTTTTCTTCCTTCTAGGAATACTCCCAGAAGCGTTAAGGACGAAATGCATCCGTTGCACCGAACGACAGAAGATAACAGCTGTCAAGATTATAAAACGGTTGAAATACGGTTATCCTGAGGAGTGGGCCAAGCTGTCATCACGATGGGATCCTACTGGAGACTTCACGAGGTACTTCGAAGAGTTCCTGGCTAAAGAGGATTTTAATTCCATCCTTGGTTCAGGTAAGACCAAGTGTAGGAGCAGCAAAAGGTATTTTGAAATTTTGTATAAACAGGTAAGTATATATCTCGGACATTGCACACTTAACGCCATCTAGTCCCAAACTAAGTAGAACTTAGTTTGGGACTAGATTCTAAATTGACTGATATAATACTTATACACTTTTTATTGTAAATACATACATATTATACACAGAAAACACCCAAACTCCGTAACAAATATTTGCCGATCATAAACATAAGATCCGACCCGGGAGTCGAACCCGGGACCTCAATAATAGCAGTCACATACACTACCACTGCGATGCGGTTATACTATATAAGGTATATGAGACTATATCGAGTGTTAACTCTGTTTTAACATAATTTAAGGGACTCGTCTGTTTGTGTTGATCTATGATTTTTATCTGTAGCTTCAATAAAAGTCACTTAGTGTCTTAATTTCTACGTGGAAGTTCTTATTAATTTAGACAATAAATTATACTAAAACAAACAGACATCATAGTTCTAAAATCAAAATAAAATACTCTTCTGTCAAATACATTTTAAAAAGGAAATCTGTGAAAGAAATCAATTATAAATTTAATCGTTGGCAATTAAAGTCTGAATAGATTTAAACTGCAGCAATCGTTTTTCTAACAGACAGGATTGACAAGAATGTAAAATATAATTCTAGAATAAATTGGTTCTTCTTTTGATGATATGGCAATCAGCCGGATCAGCTATTTCTGCCAATGTCAAGTATTTCAAGTCTTCGATTCTAAGTCTTCGAGTCTTCAAGTCTTCGTCGTGATGGAATTAATGATAAAAAATATAAAATATGTGGATGACATGAAATGGGGACCGTCTTTCGCAAAAACAAAAAACGATCAATAAATTGGTTTTATAAGTAACATATTATCCTTGACAACCTCTGTCATGCAAATAACTGTAACTAATGCCATCTTGTGAAAACTTTGTGAAACTAAAACGAAAAAATTGAGTTGAGTACTTTTGAGTGAAGATATTTTACTAACCGATTTTATTTCTGTTACTGCGTGAAACAGGCTTACGTGATATCGCATTCATAATATTCGTTAAGGGTTGATATTTTATTGTAATAAAAAAGAATACTAGGTAGTAGGTATTCCTTTGGATAGGGACATCGATTCAAATTCTGATCAAATATGAAGTAAAACGAAACAAATCTTAGCGGCATTAAGTCCTTTGGAACTTGAAAGAGTATTCTTGGTTAGAACGGGTTATACAGACATGAAAATATTATACCCGAAAATAAGAAAATATCTTTTGACAAAATATAATGTCCATGTTATATCTACGCTATTCTCCACAGATACGTGTGAAAGTAAACCAAAATAGATCGTAAATTCGTTTTTACCTGGGTTCTTTAAGACGTCCTTCTGAGCATATTAGTCAACCGTAACAATAGATTGACCTGTGACGGAACACCTAAGGTTACAGTCGGTAGATACCCTAGTTACAACTTCGGTATTAGCGATGGTGAAGCAATGGCGTGGTTTCAAAGCGACAAAAAAGAAGTGTCGAAGAAAATTTTAACGTCATTTCGTCAGTCATTTGTTACTTAAATGTACTACAAGTTCAAAGTTGGAATAATTTTATGATACACTTGTACTTATTCCGTTATTTAAATAATTTAGTTTAAATAGTCTACTATTATTAATAAGTGCATTTTAGAATTAAGTAGTAGTTCCACCAATTACCGACAATGGGGAGTGTATATTAGATTTAATCCAACTTTTTTCTTTTAAGGTGTATCGATCGCTACAACCACGGTAGCGCCGCCGCCCCCAACACCACTGCCTACTTCCGCCCCGAAAGATAACAACGTCGCTGCTTCTACGCCACCAAGGGCTATTGCACTAAATAGGTATGTAAACGTCTTATTGACATTTAAATATGTTTTATGTGAATGTCAATATGTTTGTTGCGCTTAACTTTACCTCCGCTGTTTCTTTCTGCGAGCAAGTTACGCTTGCCAAGGAGACGGTGGAGCGGGACCGGAAGAGGTTTAGAACTCTACCGGCCCACCAAGCCCGGGAAAGGGCCAGGTACCGCAGGCGACTCGGGTGCCGGAGATCTCAGAACAATCTCCGCCCTCCATAAGAGCAAGCCTGAGGGTGACAGATGGCCTCATGTGTCTAGCAGAGCAGGCCCGGGTGGAGGCGCATACGTTGCGGAGCGTGAGCAAGCGCCTAAGGGGATAGTTACGGGAACATCGGGTTCCCACACAGTAGGGGGCTATCTACGGACTGTAGGTGGCTCGAGGTAAGCCGGGGTTTCGAGGGTTTTCCTTGCTAGGGTGCACCTGGGTCCTCGGTTTCTAGTACCCGAGACGGCGGGCGGTTTTAGTCGGTTCAAGCCCGACATGCCACCAGGAGGTGGAATTCGAGGGGATTTCGGCACGAGAAAAAAAATAAAAGGTAAAATTTATTTAAAGTATAAACGAACACCAGCGTGACAAATGCGGGAGTTGTCTTTAAAAAAGTGATGGGTGTTAATCGGCTGGGAATTGTCTTACTTTTAAAAAAGAAAATATAAAACATGATGTTCTTTACATTTAAAATGAATTCTATCAGAAAATTTAACAGGAATAAACCAACAGAAATCCTTGTATCTAAATGTCAATCTTTGCGTGATATACACATTTCGTTAATGTGTAATCAATATTTCCTTAACAATAATACACGGTTTCCGAATTGCCAATATACTGGTTCACTACAAGACCCGATTGTAATATTAATTGGCGAGTAACAATCGGTAACACATGTCATAACTGGTACAATAATCGATCTACCACGGTTTCCTGAAATTCATTTCCTGGTGAAAGATTCGTCGAATTCGTGCATAACACCAATCGATACATCGATGTTTCACTCAGATGTAACAAATTGAATGTTCAATTAACACTGATACTCACAATTACCAAAATTATCGTTTAAAGGAAAATTCTAGAACCAGAGTTCAATATCGTTTCATTTCTAGGCTGTATTTACTCAATAGCTAATAAATTAAACGTACCTAGTAATTTTTAACACCGCTTCTTACTGCGCTGAGTACTGTGATCCCCGAGGGACAACACTGTTTATACACAAGTTGTTGTTCTGAGTCTAGGTGTTCTTTGGGTCCATGTTGATATAAGCACAGGTCGTCTTTTTCAAAATATATGGGCACGTCAACTAGGCTTCTAAAATCGTTTATTATTTCAAATTTTCCCAACTCATCATCATCATCAGCCTATCGCAGTCCACTGCTAGACATAGGCCTCTCCAATTTCACGCCACTTAGTTCGATCTATGGCTTCTCGCATCCAGCTCCTGCCAGCCGTCTTGCGCAAATCATCGCTCCACCTGGCCTGCGGACGTCCTACACTACGTTTGCCGAGACGCGGTCTCCACTCAAGAACTCGTTTACCCCAACGGTTATCGGTTCTTCGGCAAATGTGGCCAGCCCACTGCCACTTCAGCTTGCTAATCCTGTGGGCTACGTCGATGACCCTGGTTCTTTCTCGGATCACCTCGTTTCTGAACTAATGGAGTCAAATAATAGTTATATTAACGTGAGCGGTAGGTGTCTACTGTAAATGGAGGGTTAATGATATGTGGTCAAGTAGTTGTTTAACCATATCATTTAAACATGACAGCTCGTCATATTTTATTAGTCTTAATAATGGACATAAAACATGCTTAGTAATAAGTATCAACACAACAAGCCAGTTTGGTTCCTTGAAGAATAAAGAAGTACTAGACACGTAAGGATAAAGTATTAGATTTTTTCTCAAAAATTTATGGAGCACACAAATTGTGGTCTTACATGAGCTTTCAACCTACAAAACTCAGCGCAGTAGAAAGCAGCATGGTGACAACTTAAGCTAGTACATCAATGCAGTCAACTAGAATTAGTAGTTACTTTAAATCATCAAAGTACTAATTCTAAGTACTAAGTCTCAAATAAAACCCTTTAGCAGTAATTCTTTTCGTCTTTTCGTTAGTGAAGTTATCAAAGACCAAACCTCTCTCTTTTTCGATTCTTCAAGAAGGGTCTTAAATGACAGCTTACATTGTAGCGCTTCCTTGAAAGGTGGTAGTCACTTAACATGATGTGATTTATCTTCTCGTTTGCTCCTATAGGACAAAAAAGCACAAAAACAAGCAGCTGAATTGAAAACAGTGGAACAATTATTGAAACATGATTAAAATTATTGCATATATATATCCCGAAAGTCAAGGAAGTTTCTCATATAGGTACAAGCGAATGATATGTTGTTCTAACATAATTGTGACCTACCATTTACACTTAGTGTCGTTTTACGATAATTGTCCTGTAAACAAGGGTGTGGCTCACCCAGTTGTATAATTTTCAGAACATTAAGAAGGAAATCGAACTTTGACAGCAATTGTGGACTGATAAGTTAAATTCAAGTTTAACTTTCAACTTTCCTTTAAGGTTTCTTGAGTGGAGACCGCGCCTCGGCAAACGTAGTGTAGGACGTCCATGAGACAAGTGGAGCGATGATTTGCGCGAGACGGCTGGCAGGAGCTGGATGCGAGAAGCCATAGATCGAACTAAGTGGCGTGAAATTGGGGAGGCCTATGACCAGCAGTGGACTGCGATAGGCTGATGATGATGATGATGATGAAGTTTAACTGTTGTCGATGACCTAAAAGAGGCAAAAAACTTCTTTCCTGATACCGAAAAAGCTTTAAAAGAGTAATCAACATTTTCAACTGTCAATCGTTTAGTGGGCTCAGGCGATAAAGAGCTTGGTTAAGAAGCACTACGGGGAAAGATCTTCTTAATGGTCATGATAAGTTAACACAAAAAACTTATAAATAAAAAGAACATTTTAAAAGTGATCGAAAAACTTACAAAAGAACCCACGTACTTTATACTTTAATTAAATTCAATCGCAAATTGTAAAAATTTTAATAGAATTGTTTCAAACTTTTATTTATTGACTTTTAAGAGTTCATGAAACATTGATTGTTTCTATTATAACTACCCCGTAGAAGTAAAAACTCGCGATACAAGTGTAGGTAAAGCACCATGCTTTTTACTGTACCTAGATCCTTCATATTTTTCTCATCCTCCATAATATTAACTTGCCCCGCCCTAGGCCAAGGGTTGGCGACGCCCTCGCCTATAAAAGCAATGTAAATTTTTTATATAAATAAATAAAATTGCATTGAGAAGTCTTTGTTTAGCTGTCGACTATTAGAGGCTGATGATGTGGACGGATTGAAAACTCCATTTCTTGAATTGAAGAAAAACCATAAAGAATATCTAGAGAGATCAAAAATAACAAAATTAGGCTGCTCTATTAGCAGCAACTATTATTACAAACATGACCCCTGATTTATTACGGTATTTGTGCAAAACGGCACGACTCTATTGAAATATAATCACAAGGTCACGAGACTGGTTGTGAGGTCATCCACCTCGTAAATGTAGTTCGATTAGTTAGTTCTGTCTATAAATCTCAATCAAACTGAAAATATAGTTAGCAACAGAAGACTTACATTTAAAAAAGTAAGATGTATGTAATAACTTGAGAAAATTCAGAAAATATCCAATAATAAATAGAATAACTTTGAGGTATATATTTCAAATAAATATCGAGGAGAATGTTACGTGTAAGGGTTAGATGGATTTGAGAAATAAACCTTTTGACGTGTAAAAGAGACTTTATTAAAAACACTCTTAAAATCACAACATAATTTAGAATAACAGTCCGTCCGAGGTCATTAGTTAATCACTGATATTACTTCAATATTTCTCGCCCTGTAGTTCAAGACTGAACAGCACTGATGTTGAAGAAGCGCCTTTTATATTCAACGCCACAGCAGAAACATCTAGTCGATTCCGTGACGACGTAACACCAGAAAGAACATCTCGAATATGACGTTTCCGCAAGATGTGAATAAGGCAAACGCACGACAAGCAATTTATATTCGTTTTTATGTACATTGATTTAAAATTCATTATTCTGTGCCTCAAGAAATCAACGAGAACTTTCTGACATCTGGTTTTGTCTTAAGCTTTGTACTAGAAATTTTTTTCTTCCTATCAAAAAATTACACCCAAATACAGAACAAATGGTCATGCTCATATTTCATGGCTTAGCCATCAGATACAACACGAAAGTAAGGTAATTGTAAAGGACGAGACACAAAAAATATTACTAAAATTTAACGAATCAAAATTTTACATTACAGATTCGGAGATGACGGTGAATTGATGACGGGTAGCGACTCAGCTGGTATCAACCCAAGGCCAATTACGCAGGCCACTACTAGGCCGACTACCACCAGGCCTACCACAGCTACGAGAAGTGCAACCACCATGAGGCCAAAAACTTCGAGGTATGTTTGTGATGTAGACATGAGATCTCATTAACAAGATTTTTCATTTCGATCATTTTGTGAATATTATCAAATAGTTTTCTCACTAACACCCAGTGATGGACATTGTCCTACTCTACCTATGGTACTTCTTTTTCTTCTTCTTTTGATGAAATGGCAACCAGCTAATCAGTTATTTTTGCCAATTTCAAGTGTTTAAGTCTTCAAATCTTAAGTCTTCCAGTGTTTCGAGTCTTCGTCGTGATGAAAAAAATGAAAAAAATTATGGATGAGGTGAAATGGGGACCGTCTTTCGAAAAGCAAAAAACGATCGACCTCTATGTATGTCAAAGACATACTTCTTCTTTTGATGAAATGGCAACCAGCCGGATCAGCTATTTCTGCCAATGTCAAGTATTTAAAGTCTTCAATTCTAAGTCTTCCTTGTAATGGAATTCATCATAAAAAATATATAAAATGTGGATGACATGAAATGGGGACCTTCTTTCGCCTCTACTTATGACTATTTAGCTTGGTTACTAGGCCTAGAGTCGGACAAATAAAAACTTAGTAATCGACTAATTGATGACTCAGTGATCAGAAAATCACTTCTCCGTGCCGTAAATATGCGCTAAACCTAAAAAAGGGCTGCATTGCACTTTGTTTTAGGTTTTTCTTTGTTTTAAGCAGCTTCACCTACGTTACTTTCAGAATTTCTAAAGTTATATTAGTTATTATTAATTCAACATAGTCAACCTACGTTTTTAAATTAACGAAAATTAAAAATTGAGAGGAATATTGTAAAGTGATTTCTTGTTCTATTAGGACTTTCATACAATTTCTTAAGATCAAAGTACTCTGAATAGATTGGTGTTTAAAAACTAAAATTCTTCGAATTGTATCGTAATTATAGCGCAATGTTATAAATAAACGACAGACAAGGTAGGCAGGAAAATATAGTCAAAATGTAGTAAATATAGTCCGTTCGTAAACCTTCTCATTCATCTCCTTTATCGTGTAATTATGTAGGGAAATACATTTAAGCAGCCTATGTCTATGCCTCAGTCGGCCCATTTTTGCGTATGTAATTTAGGTTCAGTAATTTGGGCGCTAAGGTGGAACACACAAACATACGTAGACTGCCAAAACAATTACAGTTCCTTTTGGCTTCGCCGTAGTAGGATAAAAATATAAAATTTGATATTTGAATGATGAATCTCTAAACGCAAATCTAAAGCAAATAAATTGTATCAGATAAAATTTAATCCACTTTGCTGTTTTTATTGTCAATCTTTGTTAATCACTAGGTTTTACGGCTCTGAGTTCTAAGCCTCTTTTAAGCCAGTCGTAGAAGATACTTTTTGGCGGGCCCACTAATGCAACAGGCACGAATCCCAAAGACCACAAAAGCTCCGAAACTCGCGGCCAACGCGCTCAAAACCCCGCCAAATAACCTCTTATTAAAAGCCATTTGTAAAGTTTTGACATCTTAATTGTGGCTAGTTTTTGTGCCTTGTTTATTTGAATTAACATTGTGTATGACTACCTTTAAAGGCCAGACAACATCGTTAAAATAAAAGACCTTTTTTTGAAATACATATTTATTATTTAAGGATGACCATCTCAGAATGTGATCTCTTGTCATCTTTCAATGTATTCAAACAAATACCTATCGCAAAAAAAACCTTACATATACCGTACATAAAAGCTGAATGTATTTGGAACGCTAAGACGTTTAAAAAACTGCTTTGATGCGTCAACCCTTTTGTAATTGTAAGCCTGATACAACGAATATGATAATTGCTCTTATTTTGCATACTTAAATATAAAAGATTTGTTCAATTTGAAAGTATTTCAGTTTTAGTTAAACCAATTATAGAGAAAAACTATGGGTATCTCACTACAGCCAAAACGTGCGGAGTAGCTATAAAACTTTATACTAAAACAGAAGAAAATATGAAGTATGAAACAGTCACCAACCCGCACTTGGCCAAAGTGGGGACGTATGGCCTTAACCCTCTCTTAAGAGGAGACCCGAGCCCAGCAGTGGGACATAATGGGTTGTTGGTAATGATGATTGATGAAAGTATGAAATTTTTTTCCATTAAAAAGGTTGGATTACTATGACCTTTTTATGATAAAAAAGTTTTGAACACGCTGAAACTTTTATTATCAAGTTATGGACAATAAAAGACAGAGAGAGATGCAGAGTAGGTTGCGAGCTAGTCTCTTATAAAACTACAAAAAAATCGTTGACAAAGTCTAGCTACATATTAACTTTAAACAATTATTTACTTATTAATTTAACTTAAATAGCTTTAACTTAATACTCATGCTTGATTTATTAAAACGTACACGATAGCGTTAAGTTATTCAAAGCACATACTTGCAACACAACGCATTAAATAACGAAGGGAATGACTGCGAAGATTTATAGCTGTGTCAGTAGCCTTTTGCTTGATTAATTAATTGTTGGTTAGATCTATAAAATTATGTGAAGTGTGGACAAATGAATGGGCTTCCTTCTAAACATTTTTATTAGGTCCTTACATAAGAAACTGGTGTTTTGTCGCACTGGCCACTTTGATCTGAAATAAATCTTTTTCGGTTAAGAATTCCAAATTCAAAGTTATAAATCCATTTAGCTGGTTGGTATATTTGAGTTTCGAAAACTGACAGCTCATCTCGCACAATAGAAATCTTAAAATATCGCTTTATTTACGAGTACGAGTTCTTCCGTGCCACCAATGCTGCAGAAGCAGCTCAAATGTTTAATGATGTTAAAATATGGTACGTTTTTGGTTTCAACGTTTTAATAGAAAAGTGGATCCTGTACAATAATTTACATCATACAAAAATCGTCATCTACATAATTGTCATCTATTAATCCTAGTACATCACGTCATGTATGTATGTATTGATAAAAGTTATATCTATTTGTATGTATAATATGTATTAGATCTTGAATGTATGTAGATTAGCTTTTATATATTACTCGTATTTGATATATTGCCAGATCTGCTTAATTTAATACATATTTTTCTTACAAAATGCACCTACTTCTTGTCTTCTCTGTATCACCCGATTGTTGACTAGTAGAGAATGCCTTAGGCATTAAGTCCGTCAATACACCTAAAGTGCATAATATATTAAATAAATAAATAATCGGTAACGCTTGTCCCAACCGCTGAACCCTGGAGAACCAGCCCAATCCTGCTCCAAGCGATAATAAAGTTAAAGAAGTTGTACCGGTGTCATTCACTACAGCTTCCTAAAATCAGGTCAAACGATTACGGCCTATATCTATTCCAGCAACTGCAATCCACGATGGAAGAACTAGCTGCTAAATATCCGAGGTCAATCACTCTAGGCTAGGACTACTGCAGGGCAACGCTAGACCACACACAGCACAACAGACGACCGCTAAACTAGAGGAGCTGCAATTGGAATGTCTGTGATATCCACCGCACTCACCGCCTCTTGCTCCAACAGATTACCATTTTTTCTGAAATTTGGATCAAAGCGAAATGGAAAAAAAAATCTCCAATGTGGCAGTTCAAACCGCCTTCAGAGAGTTTATTGATTCTCGCCCCAATGGTTCTTTTAGTAAAGGGATCGATGAACTACTATTGAGATAGCAAAAGAGCATAGATAACAATTGTACATACTTTGATTAATTAAATATATTTTATAAAAAAGCGACTTTATATTCCTCCCATACAAAACACTAATATCATGTGATAGAGATCACAACACTGTGTTTTTTGACAAATAAGTGACCTTCTTCTTACATCTTTAAGTTAAGAAATCGTTTTTAAACAGAGAAATAAGCGTATGAACAACATTTCTTGCAGGAATCAAATATCTTTTATTATTTTTAATTTCAGACCTACGATGGTAACGTGGGCCGGATCCAACACACAGACAACACGTTTCCCATTGCGACCTGCTTCGGATCTTCCACAGCCTTACTCCACAGCAATCACCATCATCGACCAGATTGGATTCAAAATCATCAGAACAACAGAACTCTTCACTGATCTACTGAAGAATACTGTACGGGCTGTCGTCGGACGGTAATCCGCGAAAAAAAACCTTAGGTCTAAAATCTATTGTGTTCGAAACCCAGTTATATCTTTGACTGCCCATTATAACCATTTAGTCAAAAATGTAAATATTTGAATTGAGAATTGGTTATTCATGTCAAAAAAAATCAAAATGCAGGAGGAACCCAACTGATACAGTGCTGCCATAAAAAGGCAAATTACCAAACATAGTAATTTCTTTTTTTATATTATTACCCAGAACGATTACCATACATTTAAAAAACGAACGGTTTTTATTAAAATAGTAGATAAATTCGTCGAAGACTTATTAACCATAAATGCATATTATTATATTCAACATAAATATTGCAGAGAACTAACATCAGAGCATTTAGTATAAAAAGTATCGGTTAATTTTAAATTATTTTATTTTCAATGGCGGTCTAAGATTTTTCTTTGGCGTGAAATCATTTATCATGAGATTATATGAAGTAAGAAATATGGACAGAATTTAACCAGTATAAAGAAGGTTGCTTTTTCTGGCACCAAATTGAGAAACAACAGCGTTTATCAATAAAAAAAATCACCCTGAAATAATCAACTGGCAAATTATATACATAAAGAAAGTATATTACAAGTCTCGCTTTGCCAAAATTAAATCAAAACAGTGATAATAAGCGACAAGAAAAGTTGTAACATCCTCAGTGTTTACTAAACACATTTTATTACTGTTAATGTTAAACAATAATCACAAATTGGAGCATTGACATATAAATCTCAAGCTGGTATATGTCCAGTTTCAAAGAAGGTTAAAGGTCTAACCTTCAAAGAGCAACATTTCAAAGAGCTCTTAATGTTTTATTTGGTTTTGTAATAATTATATTTAAGAAGATATTGATGTATACATAGGTACCTACATTATGATTTTGTCTGTAGACTTAGTACATAACTACTATACCTAGTTTGTAGCTATATTTAAGTGTTAAATTATTTAAAAAATACTGTTAGGTGTCCAATGTCATATGCGTAAAGTAAGATTTATTGTAATAGCGTTTAGTCTTTTATATTGTAAGTCAGACGATGACTTAATAAAACCTTTTTTATTCAACCTGCTTTATTTTTCTTTGTACTGAAACCTAATTTAGGACCCCCTTTTCAGTATCCAAATGATTCTGTATCGATACGTATTGTCGATCGAATAATCTTGTAATCCATTAATAATAATAATCTTGTGTAACAGAACCGAACAGAACAGAACTCTAAACATTAGGTCATTACAGAATATACTTGTTAAACCAGTCTCAAGCTTCGGGCAAAGGTTTCGATACATTTAAGACTAGCTGCATCCCGCGGTATTACCCGTGGTTGTTGTTGTACCTTTCTATCTAGTGTTGGAATTTTCTTAAAAAGAAACGATTGTTACATAAAAAGGAGTATAAAAAAACCTACTAACATTAATCTAGGGACACATAAGAGAATCCTCTATATGTAATCCCTTATATACTCGCTTAGTTGCTACAGTTAGTTTACAGGCGTCATTAATTTACTCAAGAATTAAATAGAAAAAAATATCTTGAATTTTTTGCTATCGTTTTAGTACAAATTATGACAATGCTCACCGAAAAGAATATGCCGAATACGGAAATGTTTCAGGATTCAGGACACACTGGATTAAATCTGCTGCATGCCTGGCCTAATGGTTTAAGCAGTTGCCACGCCGCTTTCTACTACGCCAAGTGTCGTGGCTAAAAAAAATAAAAAAAATACACTTTGTGGGATCCACAAATTGTTGTTTTGAATCTGAATGATCTTTGTGTCCATTTATTGTATATTTGTAAAGTCCTCCGCGACACAGAATGCATATTCCTAATGCGGGAGTCGTATTTTTAACAAAAAAAATCATTAATAAAAGTCTATGACAATGTGAATGTCGTTTTTTTTTCCATCGGTGAGCTAAAACCCTTCTCCTACTGATTATATGGAGAGAATTCAAAGGGCAGAAACGCATTGATGAATGATGAGTTGCAGATATCTTTGGGCGTCGGCAGATTTTTGTTTTATGGTATATGTGGCAAAGGAACAGACGTATAGCCTGATGCTAAGCGATTACGGCTGCCCATTGACACCCGCAACACCAGAGGCGTTACAAGTGCTTTGCCGGCCTTTTAAGTGGAAGTACGCTCTTTTCTTGAAGGTCGTATTGGTCCGGGAATACCTCAGGCGACAGTTCATTCCACAGTTTTGTTGTGCGAGGCAGAAAGTTCCTTAAAAAGCACACAGTTGTGGACTGCCAACCATCTAGATGATGCAGATGAAATTCTGTCTCGAAGGACGATTGCGGAAAGAGGCGGCCGGCATCAGCACGAACAATTCCTCAGAGCACTCCCCAGATGCTTACCTTCAGGTCAATCATCTGCTGATTTGTCCTCTATTCCCATAAAAAAACTAACCATACCAATAATTACATTTTCAGTAAATTACTTAATATGAAAACTTATGACCCGGAAAACATTGTTTTTTCGGAATACATTTTTGAATCGTATTCAATTAGCATCAATGTGCATAATATAATAAAATACAAAGTTAATTTAAAAAAATAATGACCTATAGTGCAAATAAATATTTATTAAGCTAATAACGACTCATTGTTGTCGTCAACGACCTTCTATAAAAAATATTTGGTGTCTAAAATTAGTAAAATTGAAAATGTTATAGCTATGTATTGTTATGTATTTATATGACTGCACGGTTGGCCTAGTGGTTTATGTGGTCGGGTCCGGATGGCGTAAGAAAGCGGTTCCCGGATCCCTCCCGTCTCAGGCGCAGAGTGGCACACCGTGGTGGTTTAGTGGGTAGTCTGGCTGGTGTCAGTCAGGAGTCCCACACAAAGCGAACCCCCTGTACCCGCAGGGAGGGAGCGAAGTGCGTAAAGGCATTCCACCACGTCAAAAAAAAAAAAAAAGTGGTTTATNCAAAGCGAACCCCCTGTACCCGCAGGGAGGGAGCGAAGTGCGTAAAGGCATTCCACCACGTCAAAAAAAAAAAAAAGTGGTTTATGTGGTCGGTCCGGATGGCGTAAGAAAGCGGTTCCCGGATCTCTCCCGTCTCAGGCGCAGAGTGGCACACCGTGTGGTTTTAGTCGGTTCGATTCTGACGCCGCAAACCCCGTTGTCCACAAGTAAAAAAAAATGTGGCTTAAGTGGTGGCCACATCGCTTCCTACTGCGCCAAGAGTTGTGGGTTCAAATCCATCCATATTTTTGAAGATCCATAAATTTTTGATTTAAGTCTGGGTGCACTTTGTGTCCGTTTCTACATGATTTGTAAAGTCCCCCGTGACACGGGATGTATGTTCCTAATGCGGGAATTATCTTTTAAAACATAAGAAAAAGGAAGGAAGTAAGAATTTTGGACGCAGATCTCATTAAGGCTTATCCGAGTCAACTCTAGAGCACAACTTTCACCAAACTTGAAAGTGAAATTAGATTACGCAGAATTCACACTAAAATATTTTAGTATTTTTTTACCAAACTGGATAAAGAAATTTTGATTCCCTTTTTGAAAGTCAAAGAAATTTTGATTCCCCTTGTTCTCTATATATACAAGACGTTCTCAAAGGCTGTGTGTAACCTCTACTACACTAAGATAAAACTTTTTTTAGGAAGCATTATTAACAAGAGGTCTTAAAAGGACTAATAATGTAAGACCTTGCAACCATTGTACAAACATATTAGCAATTCAAAATACCTTATCTGATGCGGTGAGAAAATATTGTACAATATTCGCGAGATCAGGTGTCGCAGAACGAGTAGGTAGAGTAGTAGTAGTTAAGTACGTTTCAATGTTTAAAATCCGAATATTTTTCATTGATGTCCATCCAGCTCCTTATGGTTCCGTTAAGTAGGTTGTTTAAGCCAATTTGATCCTGCAGTTCACATATGAGACCGTGACCAAGGGAAATAGGAAGTGTTTCATTTAAAAGTTAGTTGCATTTATTATCTTATTTTTGTTTTTAAAAAAGACAACATTCGCATTAGTAATATACCCTGTGTCCATGTAAACCAGTAGGTCAACCGTACAAATATACAAGTTTATAAATATACCAGCAGTTTTTGCAGTTTCGCCCATGTGATTGTCGGTTTTTACGGCAAAGAGTAGCCTAAGTCGTGTGAGTGTATTTATATGTGTTTGAAGAAGTAACTGTTAATTTCTACTTTAATTAAATGTCTAGTATTAGTTTGAATTTTTGATTAACGTTATTCATTTATTTATATAAACTTCCTGCAAACAGTATCTATCAAACCTTTGGGTGTTGCAAAACTGTGTGGCAGGTCCGCAGGATACCTATATTTAAAAGAAGTAATAGTCAAAATTATAGTATAGTACAAAACTTGGTATTCTAGAAAAATATTTACACATAAAATTTGTACATAATTATAAAATCTAAATAATATATTTATAGAATAATATTATATAATACATGTGTTTATTCATTAAATCTTTATATCCGTTTTCTATTAAACAAAGTAAAGCAAATGAATTTTGATGAATGTTGCTTTCTAAAATTCACGCCACTTCAAGTAAATGACGTTGAATACAATGACACGAAAGTTAAACCAGCACCTTCAAACAAAAAATAACCTTATTCTGATTAATCAATTAATAAATTAATTATCGTTATCATTATCTCAACCGATAGACGTTTACTGCTATCCTATGCCTATTTCTGTATAAAACTACCTTGTCCTACAAATAAATTTTCTTTCGTACGAATGGCTCGAATTTCTCTATTGCAGCACTTTCTGCTAATGTGCTGAGTAGGGTCATATAAGAAAAGTAACCTCACGTTTTTTTTCCTCCAATGCCACTTTTCACCTAACCTAATAAAATACCTATCTTCTTGTAGAATTCCAGTTTGCATATAGATATTATTACGTCTCTAGTGCAACATAAATTACTGTATCTAACAAAAATTATATATGAATATTAAACAATCTTTAAGAGTGAACAGGAAAATGTAATGGTCATTAATTTATAATCTATTTTATTGGAATTACCTGTTTTTGTATTAGTGTCAAATGTGACTCAAGATGTTCTGAATCTGCCATGGGTTTACCCAATTCCAGTGCTTTATAATACCTATAAGACTATTACTACTATAAGAATATTGTTTTCAAGATGACCACTCAACTGAGCAAAAAGGGGTTTAATTATGGAATTCAGATTTCTAAAATTGTATTCTGTGTAGTAGAATCAGAAAGCATGAATTTCTAAAATTGGCTATTGTTTTACTCTCGGCTGGTGGTTAATACTATTGAGAGAAAATTTTAAATAATCATTGCATCTTAAAAAAAGTATTACCAAGTAGATAAACTTGTTGGTATTGACCTCTTTAATCAGTAATGAACTCTTACATCAGGCTGTTAATTGAAAAACAAGTTCATTGCTCAACATTTAATAATAATATAGTTTTAAATATCACTTAAGTTACATACATATATGGATATATATATGCACACATACACATACATTGTTCCATTATTGTCTTATAGAAAACATCTACTTACATACAAGTTACATGTTTTTTTTAATGGAATAAGCAGACCAAGATAACAAAAAAATTTAAATATAAAACAAAAAACAGATCTTTCTCTCAGCTACTGAAAATGCTTTGCAAATAACAATCTCTTTATACAACATTGGCAAGATTACTGAACAATCAACTCTGTGACATTATCTTTAGTAACTAGAGCAACAAGGCTGCCACTAGCTGGGCGTTCCTCACCCTTGGTCCACTTGTCAAACAACTCGGCAACAAAGGTAAGAGGTGTCCAAGAACCAAAGTCAGCTTTAGGCATCCATTTTCTGTTCATTTCTGTATCCAAAGTCACAGGCAGAATGGCCACGGCTAATGAATTCTCAGGCAGACCTGAATCTTTGGCACCAAGAGATTTTGTGAGTTGATGAACTGCAGCCTTGGCCATTCCATAACCAATCATACCAGCAGTGCCTTCCAGAGCAGCTTTAGCACCGGTCAAAGCCAACAGGCCTCCAGGTGACAGATATTTAGATGCAACTGTTGCTGCAATAGTAGAACTCCATACTGACTGCCTCCACATTAAATCCGCTTGCTTGCTGAGATCTTTAGCGGCATTACCACCAGCCCAACCACCAGCTACACATATAACAGCATTAACTTTCTGACCTTGAAGGGCGTTGGCCAGTTCATTCACGACATGTTCTTCTTGTTGGACCCAAGACGCGTCTTTAGGAACGGTGATATTCACATCGGCACTTTCGTTTACGCTCAAATCGATATTAGCGACCCACCAATTTGCTGATTTGAAATGGTTGACGCATGCACCTCCGAGGGCACCTCGCCCGCCGTATACAACAATTCTTCCGCTGACCATTTTCACGTCTTAACGCTGACGTGGTGCAGTATCAACTAGTTGAACCAACAAGTAAAAGTAACGCTAGCTATAACTTGCGCGGAGCGGTAGCCTCGACTCGACTATCACTTTTTACACATTGATTGATCCAAAGACAATGAATGAAGGACAATGTTTTTTGAGTGAGTGACTAAGTGCAGCACGGTTGCGTTGACCGTTCTTATATATTTTATTATTTCACTGTAGTGAAAAGCAAAACAACACAACCTGTTGGTCCTGTTGATATTTATAAGTGACAATAGTGACAATTCAGTAGATCGATTGCATGGCTTGACAGTGACAGCTGATAGCTCTGCTAAAAGATAAAATTTACATTTTTCTGCTATCTGTTGACCACATTAATCAAAAAGCCCAAAGTGTTCATAATAAATTCAAATATTTATATTTCTTAGCAATGATTAAAATATGAACTGTTTCAAAATTCTGCGTTAACTGCGTTTCGTTACCTAATTAAAATCACATACTAAAAAAGTTGTTTTTACAGTATTTTTATACATCTCATTTTAATAGTAAATCGATAGTTGTTGTTTTTTTTTCAGTGGGTTTTGGGTTTGTTGCAAATAAATACAGTCCTTTAGTTGACAAACATTCCGTTTATTTGTTTAGTTTCATACATGCTTCAAAATATAAAATAAAAGGTACCTTTTACATATTCTGGCTTAGTTTTATTCAACAAAACTCTTATTATACAATCAACGGATTGTTGTTCAATGCTTTATATAAATAACAATTCAGGACATATTTACCCTTTCAATACTTCTTTCAATAGACATTTAAAAGGAATACTTTCGAATATAGAATTATTAATTGGCTTTAGTAAATCAATAAAGAGGATTATATCAAGGTTGGACTAGCGTCAATTTGATCAATTCTCAACAATAGTGTTGTATTATATTTTATGTATTAACATTATTATGAAATATATATTATTAGCAAAATAGAAATCAATCATTAATCGTTTGTTTGTGTTCCTAGTCTGTAAACAAATGACTGTCAATACAATTAGGCGGGACAATTCAAAACTATTGTAAGTATTTTTTTTTTCTAAGACTACATACACTATTTGAAAGGATAAATGCATCATTTTCTTTTGGGGTATGATGTACTTATTATTTAACTGATCCATACTTACATTTTAAAACTGTATACCTTCAAAGTCCCAAGATTATTTGGGGTGGGGTACTAGTTCAAATGGTTTTACCTGAATATTAGTTTTCCACGGAACGACTGCCATCGGACCTCCGCAACCCTGAGGGCGAACTGAATTCGAAAATTGAACTTGTGAGTTCCAGGTTTTGACCGCTCGGCACAGGAAGGAATTACCGAAGCGATGAGTAGGAGAATGTATGTCTTCCACTTTAAAGCGGTGACTTCTAAGGCCGGCACGTGTTGTTCTGTAGAGGAAGGGAGAGGGGGGGATCAATTGGAAGAGCTCTTCAGAACACTCACTGGTCGTCACTATATTTAAGGATACTGATTTCCCAATAACGATTGCAAAGATTGCGTTCAAGACGACCAGGACCGATGCGGGCGTCACGTGATTTCCGAGGCACAGGTGGAAAACAACACTAAACTCCCATACTCCAAGCTAAAAATTTCTTGTAAAAAATCCAACGCACTTAAGGCGCGATTCAGGAATCGAACCCGAGACTAGCACGGCAGCATCACATACGCTACCACTGCAGCACCGAGGCAAGCATGATAAAAAAATGCTTTAAAGAAGGAATACATAACATCTTTGATTTAGGATATTTATTATTTGCATCTATCAAAAGCATAATGGTATCGTAAAACATTTTTGGGTCGAATCATAATTTGAGAAACTATACGCAGCCTAATAAAACACGGGTACAGACTATAGACAATTATTTATTTATTTATCAATTTGAGTACATCGTTTTATCAAAGGTGTAGACCAACATAAAATGTATTTGTTATCATATTTATTTTGGTGTTTAGCTTTATTTTTAAAGAATTTTAACAGTTATAAGCCCTTGTTATTTATTTTATAAATCTATACATATTTACAATAAATAATATAATATGATCTTAATCTATAATTTTAATGTAAAATATCAAAATACTTCTTTAAACAATAAAATAATTGATTGCTATAGTGTCGTACTACAGAGTTCAAGGTTGTACATATGCATACTGTCAGATTTAATCTATAAAGTGGGTCTTATTCAAGGCAACTGTATTCACCGTTGCCGGCAAAATTTGCCTTGCGCCCTGACAAACCTCCAGCTGTAACTACTTCTAAAAGGTGTTTTAGTGCCCCTCATCAGAGACGTGGGCCATTTGACATTACTCATGAAATTTTTTCATTTTTTTTTCTGGATATGGCTGTATGTCATTGACGCGTTAAATCTCGGATTTGAGCTTCGTAATAGTTTCTGGTTTATTTTCATTAACTTGAGATTTCACAAAACCCCAAAGAAAAAAAAAGTTTCTACTAAAAATTCTTCAAGTTTGGTGAGCGGTCTTAGCATAATTGCCGAATTTTTGTACTAATAGACTACGGGCCCGTGTCAAAAATTGATAGGTCGTGTTAACCACCAGGAGACCTTTTTATAAAGATATAGGGGCATAAAACAATAACATTCAGCACTGTGCCATCACTTGACCGCTTTCCAACTGAGTATTTTGTACGGAGTTGCGGACTAATGGATTAGAAGAGGTATTGAAATTACGATCGACTCGGGATCGTAGACTTATAAGTTTTCTAATTTTTTCTGGAGTGGTGGGCAAACGATCCGTCGTATTGCCTAATGGTAAGCGATTACCGTCGCCCATGGACACCCGCAACACCAGATGCGTTACCAGTGTGTTGTGGGCTTTTAGGGGATGGAGGGGTGAGTTTAAGGTATGGGCCTCCGGCATCCTCACTCACTCGGTGAAACACAGCGCAGGTGCTATTTCACACCGGTTTCCAGTGAGGCTGAGTTGGCCATTCATACCGCAGCGTGGCTCACCCACGGTAAATTACAACGTGTTGTTCTCTCGTTATTCGTTCTATTTTTAAAAATCGGAATAACAGCTTCAACATTTCAGTGTCGCCACTTGCACAAGAAAAAATTACATTAAATTTTAAAAGTACCCTCTTACTGATACAGCATATACATAAAGTCTATAAAGTCAATGCCTACTATAAAATCTTTAAGTTTAAGAGAAAGTATTTACAATATGTATATATTCACATCGAACGCAGATAAAAATCTGTTTTAATAATCCTATTCCTTTTTAACCGACTTAAAAAAGGAGGAGGTTATCAATTCGACTGTATTTTTTTATGTTTGTTACCTCATAACTTTCAACTGGGTGAACCGATTCCTTTTTTATTTGAAAGCTGTTGCTGCCCTTGTGTGGTCCAGTTCTTAAATCTTTTTATATTAAAATTTGTGATTATAACATCATAGACTACCAGAAAGTAATTTAAAAGTGCTGTAGTGTACTACCCACTACTGTGATAATAAGCTTGCATAAGTATCTATTTGCATGGAATAAAATATGCTTATAAGAATATTAACTGTAATACAAAGCACTTTAAATACTAAACTAACGTTGTTTAGAAATTCAGCTTTTCGGTGATCAGGCTGGTGGTTAATGTTGAAAATGGCGCTTAATATTACTGCAACCACAGCTGATGCGACCTATACAAAATAAAAGAAAATAAATAAAATCTTGCAAAATTAACTAAAAGAATAAACAAATTAAAAAAATACACGAAGTGACCATTGGTAAACAACTGCCAAAATGACGACAAATGAGTAAAGTTATTAAAACTAAATTAACAAATGTGTGTCACTAAAGAAATGCCGATCAGCTTTAGTCACTTCGTGTGAACATAGTAGACAAGAATTAAAAAACGCCATTGACAGAAAATCACAACACAACATCAACATCAACTTAAAAAATGTAAAAAAATATGTAAAGATCAAAAATTTTAACAATAATTTCTGCGGCAATCAGAAACTTACAGGAACTCTAACATAACGTAAAGGGTGACGAGCAAATTTTATTGAAGATTGATAAAAATGTAGTAGAAACTGAACTAGAATGCTAATAATTCATTCGATGTACCCCGTCTTAGGAAAGAAGTCCCACAGTGTTGCATTTTTGAATCAAAAGCTTCTTTAGCGAAGTTAAGCACTTTTTAGTAGGAGAAAATCTTATGAGTTTTCGCGTCACCGACATGATGACGACACAAAACATATTTGGACGCGTTGAGCATATTTTGGCAGTATATCAATCAAATAATATTGAAGGTGAAATAGTTTTGTAAAGCTGAAAAATAGAATATAGGCATTTTGATGGCACTAAAAATATTCGTAAGAGAGCGTGGCCGCTAAGACAGCTATATACTTGGGGAGGTCAGTTATGTGGTTTTTATTTTACTAATTTATTTGGGACTTTTTTATATTTCTGTCCTTATTCTGATATAAGTATTTTATTATTATGTAAGATGCAAACATAAAAAATTAAAATAAAAAAGTAAAAGTAAACTTTAGCTTAACATTTTTTTAAAGTTGGAAACTGAACAGAACAGAAACAAACAAAGCCTTATTGTTTAAGCTAATAAAACAAATTAATGACACGAACGTTGACAACGAGCTGATGGATGAAGGAATAGTTCTCACTATAATGTCTTTAGCAAGTGTTAATGAAACAGAGTATAATGACGATAGTGATATGGATGTCTGTGATGCAGGCTGTGTCCGTAGTATGTATTTAGAATAAACTCGATCGCTGACTACAATTATGTTACTGAAATTAATTAAAAACTAAAAAGAGAACTGTTTTAACTGATCTATTTTCCATTAGAATTTATTTAATGTTTGAAATAAACGCATATGAACAAACTAACTGATCAATTTAATTTACAATCTACCCGCTAGGGGTTTTTGGGGAATCCAATAGTAAAGGCTGGTAACATTCCGTCGCATGACTACAGTGCCACGACTTCTTTCGTTAGACGGAGTTTAATATGGTTGAATTCTTCATTTTCTAGTGTATTTTAATCTGTCTACAGACACACCTAATTACTAGTAAAGTTGGACATCACTAACATAACTTAATTTATATAAGCAATTTACAGATACACAAAAAAAGCATTACTGAAAACACAAGAAGCGTTTCGGTACTATTTAAAGCGGCTTCTGTTAATTTTACAGCACTGCGATGATACTAGCAACATTTATCTTATTCTCCTTGACATAAATAACACTTACCCATTTCAGTTCGGACTTGCTACTATATTAAACTTAAAATTATCTATGCATCTGACTTTCAATGACAATATATTTTAAAATTATTTTATGCGACAGCTTTATCTAATTTTAGTCTATGGGTAAGAAAAATGTAGAACAGATTTCTAATACGAGTATTTGAATTTTAGTGGAATCTTGCAATCATTATATCTAGTTTATTAGGTAAGATTTATATTGCAATAGTCTGCATAAACAGACAATAACGCTCAACAACAGCTCTACTTTAAATTGACTTATTAATATATAGGTAAAATTCACACAGTGTGTTTCTGACACTCATTTACGGCATTTAAGTGTGACTATAAATATGTCAAGGAGATGATGATATCCTATATTTCGAAATGATCAATAACCAAGTTTGGCAGTTATCTTTGGTTAACGCTCGGTTCTAGAAAGTGCGTCAATATTAAATGTACGTACTACTCGTGCGCGATAACTTGAGACCCGCGTGGAATGTGAAATGTGAAGTGTTCACACTGCGGGCGTCATAGGGTAGGTGCGCGGGTATGAGGGGAGGGGTGACGAATTCCACGCGGGTCTCAAGTTATCGCGCACGAGTAATATAAATGCGTATTTCTTAATTTTAATTATGTTTGGCTGCTTATAATAAATTTTAATTGTTAATTAATATATTTTAAAATCTATAAATCCATCTTAAAATTATGAGAACAACTATTGACTAATACTTTCATTATGAACTTTAAAAAAGAGATCATAGAGACTAGAAGTTTTGTTCCCAAGGTAGTCGTCCATCGAAACCGCAGGGTCCAGACCGAAAGTCATTTTGATGACGTCACAGAATATTACACCGGTCATCATACCAACTGAAGTGTGATATAGCCAATCGGCTATCTTCTTGTGTCTGTCGCTTTCTTCGCCATCGATAAAGGAAATAATTAATGCCAAAACTCCAGCAGCCGCCTGCAGCAATCAGAATTAATTACATAGGAGTAAATACACTTCTTGGGAATAAAACCTCTTTAACGGCGTAACCTCTTTCTTACTTCGAATGGGTGACAATAGTCTCTATTCTTGCCTAATTTATGGCACATTTCCCAATAATGATTTGTCTATCTGCGGTAGAAATGTAGATCATTACGTAAGTATATATGTACTTGTTATGTGATTGTCGTTCAGTTATGCGGGCTGCTCATGTAGGTGGGTACTTTATTAGTATAAAATGACCTACAAAGACAATTTTACAAAGTATGTTTCACATATTTCTAGTTTTATTCTTACTAGGTCTTAGGCCTAGCTTTAAGGACAATACGGACCTAGATTTTTATAATCCCTAATGCGAATAATAGTTTCTATAACTGTGAAACTTAGGTACTATATACTAGTGGAATTACCCTTTCTCAGGTATTCATTATTGATGTAATGTAATCGCTCTAATATCAAAGGATTGTTTGAATATTCTATACCGAAAGCTGAAATTACAATATTGATTACAGAAATTACGAATATAAACAATACGATGATATCGTTTAGAATGACAGCTGAAGGTTGGTCTTCGTGATCATTCAGGTCCAAACCTCCGATCACCACGAATAACAGTCCAACGAGAAGCTAAAACAAAGTCAGAAGTATATATTTTCTTCAGAAATAGTGTATTAATACACATATACAACTTATTAATGAATCTCTTCCTCTGAGCATTTATCAAATTAAGTTAAGGTCGGCTAAGTCTACTACGGTACGGTTGAACTTCGATTTTTTACATGAGCGATTTTCATCTGACCTCCAAAATCAAAGTACTAGTCGACATCAAAGTTATTCTAGGACTTTTTATCGAACTATCCATAATGCTACTTTTAAAGCAACCGGGACTGCCGACTTAACGTAATTTCAAATGCACGGAGTGGTCTCAATGTATTAAGAATGGTTACCAACCTTAACTTATGATAATGAATACTGAACTAAACTCATATTTCAGATTATTTACATACATTAACTACTCAAACTCTCATATTCAAACACATAGACTGACAATGGTGCGAACAAAATATTAAAACGATACGTGTGTATTTTAACGCTTATTTTTGCACACAATGAACGTGTGTGATTTTTTCAATGACGCATTAATCAAGCGGTTTCATTGTCTTTTTATCAATCGATATGCAATTTGGACAAAGGTACTAAAGTACTGGAAAGTTTAGAAGCTAATATTTCTTAAATTTATAGAATTGAGACACAAATCAGGGCAAGAATTCTTTCTTTGTAAGGAGCAAGCATTAAATGACTATTAAGTGATTCCCCATGGCGCCTGATGTTACAGAAAGACTCGGGAAAAGTTTTGTGCGTTATTTAAATGAACTGTGTGTTCTAAGGTCCGTTTAAACACTGACCAGCTTTCCAAACTTAATATTAAAATATGTAACACATTTTAACTGCTTTCTGAAATGACCTTAAGATATAGGAACCAATCTAACTTCTGCAACTGTATTGGTTATCAATATCTTTAGTTCTTGTAGTTGAAATCCGCGCGTAAATAATTTGTAGAAGCACCGTGGTCTCTTACCGTGTAAAAAGTACCTACTGACTCTTTGTGGTTTCTTTTATTTTTCTGGTCACTTAAGCAAGATCCTTTCATAATTGTTAAACATTTTTATTTTTGCAACTCAATCAACGTTCTGATAACTAGCAAGTGAGGAATCGAAGGCAGATACAAGTATATTTAGAACAGTAACAACAAAGGCAGTAGCTGTAGTTGTATAATTGATGTTGAGGGCTGAAGTCCTGTGGCGTGGTTTGTGGAACCAGCAGTCGCGGAGCAGGTTCAGGGAGAGGAGCACGAACCCCATCGCCACCTAGAGAGCTGTTGATGTCGCTTGAGGGTGTTGAGGAAAACTATCAAGTCTATTAAGCTAATCATAATTATTTACCTAAACACATTTTCATACTAAGTACTAAGCCGTGGATGGGATGAGAACACTCACAAAATGAGCCTTCAAAACGGGGACAGACCCGTGCTTCACTTAGGTTCTCCACCTGGATAGCATCGTTTGTACAGTATTATATCTATCAATAGATATCGACTAGTCCTTCGACAGATGTACGTCCCCGTCAGATGTGCATTGTGTTTGCCAAATTGGATGAATAAAAGGATTTGTTACCGAGATACAAAATATTACCTACTTGTTTAGCTCTACCCAATAAATGGCAATATGAGATTATCTTTAAAACCAGTCCACAATATAATTTCTTACCTGAAGAACTATGGATATAGAAATAAGCACAACCAGCAGGGTGTAGAACTCGTGCTTGGGGCCCACTTGAAGCACGTACTTTAGTTGCGAAGCGTTAGACGTCAGGAGTGCGATGTCCAGCATCCCCTGTGCCACAGTCTTTTTCGTCGCATAGCGATTTGCATCCAGCCCCTTGAGCTAAATCAAAATAATGAAATCTAGATTTAAAGAAGGTGAAGGTTTTTACGGAAAGTTGTTCAAGGTTCATCGTAAAAAACTATTATTAGGTTACATTAGGTAGGTAGATTTTAACAAATTGCGCTACTGTATTTTATAATTCAGTTATTGTTCTTATCGAATAAAAATGCTGTGGTTTTCCTCGCATGATTATTTATAATTCCGTGGTTCTAACTTAATTTCACCCTGGTTATCTGCTACCCCATCAGAAGTGAAATTTCGAAAAAAACATCTCAGTGCTCGCTAGGGTTGCCAATGTAAAGATAAAAATAATTAATATTTAGGGATAAAGATGTAAATAATTAATACAGGTTATAACAAAGAGTATCACTTATTGGGGATAGATATATTATTAATAGTAAATAGTCGACTGTTTTGGTGACGATCATAGGTATGCATCATATATACGTGACTGGCACTGGTATAGAGAAAATTATGTGAAAAATAGTGTTTTAGCGTCCTCTATTAAGTTATACATTATTGTTATAGAGTATGCCAACATGATATAGAGTATGATGCTCTAGGTAGCAACCATAGTGGGTGCATTAAATACAAAAACAGATGCCAAATTATCTTCTTCTGATAATATGGCAATCAGCCGGATCAGCTATTTCTGCCAATGTCAAGTATTTCGAGTCTTTAATTCTAAGTCTTCGAGTCTTCAAGTCTTCGTCGTGATAGAATTATTGATAAAAAATATAAAAAATGTGGATGACATGAAATGGGGACCGTCTTTCGCTAAAACAAAAAACGATCAACTCTGCCAAATTATCAAGTTTGCAGCTAGAATGATATAGACCACAGAACAGAACTTTTTTTTCTTTTCTGTGGTTTAGTTCCTGCATTGAATAATCAGTCAGTCTACTTCCAGTTAATCGAAGTAAAGCCGAAGATAGTTAAATAAAAACATCACATCTAAGTATAATACTAAAACTTCTTCGTTCTACTGAATATCACGTAATTTATACGCATTAATATTCGCTCTGTTTGTGAATCACTGAGGGGTATCATATGCATAAATCGAACCTAGACTGTGGAGATAAAGTTATCCAAGAGAAATATAAAACTGATTTATTGAAGAACTCGTAAATTCAGCTACTTTTTATTACTGAACATGTACCTAGGTATAGTAAGAAATTAATGTATCTTGTGCCTGGTTTCTTATGATTTTTTGCTGTCGGTAAATGCCGTATTACAAGTATGACATTCATATAACAATCTAGTCTACTGACTAATGAGTAATTTTACTTTGACCTAAATTGATAAAACAAAATTATAATAAGATTGTGTCTATTAACACTTTTCTTATTGTCTCTAATTAATTGAGGACACTCTGTTAGTGTGTTCTTAAAATACACTGTACTCTAATGGTAGTATTTAATTCACTTATGATGAAAATAATATGATTATGTGTGAAAAGATTATTTGTTGAAAGGAAAGATAATATTGGACTACGCAGGTTGCATTTCCAGAGTCATTTTCAAAAATTGTTAAAGGATATTGATACTGTATCTATAAATTTGCCAGCTGGTCCACTAAAGTATCAACATCATCATCATCATCACCATCAGCCTATCGCAGTCCTCTGCTGGACATAGGCTTCTCCAATTTCACGGCACTTAGTTTCCATCTATGGCTAACGTAACTATACTAAAGTATACTTAAAAACAAATAATGATTTTATAATTTGTTAAATTAATAAACCTATTTAGAACATACGATCGATCAATTGACGTCAAACAACAAAAAATGTTTCTAAGTTTACTATTAAGCAAGGAAAGAAAGCAATGAAAATAAAAAGAGAACATTGAACATAATTTAGGAAAGATGGTCTCTATTTCCTCTCATCAACATTTTTATCATTATATTCATCATGGCGAAGACTCGAAGACTTCAGATTTGAACGCTATAAACATATATATCGACATTGGCAGAAATAGCTGATTAGCTGATTGCCATTTCATCAAAAGAAGAGGGAGAAAATCATTTATGTAATAATGTTTGGTAAGGGATTAAAAATAGGGAGTGTCATAACCTCTTTTTATCCCGTGGGTGTCGTAAGAGCCTATTTAGGGAGCAAACTTAGGAGAACTCTGCGAAGAGAAGGCAAACTTGAATCAAACCTTATGCCGGATTGTCTGGCTAGCGTAGTAGCGTCTATGTTGAGCTGTAAAGTAGTAAGGGTGCCGATATTGAAAAATATATTTTATTTTATTGAATAGTGGGCAAACGAGCAGACATATTGCCTGATGGCAAGCGATTACCGTCGCCCATGGATACCTACAACACCAGAAGTGTCACAAGTGCGTTGCCGGCCTTTGAGAAGTGGGGAGGGGGATGGGAGGAGTGGTTGGACTATGGGCCTCCTCCCTCAATCGGCGAAACACAGCGCAAGCGCTGTTTTAATCCGGTTTTTTGTGGGGCCGCGTTATCACTCCGATCGAGCCGGCCCGTTCAAAACGAAACGTGGCACTCCTATTATAAAAATTAGTAAATTAGCAATATATAATAGAGTTCGAGATATTTACTTCATCGCATACAATATCTGTGAGCGCGTCCTGTCCTTTGCAAACATCGTCCCTAGTGTCTTCACTCTCTTCCTGATCACTTCCACTTTCATTACCAGTTTTCTCTTTCGAGCTCTCTTCCATTTTCATCACAAAAGAACTCAACACTAAGCGATCAATTTTGAAGTGTTTCAAAGATCACGTTCAGATACGTACTGATGCAAACAAAGTGCTTTTGAGAAACCGTTGATCTTTCGTTATTTCCTTTCATACAAGGACAGATCATTATAAACTTAATTACAAACTTAAAATGAATGATTCAATAGTACCTTAAAGGTTACATAATTACAGAAAGGATATTTCATATTAATCTTCGTAATGGAACACTTAATTTTCTATGAAATCGGTAAAGATGTCTTAACAAATAAGTAAGTATACCCTGAATTTTTAGTACGTAGCTAACTGCTTTAACCTCTTTGTACTCGATTATTTTATTTTTAAATCGATAAAGAACCTGAGTGTCTCTTGTTTATTTAAGGCTATCGGAGGTAATTACGGTAGTTTGGTAGCCTCTTCTAATCATCTAGTATCCAAACTTATTGATAACATCAAATGGATCTTAGGACCTACCTAAATATGTTACTACTTATTTACATACGTAGCTTACAAGAGTATAGTTATCGTATGGAAACGCTGGTTAGGAATCACAACATAGTTTTCAGCGAGGTTTTATGTTTATTTTAAGCAAATAGAAATTGATCCCACAAAAAGATTTCGAGTTTTGAAATCACCTTTAAATCTAATAAATATGCTCAACTTAAAAGGCTGATAATATGTAGGATTTGTGTTCTCCTATCTGTGTAAAACTGGTGCGTATGTATGGCTAATAGGGGGTCTATCTTTGTCTAACACCATACCCTCCGTTATGCGAAGTGTGTGTGGGACTCCCGAAAAAACAGTATTCACCCACTGTGGCTCTTTTGGTGGTCGGTAGAATCCAAGAACGCATCGGCCGCTCCTAGAATCCACCCTGCCGTACTCCATGAAAGAAGTAGTTCCCGGAATGGTGGTAGTCACCCTGAAGGCCGGACACCGCTGCACCTTTGTTCTACACAGTCAAGGTGCATCAGCGACCTGCCTCAGACGAATCCCGCTAACCGCACCCGGTTATCACCATATCAGGTTGTTTGCAGCAGTCACATCGCCAGAAGAAGCGGCCTCGATGTTTGTCACTAGAAACCTACTGTTACTGCTCTTTCAAAGGTTACAATGTTTTTTCTGGCGGCCACCTCAATAATTAAGCAAGTCTTTTTATTTCCTCTGTGGATTGATTTGGGAAAAATCTTCTACATTCATATTAATATATTATTTTCGAAATTAACTCTGTATGTCTGTTCATTTGTCTATCTGTTACGCTTTCACAGCTACAACGCTACACTGATTTTATTAAAATTTGGCATGGTGATTCCTACTTTGATTTTTGGGGAAGGATACGGGCCCGTGATAGCCAACATACGCGCGGGTGAGCCGCTTCCAAAAGCTAGTTTTTATTTATAGAGGACATAAAGTTGTAACTTGTAAACCTAATAATTTCACGAGTTTAGTTTTAGTTAAAGACGTTCTAAATTCAAATCATAGGAAAAGGTAATCCTGAATCATTAAGCGATAAAATTTATACGCGCGGGAAAAGTATCTTTATTGAATGTTTTTAAAAAACCTTTAGAATGAAAAGTTACAGTTCGTGAAAATTAAAATAAACAAATATTGTGCGGTTTAAATTGTAAGCTTGCGTGAAATCAGGTCGTTCACCGGAGGCTTCATTTCCAAACGGAATCACAGTACGTAGTTTCTTTACATCCTCGATACAAGGCTGTTTACGAAATTACAACAAATTACTTAATTTAATTGCTATTAATTTTCACAAATATATTTCTGGAACGGTAACTCACTCAAAACTACACCTATACCTTATATTATTTATATGTTCATAATCTAAGCACTAGACTTAAAAAAAACATTATGTGACCACTCACCCCGTTTCGTAAACCCGTGGGAAGTATTGCCGCCATTTTTCTCCAGTCTTCACAATATATCAACTTTTTTTGAACATAGCTTAATTTTAAAATTAGAATTTCGCCTTTTTTATGGGACGCCGCGATTAACTGTCAATGCTTTGGCATTCAGATAAAGAATAGTGAGTGAGTAAAATCGATGTCGTTACTTGACAACCGTATACACAACAACCATTGAAAGTATTTAACAATGACCTTTTATTAATTAGCAAGTAAATAATTAAGTGATTGGATGGAGGATTTCTATTTGATTTAAAATAAGCTACTCTAGTTTCTGACTTTACGCTTTTATACTATTACTATTTTATAATAATAAATTCAATTCGAACACTTTAAAGGTTTTTCGCAAATAAAATATGATTTTAAGGATTGGTAGAGTTTGAGTTTCTTTATTTCTATAATTTTTGCATACGACTATTGTTGTATAGAGACAGTTGTTGACTGTTGATCATCCATTAGGTACGTGTATTATAAGTAAAAGAAATATATAATTCTTTCTTTAACTTAAATAATTAACTTCTGCGATAAACCGTTGAAAATGGACAGTACACGTCCAATTACTTAGGCAATAAGTACTTCGGAGAGGCCTATATCCACGTCTTTCTACTGAAAAGAAGAAGAAATCAACCTAACTGTGTATACTTACCATATAAAAAAAGAATAAAATAAAAAAATAATCAATAAAATTAAGCGATACCTTATCATAAATATATCCAATTTATTAGCATAAATTTATGTTATCTATAACACTATTTGTGATTTCCTTTACCTATATATATATAAATATATATGTATTAATAAAGTCAAAATCGTTTTTATAGTTTATTTGTATAGTTTTCGTGTAGGATGAAGATACTTTAACAGAAGAGCAGTCTTAATTCTATGCATTAATGAATGATGATAGATATGACCTTCAGGTACCTCCTATTTTCTTAGTCAATTCAATATAGACAAGGAATAGTCCAGTTAAAACTTTTATGAGAAAAAGATGTAAAAAGATAACTACGAAAAGTGATAACATCAAACGAGCTTATGATGATAGCGACATCATCGAATTATATTATAAACTAGTTTTTGCCTGCGGCTCCGCCCGCGTAAAGGTCGATTATCACGGTAATTTTTCAACCTGAAATAACCTTTTCATTTAAGGACCGATTAAAATGAAACAAGCAGTTAATGGTAAGTGGAGCAAACCGCTACGCATTAGTGAAAACGAAATTGAAATCGGTTGATCCGTTTCTGAGATTAGCGTGCAAAAGAATAGACAAATAGACATAAAGACAAAAATTCTAAAAAAACATTGTTTTTGGTTTTGTTGCGGTTATAAAACCCCTATTATAGTTTTTCTTATACATCTTCCATTTACAGACAGCGACCAGTTACGATTCTATTATAGAACAGACGACTGGTATGAGGAATGTGAGACACTGCTAACTGTTTCAGAATCACAAGTTTGATAATATTAACCAACTTCACAAAAGAAGTCCCCAACCCGCACTTGGCCAGCGTAGGGACGCACTTCGGTCCCCAAACCCCAAGCAGGGTCAGAGAGTTCGCTTTGTGTGGGACTCCTGGCTGGCTCGCCGGACTACCCACTAAACCACCACGGTGTGCCACTCTGCGCCTGACACGGGAGAGATCCGGGAACCGCTTTCTTACGCCATCCGGACCCCTCCCAGCGCCTGCCCGCACTGATGCGGGCACCGTCTCTAGATGTTTTACACTCTCAATTTAGGCGACGTACGGCACACGCGTAACGTCGCCCCCTCGCGGGTGGCCTGTGAAGCGGATGGGGGGGAAAACCCGTCCCGCCCATCCGCAGCCACACTCAAGGCGGCATGAGTCGCTGGTAGGCGCGCCTCCGCCGCCCGGGAGTGTAGGTAAGGGTTAAGGCAATACGTGCCTTAACCATTTCCTGAGAGGAGACCCAAACCCAGCAGTGGGACATGATGATGATTAATAATGATTGATCAAAAAAAGAAAGAGGTACATTCTCAATTCAAACTCAGTTAATCGATAACACCTTGATCAAATTTTGAAGTTTATTTTTGTTTGTAAAGGTACACACCCATTGTAATAACTAAATATTCGTTATTATTATCAACAAAGGTAAAGGTATTTAAATTCTTGTCTAAAGGTGGATGAAGGTTCCGAAAATGTCGTTTCTGTACTGTACTGTACTGTACTGTTGTTGCGTAAAGATGTCCATGAGTTACTGATATAATTATGATCATGTTAAACCTTATATCTTTACCTATTTCTATGTTTTCATTGTCTCCAACTGGTAAAAATACAACTAAACCATAAAAAAGCAGGTTTCTGTGGAGAATAATAGGTAGGTACAATTAATGTTTGTATTACCTATAAATATTTGTTTCGGACTTTGGGTATTTTCTAGATATAATATGCATGTATTTAAAAAAAAGTAACACAACAAAACACAAACTCTGCTTGCTTGCTTGGAACTAGATGGCGTTTTTTGTCAGATATCCGCAACATTTTTCCGATTTCACCATGCTGATCGTATTGGTAGTGAGTGCATATAATTAAATCTATTTGAAACTCGAAGAGAAACGAATGAGTCTTTCAGGTATTGTTCTTCCTTCTTATTTATTTTAATTTTACATTAGCCATATACAAATAGTGTAGGCTTAAAGAAAACAGAACTCAAACAATTTCTATAGAATATAGATATTACCTAAGTTATTTATAAGTCATATAATATTTATAACTTTCATAAACTTTTATAATTGTAACTCTAGTTAATTTTCCCTCATAAAAACTATAGCTCTCACCTTTAAAAAGTTTGAGTTATGGTAGAGAAGTACAAAAATATGATTACCTATATATTTCTATACTTCTTTACCATAACTCAAACTTTATGATATGAGTAATAAAATATAATATCAATAATATTACTTGTATAAATAGAAACTCTGATTATGAATTTCATAAAATGAAACGTGCGCGCGCTCCGCCCGCCCGTTTTCGCGTCCTCGATCTGTCAAAACTGTTTCCATTCTTATTTTTACTGATGCCTTGTGTTGTTTGTATAAAATCAAAACAATAATGTTTTATATCTAAAAATACTGTGGAATCCTTTCTGTTTTGGTGACATAATTGTCTTTTGTTGTTTAGTTCGTATTAAAATACGATGTAAGATTCTGTGCAATTGTGGTGTCGTCAAGATTTCGTTGCGTGAGCAGATCGTAGATCGTCCAGATGCTGCCTTCTATGCCAATTTTGTTTAATAGAGAAAGTCAAGATGCTTTCGGTAATAAAATTGAGCCAAGCACGAGCTTTTTCAATGCAAATTTTACTCATCAGCCTGTTATCTTACAAAAGGTGAGTCAATCAAGATTGACAAGGATTTTATGTAATTTCTTTCTGTTATTTTAATTACGAGTCTGTGTTTGTATTCAAGAAATTGATCATAGAAGCTAAACTACATGAGTAGTGAGTACTAGATGTAATAATCAGTTTGATTCAAACTTTCGTGTTTAAAAAGAAGTTTTGTAAACAAATACTGCATGTTAAAAAGTCGCCATATTTTTATCATAAAATTATTTATTTACATGACCTTATAATAGTGTTTATGTGTCAGCCCCCACCCCAGAAGCCTTCACCACCAGTTACGACAGTATCACCAAAGGAATCTAAAAGCAAAACAAGTGCTAAGAAAAAACCTGATCCGCCTAAAATTGATGACAATGTTTTAGAAACAGGTAAATTTTTACTTTATAAACTTAAATAATTTAATTTACGCTTTCATTTCATTTTTTAAATTATAGATGATATGTATTAAAAAGAAAATTACTTATTATTTTGTGAACATAACCTTTATTTGTTCATTACCAGCCAGAGTACTTATTTTTAAATTTCTTCCTTTTTCACAGATCACAAATAGTTCATTGTTAAGAAATTAAAGAACCTTTTTGTTTGTTTCAGCTTTAGTTAGATCTTATTATACAAAAGTACAATCAAGGTTTTCCTCCAATACATCTGTGCCTACTAATAAATTTGTACAGTTTCAAAATATATTAAAATCATTTGACCCTTCTAAAGAAACTCCTCTAGACTTGTATAAGCGAATTGACAGTTTATTTAGTGCAGAACACAAAGATATTGTTGAAGAGTTCCTCTTGTTTCTGAAACCGGGACAAGCCGTTGAGGCTGGACAATTTATGGATCATTTTATGTTAGTCCAACTCACAAATTTCATAGAAATGTTGCAAGTAAGTGTGTTTTAACATTATAATTAAAACTTAGTACTATGTTCTCTAGTTCGTAGTTAGAGCTATGTGATTTTAACCTCTTTTCCTGCCAGTAGTATTTAAATGATTAAATCTACATATTTGTTCTGTCATATGTTATTGTTGTTGCATCTGTCTTAATTGCCCTCAACAGCCTTTAATAGTCCACTGTTGGCAATAGACATGTCCTTAGTAAGCAGGATTTAGTATAGTTTGCTTCACGTTTTTTTCTCTTTGCAATGCTTTTGTATTGCACAGTTTGCTTCCTTAGTTGGCTTAAAGAACCAACTAAGGAAGCAAACTAGCAAAGCAAAGCACACTGGACTGGAAGAATAGGGGTGGGAACACTGTATTTTTGACCTAAAAGCATATCACCATTACCAGTACATAATACGCCAATGTCAGACATAGAACTCTCAATTGCCCGCCTCTTAGTTTAATCTTTGGGGTCTCACATCCATACAGTTATTACTCGTTGTTACCACATACACAATTTAACATCTTAAGAGCTAGGAATCTAATTATTTGGACCTAATATTTGAACACTAATTTTCAATAATTATTGAAATAAACTGAAAATTATTGTGAATAGAAAAATAATAATAATAAGTTATTATTGTAAAGGAACCAGGGTCATAGACATAGCCCACAGGATTAGCAAGTTGATGTAGCAGTGGGCTGGCCACATTTACTGTAGAACCGATAACCATTGGGGTAAAAGAGTTCTTGAGTGGAGACCGCGTCTCGGCAAACATAGTGTAAGACGTCCACAGGCCAGGTGGGGTGACAATTTGCACAAGACGGCTGGCAGGAGCTGGATGCGAGGAGCCAAGGATCGAACTAAGTGGCGTGCAATTGAAGAGGCCTATGTTCAGTGGTGGACTGCGATAGGCTGATGATGATTTTGACAGAGTTTAATGCTTCTAGATTAGTAATAATAATAAATTACTTTACCATCACCACCAGATAACTAACTATATAACTTAATGCTATGTCAATACAATTGGTAGCCTTATCGCTCAAGGCAATCTCTTCCAGACAAATGTGGGATCGAAATAAATAACATTATTGAGCAGATATAAAGCTCATAAATCTTCGACTATCATGAACTTCAAATTATCTTTAATATATATTAGGTATAGAGTGAGTAAGTACACAATTGCAACATGCACTGATAATGTTTTATCATAAAGGATACTATTATTACATATGGTCCGGCGACTCTTTTCTAATATAAATTATTATCTCCTCTATTCATCCCATTAGTTTGGTAAGAAGAGTGAAGCAAGGGAAGAAACTATTCAAGACAACAGCAGTGTAAAGGGAAAAATATAAAAAGCAAAGTATTTCCAAGATTCTGTTACTTTTTGTCACCTGCAGAGATATGAATAATGTTAATGTTGTATTAAACATTAGTATATACCCTGTTGATTATTTCAGAAGTCATTTTCGCGAAAGCCAACAGTGCATCGAAAGGTATTACGCGCGATAACAAATGGGATCAACAGTGGCAAGCCAGAAGAGATGCGCGCTCGTGTTCTACCGCACTTGCGTTCTAACCCACGCCTCGCAAATATGTTCAAGTCCTTGTTCCCTGATGAACGACCACCAGATAGGTAGGTACACAATACTCAAGTAGGTTTAAAAAGTATAGTTTAGTCTGCATAGTCAGAGCTCCTACCTGGTTTTGCGGCGGGGTGGTTTGTCGGAATCGAACCAACTAACACCATATGGTGTGCCACTTTGCACCTGAGAAGGAAGGGATCCGGGAACCATCTCCACCTTCTGCGACATTACGTCTTCATAGAAGGTTGCGACCGAGATAAAACATATCTATCTATCGCTACGGGGCATGTAGCGTATGACGGCTGGTAGCGAGAGATCTCTGATGACTGCAGTGAGGACACGACGCTGCGATTTCCAGGTCAGCAAATACTACGACGAGGCCCATGGAACCGCAGGGCCTCCGTTTTGTCCAGGGCCACCCGTAAGCCCAGCGCCTCGATGCGCCCGACCACCAGAGAGACACCTCTGGTGTTCAGGCACACCGCCTCCTGGAAGTTCGCCCCCCCCGGGCTGTGACTAACGTGGCATCGGCGTAACAAATTACGCCCATCCCGGGGGGTAGACGCTCTCGAAGGACCCAGTCGTACCCCACGTTCCACAAGAGTGGTCCTAGGACAGACCCCTGCGGAACGCCGTCAAGGCGCCCTCTCAGTCGTCGTGCACGACCCTGCGATCCTCCAAATGGTCTGCCATCAGCCGCTTCAGGTAGTCTGGCACCCCATGGTATCGGAGTGCTTCCTGATGCAGCTGAATGGCAGACTATTAAAAGCGTTGGCGATGTCCGGAGACACCGCCAACACCATGCCACTACGGCTCATCGCCTCTTCGGTCACGGCCCTCAAGCGCATAACGACATCGACCATTGAACGCCCATCTCGGAACCCGAATTGGGCGTCCGACAGGTCAGGGCCCACCTCGCTATGGTGCTGGACGATGCGGGTAGACAGCACCCTCTCGAACAACTTGCCCGTCTCGTCCAGCTACACGATGGGCCTGTAGACCGCGACCGAATCGGCAGGCCATCCTGGCTAATTTCGCCCTAGCCTTTTTTTTAAACGTGTGGAAACCTCGGGCCTTCACCCCACCGGGGTTTGCGGCGGGGCGGTGTGTCGGAATCGAACCGACTATAACCACACGGTGTGCCACTCTGCGCCTGAGACGGGAGGAATCCGGGAACCGCTTTCTTACGCCATCTGGACTCCTCCCAGCGCTTGCCCGCACTGTAGCGGGCACCGTCTGATGGTGCAAACTCTCAATTTAGGCGACGTACGGCACACGCGTAACTTTGCCTCCTAGCGGCTGGCCTGTGAAGCGGATGGAGGGGAAAACCTGTCTCGCCCATCCGCGGCCACACTCAGGACGGCATGAGGCGCTGGTAGGCGCGCCTCCGCCGGCCGGATCGCCGCCGGCGGATCGGGTCCGAGTGGAGATCGACCTCCCGGGCCTTCTCAGCCGCCTCCTTCTGCGAGGTGACTTCCTCGCAGAAGGTCGCGACCGCGGTAAAACTGCTCTCGCCGACGGCCATGGAACGTACGACGGTTGGCAACGAGTGATCTCCTCCGATGACTGCAGTGAGGGCCCGACGCTGCGGCGCCCGAGCGGGGCACACCGCCNGGTGGCCAGCCACGCTGCCTCCTGAAAGTTCGCCCCCCGGGCTGTGACCAATGTGTCATCGGCGTAACAAATTACGCCCAGCCCGGAGGGGAGACGCTCGCGAAGGACCCAGTCGTACCCCACGTTCCACAGGAGTGGTCCAAGGACAGACCCCTGCGGAACGCCGCACGACATGGGTCGTCGTCTCAAGGCGCCATCTCGATCCTCGTACACGACGGTACGCTCCTCCAAATAGTCTGCCACCAGCCGCTTCAGGTACTCTGGCACCCCGTGGTAGCGGAGTGCTTCCCTGATGCAGCTGAATGGCAGACTGTTAAAGGCGTTGGCGATGTCGAGAGACACCGCCAACACCACGCCGCCACAGCTCACCGCCTCTTCGGTCACGGCCCTCAGGCGCACCACGGCATCGACCGTCGAACGCCTTTCTCGGAACCCGAATTGGGCGTCCGACAGGTCTGGGCCCACCTCGCTGAGGTGCCGGACGATGCGGGCAGAGAGCACCCTCTCGAACAATTTGCCCGCCTCGTCCAGTAACACGATGGGCCTGTAGGCCGCGACCGAGTCGGCAGGCCGTCCCGGCCAGGGAAGCGTCCGGACGCCAAACTAGCGTCAAACACCTCCCTGAGGCGGTCCGACATGTGGTCGAGGGCTCGGGCCATCACTCGGGCTGGTACCCCGTCCGGCCCGGGGGCGGTGTTCTTGGATCGGATCCGAAGAACAGCCGCCCCTACCTCCGATTCCCTGACGGGCGGAATGTCGACCTCTCTGCCCCCGTCGTCTCCGACCGAACTGGCCATCGACGGGGGCGTGTGTTCCGCCCGCTGCGGGAATAGGCCCTCGACCACTTCCTGCAGGAAGCTGGGCTGGAGAGTCTCGGTAAGGGGGGGGCCCGCCGTGCGGAGCTTCTGACGCACCGCACGATATGGGCGACCCCAGGGGTCACGGTCGAGACCCTCCAGCATCTCCTTTCTTTTCTCCTCTTTGGCGCGGCAAATGGCCAGCTTCAGAGTTTTCCGCGCCTCGCGGTACTCCTCGTGAAGCTGGCCCTCCTCGCCGTCTCCGCGGTGACGCCGCCGGCTGCGGGTGTAGGACCTCCGGGCACGAGTACAGGCCGCACGGAGGTCCGCCAACTCCTGGGACCACCAGTAGACCTCCTTCCGTGGAGGCCGACAACCTCGAATCCGGGGCATGGCCGCATCGCAAATCTGCGTAATCGCATTGCGGAAGCGGCCAGCCCCCATGTCGACCTCCTCGGTCGGGGCCTGCGGAGACAGCCAAGAGTGAATAATGGCCGCCTCCTCTAGTAGGTCCCTGTCGAGCTTGGCGACAGCCCACCGCGGAAAGCGGGAGGATCGCCGCGCCACGTGACCCCTACTGGGGCCCTGGGACCGGGAGAGCTCGAATCGGATATATAAATGATCCGAGAGCGTCTCAACCTCATCCAGGACACACCAGTTCCTTACTCGTGCGGCGACTGCAGGGGTAGCGAACGAAAGGTCCACTATCGACCCCCCCTGCTGTCGCACGCACGTATTGGTGGAGCCTCTGTTTAGGAGACAGAGGCCCACCGAGGCCGCCCACTCCACTACGGCCTCTCCCCTGGCGTCCGTCGCCGGGGAACCCCACGCGATGGATTTCGCGTTGAAGTCCCCCAGCACGAGGACGTGCCCAGACGCTAATCGCCGCATCGAGGTCTCCAGGTTGTTGAGGAAGACCTCGAAGTCGCTCAGACTCCGGTTGGGGGAGAAGTACACACCGTAAACGGTGATCCCCCCCCACTCGGCGGCAACATATCCATTGCCCTTGTCTTTAAGCGACAAGGGCGTGGAACGAGCCGCCGCGGAGCCGACGACTGCCACGGAGCCGTCCCAGTCACCCATCCAATTAAGACGGGGAGGGAATTTCGCCCTAGCCTAGTGTAACGTTTGATAATACCATAGAGCGAAACCGAACGGATAGATAAGCAAAGAGTAGCAAGCAAAAAGAGATTTGCATCACAGGATCTTGATTATGAATAGTGCATATAAAAAGTTTAGCACAATTAAATCAAGTTACAAATAAAATCACTTAGTGACGCATACGTAAAAGCATAAAAGCACAACTGCTTCAGTGCAAATGATTCATGACAATAGTGCTCCAAAATTTCTTAGGTATAATATGTACCTATTGTATTGCGATAGAACCATCGAATTAATCGGCGAGATCAACTGTTAGATGGAATGTGCTGGTTTTATCTTATTTTCAGCATTGTTAGTAGTCAAAATGTACGAAAAACGATCCACCTTTATTGTGATGTCCACCAAAATATTGGATTTTGTGGTTCTGATTGCTGATGACGTGGCTTATTCTATGTAAGCAGTAGAAAACACTAGCGCTTATTTTCCTTTTCTATGAGTTAATACTATACCATTACGATCTTAACAATGCGGCCCGTTCAGTAATGTGTAACGTGAGAAATACTATGTAAGAAAAACAGTAACGGTTCAGTAATCTGATAGTGTTGTAAATCAATATGTATTTTACGTAGCGTGTGCCTACATGATACACTGCCTCGTCCTTTTCTCTTTTTAAGTTCGCGAAATCGTTGACTGATCGTTTCATCTATTCTACGCATATATTGTTAACCAAGAGTGGGATAAGAATCTTCTAACTAGGGAAAAATTATTACCGAATAAGCAGAGACTGCGATTAGCCAGGACTAATGCTGTTTTTCTGCTTTTGAATAGAGCCAGCCTGGCCAGCTTGTTGCCACTTTCAATTCTTATTAATTTAAGCAAAAATAATAAGCATATGATTCCTTTGAATCATTGCCAACGAACGTCGATGTTTAGGCAAGAAAGTAGTGGGAGGTTTATAAACCTGAACGCACATAAGTCGGACATTAGACTTTGACGGATCCTATAGAACCGTAAAACTATATGACTTTAATTAGTCATCACTAACTACTGTTCTTGACGAACAAATCCTACTACTTGGATTTTATTATCTTGCAGTTTGTACGAGACCGGCACTGACAACATAAACGAGAGCTTTCTCACGTGTGATAAAGGTTACGATGTTTGGGAGTTCCAAGACGAGAATGATAACAAAAAGAAATTAGACGCCAAGGAGAGTCTAGACACGATAGTGAGTATTCATTATTACTGTCTAAAAGATGTATTACTTAATCGCTTATGCCTGAATTACTAATGTACTTTATTTGTTTATTTATAATATGAAATTTCACTATTACTATAAGTACTTTTACGGTGTGTGACGGTATCTTATTGAGTATTAGTGAGTTGATAGAAGTTTCTAAGATTATTTAATAATAAAGCCCGCTGAAAGTCGATGTTGTCGTATTTCTCCCTCGATACATTTCAAACTGTTGCCTCTAAAACACACCGTGTGGTTAGACTTGTGATCGGTCAATTGGATCCATAAAGTTCAAAATAATTCGATCACATTATCTATTTTTACTTGTACAAATATCGTGACAATTGGAATATTGCTAGTTTCTAACGATATTGGCATACCTAAAGACTATTATCATCTAGTGTTTCCCCAGCACATTGACATTTCTTCACGTTACCGAGTCTCAGTGAGTCCTAGTCCTGTTTACTTCTATATTGGCATAAATATAATTTATTAGGTTTTAGATCTGATAAAGTGATAGGAAGCCAAATCAATGAAGGTGATTTTTTTTTCATCAATCTAGGATTCTTTTCGACAATTTTGACATCCATCTGGTCAAGAAGAGCAATATATTCTTGTTTGCCCAAAACACTTTTCCAGCAATTGACCGAGTTTGATGTGCGCCTACTGCTGTTTCGTCACTGATTTGTAGTGGCTTATTCATGTCTTATCCATTCATTACAAATTATCGCACAGAATTCTTAGCTTTCTTAGTGAAAACTTCCGAAATTTGTAAAATTTAATTTCTACAAATCTTCTTCATGTATTAAGTTCTTCCACTGTTGCTGTGCTGTAACCCAAGTTAATAGTTTTTTTCCTAACGTGGCCCAAACAGCGCCTTTTATACAGTCGGTGCAATACATGATCTCATTTTCCAGAACTTTCTCTAAAAAGATTATCATGAATTTTCGATAGTGATAAAATCATTACCTGTATTCGATAATACCTGACCGAAGAAAAGGCCGACTGACCGAATCGATTGTAAGCAGAACGACCAAAACAATTGTTGTAATAAAAATTCGTTAAATCTTAAACGCATCATAAAATACTTAAAAAGTATGTCGTATTTAAGAACTATTCATCTATTTTATGACCTGAGCGCTTTTGTCAATAGTTAAGTGCAAAAAGAGTTAAAGGTAATTATTTCCACAGTACCTCCACGGGCGAGTGTTTCTGCAACATGGCCGACTGTTGCGGTCAGCATGCGTCACGTATCCCTACAGCAAGGAGCCGTACCGGGTGCATGCGCGACGTCTCGCCCCCACACACTCACACCTCTCCCCACCACACTCCGAAGATGAACGAGCCTCCCCCAAACGAAGCGCCAAGAACAATCCTAAATTCCCACCGAAAAAAGCCAAGAAACAATTAAACAAGTCTCCCACTAAAAATGTCAAAGACGTTAATGATAACACAAAGCATAAAGACTGCACTGTTAGCGTATTGAGTCCAAAAACAAACAAAAAGTCTCAAAATACAAATAAAACTAAAAGTTTAAAAAAGGAACTCGAAAATAAAGATAATTTACTAAAGAGAGAGAGAAAGGACAGCAGAGGTCACACTGTTCAGAAGAAAGACGAAGGTTCAAAGCCGAAACAAATGAAAATCGAGATCCCTATTGTTGTTGAAGCTAAGAAAGTTGAGAAAAACAATAGTTGGACAAGGGATGAGGATAAAACCATGTTACAAGTGCTTAAAGGTGAGGCTGGGTCTGAACAAGTGTTTGGCCGCATAAGGGAACAGCTGCCCCACCGCTCGGCTTCTGAAATTAAAGAACGGTTTTGTCATGTTATGACTTTGTTACAACAGATGGCTGTTGGTGAAGTTACTTAGTTGTAAGCAGAACTGAATTTATAATAAAGTAAAAAAAGTATTTTTAGTTTTGTATAAATAAAAAATATATTTTTGATTGGTACCCTTTTGTTTTCTTAGTCATATTCTGAAAAAAAACCCACACTTTACCAGAATCCAATAGCAAACAAAGAAACAAAATTCGTTATGTCGTGGAGACGGATTTTATGTACGTATGTGATGTTTTTTAAATCGTCACACGTAAGAGTCTGGTATTAAGGTATTTTAGAAGAACTCGCTCTCGACGGCGAGAGCATTCGGCGTTCGGCGTTGCGGTTGGTGAAGATATTAGAGCGGGTCAATCGCAATGCCAAACGCGGTCATCGTGACGATCGAGTTGATAGATGCTGACGATTGCTTAGCGCGTAGGCTTTCTAGTAGTTGTGCTTTCCATATGATATTATTATCTTATCTTTCTCCACGGACAATTGGATTATGAGTGTGAGAGAGTGCATCTGTGTTAGGTGCACTATTACATATCCCGCGTAATTTGCTGATCTCCGACGATGCTGACCGCATTGTCGAAACCGGTCAGGTATACATCATCACCTTGCTGCAAAAAAAAACCTACCCGATATCACATTTTTTTAAAGACTATATAGGATCGTAGCTTCTAAACGGATGCATCAAATGATTAATTTTTTGGGTTTGTAACGTGACTGGCGAATCGGGGGTGTTATTTAGTTATGACTTTAAAAAGTCCGCTCTGCCTTGTAGATCCGTTTGTCGAGTTATTTAAGGATTTCAAATTAACATATTCATTTAAGTCTTAGTATCTCGCTCGAACATATTACTCGTTTATGATGCTAGACCTCTTTTCTACATGGTGTTAGAGAGCTTGACATCGGCTCCTTGTCACTCGAAATAGGTTCACGAATGCTAATTTTGACGTTTACATACACACTTTGATTACTTTGTTATTTATTTTTATGTTTTTTATAAAACTTATTTTTATTATATTTACAATTAATTTTTCCATATTAATTTTTAAGATGACCGAAAATCGCCTATCAAGAGAATGTTATTTGAAAGGAAACACGGTCCCCACGATTAGTGTAATCCAGAAAAATATGAAGCCTGCTCTTGCCGACGTGTATTTCAAGTCTATGAATCAACAACTTAAAATAATTTCTGGGTTGGAACCTCCCTTGAAAGGTGGTGGTAGTTGCTGGTACATACCGCCTAACGATTTGCTACAAGGTAGAGCAGTCTTAAAACCATTAAATGCTGAATATTTAAAACAATTAAACTGGCGTGGAATTGACGAAATTTCAATGAAAAAAATTTTAGGCTACCGTAAACGAATGGTATCTGAAACAGAACAAGCGCTACACGACAATGACGAACAGTGGAAAAACATTGTGACAACTGAATGTGAAGTGCATTCTCGTAACTGTTCTCTAAAAGAAAGCGAAGCTGTTTCAAAATATATTGTAAATGCTTTCTCTACTTTTGATATTTTATACAGAACGTCTCTAACAAAGCTCGGTGCAATTTTGGCAGATGCTGCTATAAAAAAAGTTAAAGAGGCTCGATCTAAAGCACAATACGATATGCAAGTAAAGTACGAAGATTTGTTACAAAAGCAGTCTGTTTATTTAACCAATAAATACACCAAGAAACTCTCGGAAGAAAAAGAGAAAATAAAGGTAAATTTCGTTCAAGACTTAGAAAAAACACGTGCCTCGTGTTACGAAAAATTGCATGATATTAATCTTGAGAAGTATGTAGCTGTTGAAAAACTCAGACATTTCCTAGAAAGCCAGAAAAGAGGTTGTCAGATATATGTTGCCATGAAAGAACGACAAGAGCATTTAAAGGAAATATACTCTTCCAAACACGAGCACATCAAAAAAAGTAAGACTTTGACTAAGAAAATGCAGACTAAAGATTTACATATTCATCATGCAGGACAAAAAGAAACGAAACAAGCTGAATTTATCAGGATATGGCAGAAAAAAGTTTGTCGTGTCGTGAAAAATTTTCAAATGTTTATACTGTACTGTCTAAAGACGATGCCAGAACAAGCTGATTTCTTTATTAACATGGAAAAATTAATGTTGATACAGCTTAATGAATCGCTACAGGATCCTGGCGTAGAAAATATTTTTGAAACGGACTATCCACGTTTCCATGCGCCTGAACCAAATCCTCATCCGTTTTATATTTTCTGTGAGAATAACAACAAACCACGTGTACGCAAAGAATTGTGCCCAAAACATTGTACTTCAAGTGCGTCACAGTTCCCAGTTATAGTCATTAATAAACAGTGCATATACACGAACTGCGATAACTCAAAACAATTCACAGACACAATAAAAGCTAATGTTAACGATACTATTCCGAGCGACGCCAGTTCTGAAGATGATAATTGTGATTTTGCTATACCTGTAAAATATTCATCATCTCAACAGTTGCAAGAGTTAAAATTGGAAAGTTCTCTAATGCAAGTGTTAGAGCAGGAAATAGCAAATATACAAAATGTCAAATTTGTATGTCCTGTTTGTAAAATCCCACATTGTTCCGAATGTAACCGCAGCGTTCCTTATTCTCCAACGAATTCACAGTCACAGACTCAATCTGAAAGTTTGGCTTCATTAGAATCCCCGTCTTCTATTTCTTTGACAAAACAAGAAGAGTTAGCTTACACAAGAGGTTCTAAGGTGGAGAGTTACATGAAATACGTCCAGTCAAATAAGTGTTATTGTTCTAAACTAGCGAAGAAACATTTACTGGAGCAACTACCAGCATATATGAGAAAAATGTCTAATTACGATACCCTTGAACTGCTAAGCTATAAACCATGTTCTGCTTTGGAATTTAAAACATTGGTTCAACTAGAAAACGGAAACAAATATAGGCGACCAAAGCTAACTGAACCGAAAACGAAAGAGGTAGCGTGCCAATATACTGATTTGGAGTATAAGTATTTATGTTATTGCTTTTCGAATAATGATGCTGAGAATATATTACTTGGGTCACCAGCTTGTAAAAAACAATCAGAGATATGGAGTTTCAGCCATTCATTCATATCGAAAGATTCGCCTTCGCCCTCAAATAATGAAAAGTAATAAGTCATTTGTTGAAGCAAGAATTCTTTCTTTACGCCGATTGGTGGAATCGTGTGAAGTTCGAGACATGTTTGAGAGAACTGATTGTAATTTCAATAAAGTTTAAGTAAGTTTTTTACTCCTGTTAAAATTACTTTCATTCTTACGTTTAATAAGAGACACTCGTCGTATTCATCCATCTTGGCAGAATCTATCCTTTTTAAATTGGTTAATGATACATGATTATATTGTTGAAAGATTAATCCTCTAGCTCCTAATCAATGGTCGTTTATCGCATGTTGCTGAGCTGACAATGGGAGGGCCCATTGTCAGCTCAGCCACATGCGATAAACGCAAAAACACGTAAATCTACAGAACTAAGCCATATTTTACAACCCCGATCGCGTGTTTTATAAATCGTCGGGGTTGTAGAATTTGAGGATTTCCCTCAATTTCTCAGGGAAATAGAAGAGATGTCAAGTAACAAACATAAAAAAACAGTCGATATGAGTATATTCTGTCTTTCAAAATCGACTAAAAAGCGAGCTACAGAAAGTAAATTGAAAAGGAAAACAACTAAATTACTATTCACGAACGCTTTCGACTTTCAGTACGACGCTTACTCGCGTACACGCTTTGTCCTTCAGTGATAATGAAAATAAAAGCGAACTAAAAATCGATATTTTACTGAAACCGAACAAGTTTGAAAAACCAAGAAGGTTACTCTATAAATAAAAAAGTATTTGCATTGTGTCTCGTGACGCGTATTTATTTCAGTTTTCAACTCAAGTACTAATAATGCTGGAACATGCTTTCTAACAGAAAAAATATTATTATTGATTTTCAAGGTTGTCATATTTGACAGTACAACTACATAGATACTTGAAATATATTTTACATTTACGCTACCATTAATGAAAAGTTGAAGTTGCATTTGCGCTATCCGATATTAACAGTTTTAACATTTATTTATTTATAATTTCTGAGAACAGTAGAACCATAAACCAGGATCATTGCACTGACGATCCCAAATAGTAAATAGTATTATTATATTACTGAGCAGCCTAACTTCATAACCAATATGTTCACTTTAAATGAAAATTATTACCTTAAAAAATGTTTTCTTGAGAGAGGGCAAGTTCCTACTCAATCAACAATGAAAAAGAAAATGTCGCCGGCTTTAGCAAATGTTTATTTTAAAAGCATGATACCCAAACTTAAATTACTCGCAGGTCTTGAGCCTCCTATGAAAGGAGCTGGGAAAGATTGGTTTGTTCCACCAAAGGACTTATTAGAAGGCAGAGCAGTTATGAAACCGTTCAAAAAGGAATGCATGAAAGAATGGAATTGCTATGGCGTTGATAAAGTGGCAATGATATTGATAGAAAAATATCACCATCAGATGAGGGAAGAATGTAACCGAAAATTAAATGATAGTGATCTTGAATGGCAGCGAATAGTAGAAGACCGCAGTTGCGAAATGTGGAATAAATGTTCGAAAAACGCAGCTAACCATAACACAGAGTATCTCCGAAATGCGTTAAATGAATTTACTACTTTATATATGAGCTCTATAAGTAAATTAGAAACTTTAATGTACGACGCATCTGTAAATAAAATTAAGAGTTTCCGAGAAGAAACATTCCAAAAAATGCGGTCTAAATATGAATACTTTTTACAAGAGCAATCGATAATGCTAAGGGATCGATATACTCGAAAACTATATGAAGAGAAAGATAGACTCAAAGCAGAATTTATCAAAAATTTAGAAGCAGCTCGTACTAACTTCGGAGACAAACTGCATGATATAAAATTAGAAAAACACGTCGCTATAGAAAAGTTAAGAAATTACCTGCAATGTCAAAACTTAGCTTGTCAAATTTATGTTGCGTTGAAAGAGCGCCAAGCATGTTTAGCGGAAATGGAATTGAGGAAACATGAGCACACCAAAAGAGCCACAACTTTGACAAAGACTCTAGCATATAAAGATTTCGAAGTTAAACTCGCACAAAAGAAAGACAAGGCTCAAAAAGAATTTAATCAAATATGGAAGAAAAAAGTTTGTCATGTCGTTAAAAACTTTCAAATGTTTGTGTCGTACTGTCTAAAGCTGCTACCCGAACAAGCAGATTTTTTTATCAACATGGAAACATTAATGTTGTTACAGTTGAGCGAAGCTTTAGAACAACCAAGCGCTTGTAGCATTATTGAATTAGACTTCGAACAATTCCATACCCCCGTACCAAAACCACATCCTTTTTATCTATTCTGTGATAAAGGTCATAAACCAAATGTAAATCAGAACTTCTGTCCAAAACATTGCACCTCCAGTGCATCACAGTTCCCAGTCATAATTATTAATAAACGATGCATTTACGCAGCTTGTGATAACTTTGAACAGTTCACGGATAGAATTAAACTATATATTCAGGGTGAAGTTTTGAATGAAGCTGATTTTGAGGATGACAAAAATTACAACTTTACTGTACCTGTAACTCATACGCCTTCTCATCAGTTGCGCGAGTTAAGATTGGAAAGCTCTTTACTGCAAGTATTAGAGCAAGAAATAGCAAACATACAAAAAGTGAATTTTATGTGTTCTGGTTGCCAAATTGCCCATTGCTTTGATTGTGATCGAGTTAGTACTCGTAGCCAGTCAACGTTATTGTCACAAATTGAAACAAAAATGCAGGCTTCGTTGCCAATGTTGCCATCAATACCCTCCGGTAAAAAACTTTCATCGCGAGAAGCAGAACTCACCCATGAAAGAGAACCAAAATGGGAGAATTACACGAAATTCGTCCACACTAAGAAATGTGAATGTTCTAAAATGGCTAAGAAGCATTTAGAAGAACATTTGCCCACTTACATGAGAAAAATGTCTTATTATGATGCACCTGAATTACTGAACTACAAAACTTGTTCAGTTACCAAATTAAAAAGTCTGGTTAAAGAAGCAAGAGGTAAGAAGGATCCCATTCCACCCCCACCAAAGGTACCACCCAAATCGAAGGATATAAGTACCCAATGTTCTGACCATGAGTTCGAGGAGTTATGTGTATGCTTTTCCGCTGATTCTCTACTTAAATTCATGAAAATGCTGCCAAAACGCAAACAAGAAATTTTGCAAGATATTGGCGGATCTATGTCAGAATCACAACTGACACAAGAACGTAAGAGTTTTTCAAGGGAACGTGCACATTCTTTAATGCAATTGATTAGTAACGCACCTGATGTGAAAGAAATATTTAAAAGGCAAGACTGTGATTTCAAATAGTAGGTGCTTTTTGACTTTAGTTTTAAATAGTGTTAATTTTATATAGTTTTTTAATACTATGGTTTTAATACACGTATTCATTTTATTTAACTAACGTTTTAATAATTTTGCAACATTACCAAGATCTTCTACAAAAACTCAAGAGTAGGCATGCCAGCTTGCTCTAATTTTCATTAATCCCTGTCCCGTATAAAAGACGGTTTTTGTTACCTAAATGAAACCTACAAACAATTTTGTTTCGGGGATTTACAAGATAATGGGAAACCTTAGTGAAGTAGGGAACAACTAATTTTGCCGTTAGAAAACTGTTCTCTCCACACATCGTCATTGGTCACGGTTAGTAATGTACAAACTGCAAATAAGTTTATAATAGCATTTATTTTTGTGATATAACTACTAATTAACGGCTTTCGGAATGTTTCCTTTATTACTTTATTGCTGACAGTAACCGTGTTTTCGTATTAAACAGTACTTTAGTACATTACGAGCCGATCTGAACAACAGGGAAATAAATTATGAACAATGGAAACTATCGTAATATCATAAAAGATCTATTATACTGTTTAATTATACTGTTGAAACTTTTTATGCCATTTCACTGATACGATTTTCAAGCACCTACACACCACCAATTAGAAATATGTGGCGATTTCCATATACAGTAGCAACAAAAACATGCGACAGCTCCATATACCAAGATATACTGAACTACGGAGTAACGTAGTGTACGAAGAAACTACCAATCCTGCATCGCGCCACAAAAGTTCTCGCGTCGATTAGCATATATACAATAACCCAACATCAATCGTTGGGCAGTGGCCCGCCAGGCATGATCACCTCGCCTGGTGGGAGAATCCTGCCTTTGTGTTGGAGGAACATCACACCCGGTCGTCCCCAAATATAATATTTATATAAATGTAATTTTTTTTAAAAGTAAAGTTTGAAAAGAGTCATAAACAATAAAGTATATGATTTCATTATGATCCACCATCCTTGACTTTGCCTTGACTGGCAACCTGCTACCAATGTTTTGTCCTATTCAAAAATGAATGCAAAAATTTAAGTTCGAGTATCTACGTGATGGATGTATAGATTCTCCAGCCGGATCTTAGACCAGATGATGAGACTATAAAAAATACACGGACGGTCCGATAAGTACTCAGCCTTACCGCCGTATGGCGCCACTATCGCAAGAGTTTACAATCGTGTAAAAAAATCTCGTCTGACGGATACTGTCAACATTTCAGTCGAATAGGACTCGTAGTTTTGTTTTGACCGCGTGTAGAAGTGGAGGTGTCCGCGGATTTAAAAAAAAATGAGCGAGCAATATCGGTCGGTGATTCGATTCGTGTTCTTGACATAACGTGACCAAAATCTACAATCTCGTATTGGCAGACCGTCAATTGAAGGTGCGCAAGATTGTTAAGACAGTAGGCATCTCAAAAGACCACGTTGGTCATATTCTACATGAAATTTTGGGCATGACAAGCTGTCGGCGCGATGGGCGCGCGTTTGCTCACTCCGGACAGCAAGCGCAACTGTAAGACCACTTCAGAGCTGTGTTTGACGCTGTTTAAGCGCAATCTTAGGAAACTTCTGCGTATACAATGATTCACTAGAGAAAAAGGAACAGCCGAAACAGTGGACTTCACCCGGCGAACGTGCTCCGCAGAAGACGAAGAATCGGCCGGAAAGGTGAATCGGGTCATTACCTGTGATGAAAACTGGATTCTGTACGATGATCGGAAGCACTCGTCGCAATGGCTGAACCATGAGAACCAGCCAAATCCTGCCCGAAGTGAAAACTAACTCAAAAAAGATACTTGTGATTGGTGGACTAATACAGGTGTGGTTCACTACAGCTTTCTAAAATCTGGTCAAACGATTACTGCAGATACAAAACAGCGCTAGACCACACACTGTACAACAGACGCACGCTTAACTAGAGCTGTAATTGGAAAGTTTTCGACATCCACCGTATTCCTCGGACCTTGCTCCAACAGATTATATTTTTTTCCGAAATTTGGATAACCTCTTACAAGGTTAAACAGTGTTTATTTATCTCCGATGTGGCAGTCCAAACATCGTTCAGAGAGTTCATTGATTCTGACCCATCGCACATGGTTTTTTTTAGTAAAGGATTCAATGAACTGCTCATGAGATGGCAAAGTACATAGATAACAATGGTACATACTTATTTTTTAATGGTACATATTTACAAAAAAAAAGACATTATTTTCCTCCCCGACAAAACAACACCAATGGCATAGGAACAGGTAGATATATGAGTTGCTTCAAATGAAATGACTCTGATCTCACGCTATGTAACACGCCTTAAGAAAACAAATATATTGTTATAGCATGTTATGTACAAGAATGTGAAAAATTGATTTTTTTTGTTTATGGACATCGAAATATCAAAATGACTCTTGTCTGTCATACAATGTAAAATAAAATCGTTAAAAAATATAATAGGTAATAACAGTTTGTCTTGGAGATCGTTTTTTGTTTTTGCGAAAGACGGTCCCCATTTCATGTCATCCACATTTTTTATATTTTTTATCATTAATTCCATCACGACGAAGACTTGAAGACTCGAAGACTTAGAATTGAAGACTTGAAATACTTGACATTGGCAGAAATAGCTGATCCGGCTGATTGCCATTCATCAAAAGAAGAAGAAAAAGAAGAACAGTTTGTCTTGGATTTTTTTCTTTCTTTGATCGTTTTTGTTTTTGCGAAAGACGGTCCCCATTTCATGTCATCCATATTTTTTATCATTAATTCCATCACGACGAAGACTCAAAGACTTAGAATTGAAGACTTGAAATACTTGCCATTGGCAGAAATAGCTGATCCGGCTGGTTGCCATATCATCAAAAGAAAAAGAACAGTTTGTCTTTCAAATACGTGACATTGGAGAAATCGTGATCAAGCTCTACCTCAAAGACATTAGTCAAAAGTTGAAGATACTAAAACTATCGTGTGTGTGTCGAAAATACTATAAAATGTAAAAAATGACTGGCTATAAAAATATCGTATAGGTGAAATTCACATGGACAAAAAGGCAACACTAATAGAAATTTGGCGGTAATAGGAGCTCGCTATGATATAAAACTACTTCCGTGCAATGAGAACCTACAAGTCCTCCAAGATCTACAGTGCACATCCAAAAAAGCTATAGATTCAAACAACAATAATGTAAAATATGCAGTATTCAAGGATGACTATTTTGATCGATACCAGCCCATAAAATATACGGCTTCTCAACAACAGTCAGAATTGAAATTACAAAGTTCTTTGTTACAAATTCTCCAGCAAGAAATACCAAATGTTACCATACGTTACTATCGAATGTCCAGATTGTAAAATTCCCCACTGTTTTGATTGTAGTCTTAATTTTTCGGTATGTATCAAATCTCTACACTCATTTAGAGAAAACATAAAAAAGCCATCATTACAGGCGATAGCAAACGAGCCGACACCAAAGTTAACTCGAAAAGATGAATTTGATCATGAGAGAGACACTAAATGGGAAAGTTACATGGAATATGTAAAACCAAAAAAATGTGATTGTTCAAAAATAAGCAAGAAGCAACTATTTCAGCATTTACCTGCTTACATGAGAAAAACTTCTATCTACTATGCATGCGAGCTACCAAAATTTGAAGTCTGCCCTGTTATTAGACTAAAAAGATTAGTGCAAAACGCAAAAGGTCATAAATTGTTTATACTTTGCCTGAAGTATGGTCTGGGAAAAGAGAGTTAGGTACGCAGTATTCTAATCGTGAATTAGAATGTTTATGTACTTATATCTCTGAAGTAAATAAAGACCAATGCTTCAAAAATAATGAAAATGTAGGTCTATGCAATATCAAGAATTCATAGTGGACTGTTCGTTATTTGGGGAATAACCAGCAGTAGATATCAGTAGGTACTTTTGTTGAGCATAGAGCAATTTCATTGACACGCATAGAAAGTTCTTCACGTTAAAGGAATTTTGAAAAAGGTACATAAATAATAAATCATTTAATTATATCGGGCGCTTTTTGTAATAGGATTTTATTTTTAGATGTATGGATCGCACGTATAAATTACTAGTAAGGAAAAACCTACTCGAAAGTGCAGAAATATGAAATCTCACTGATTTGTAGTTATACCATTTGTATAATTCCGTCCATGATGGCTTTTAATTTTAATAACACGTTAACGTAGTCCCTAATTAGTTCCGGATGGCGTAAGAAAGCTGTTCCCGTGTGGTTTTAGGCGGTTCGATTACGACACACCGCCCCGCCGCAAACCCCGGTGGGGTTAAGGCCCGAAGGGGTTTCCAAACGTAAAAAAAAATGTCCCTAATTAGTTGAAATTTGTCGTTAAATACCAGTTTATTGGACACTGATACAAAGTTCAAGCGTTTCAACTTTCACCTTTCACATGGTCACCACCGATACCCATAATTTTTCGTTAACTCTTAGGGTTAATTCATACTAGAGTCGAAGCATCAACCTGAAACTTAACATAAAAAAATTACCCTTATCTGTACAAAATAATAAACATATTTCTTCTAAGTTAAAAAAAAGACACGCTAATTCGAGCGCATTCAACAGAATTCGCGCGTCAGAGCGCAACGAAGTGGCTGTTTGATTTCGCGCGAACCTAAGTGCGTTCTACGCGTCGTCATCGTCATTTGTCGTCTTGTCGGAGTTGATTACTGAAGCATAGGTATATTATAATGAATACGGACGAGAAAATAATTTATTTGGTCCAAAAGTAAGAACGCCTTTTTAATCCAAAGACCAAAAATTATAGTGATACAAATTCAAAAAGTAATGCATTTTAACTTTTTGCCAACTGGCAAGTGATATTCATGTCAAAACGCGCGAATTTCTAAAGAACTTCGTTTTACTAGAAAAGAAATTGACGCTTCGATTTTGCTCTAGTATGAATTGACCCTTAAACTAATAGTAGTAGTAGGTAGTTTAAGTGTCAATAAGATCCTAGACGGTCTAGGATCTTATGAAAAATTATAGGTATTAGTGGCTAGTTCGACTAGCCAGTAATACCAATAGTTTTTTACGATAAATGCAAAACTGCAAAAACAGTGGCCAATTATTCAATTTAACAACGTTTAAATAATGCGTAAAGAATTGTTCCCCTTATAAAGTTCTAAAAAAAGCACATTCTATATTAAAAGATTGGCTCACAACTAACAAATTAGTTCAAGCCCTAAAACATCACGTCACGGGCATTGGAGACGCAGACGAGGTTGTGCGGGTCGGCTACTAATAAATAAAAGTCACAAGTGTAGTCTATAAAAATCTTTTTATTAAAAAATCACTGTAATATTGTGTAAGAACCGGCGGGATGCCACAGTATCCGCCGGTCCGCCTACGCACAGAACCTGGCAAATACAGTAAGTTAACAATTATTCTATCATATGATCTTACATGCTCGCGAGGCGAGCGTACGTTACACAAACATTATTTATTGAATTACAACTAAACATAGGCAAATCGGAACAGAAACAAATGTTATCGAATGATTGAATTACAAAATAAATACATTTACATTCCCTTAGATTGGTAGAAATTTATTCGACCGCGGCGCGAAGTAGCAAGCGCCGATTTTCTAATATTTTTTCGTCTCTGCTGCTTTGTTGCGAGAGGCCGCCAGAACCGTTCTGTGGAGTCCCGAGGTGACCCGCCTACGCCGCGACAAACACACCCGCGCTCGGCATGCGCGTACAGCGACCTACGTACGCAATTTTCATAGACTATTACGCGTTTTTTTAACTCACCCGCAACTAGTGTAGCTAGTGTAGTCGGGTGGAACTAAATGCCCGTGTTACACCGAAGGCAAAAGTGGCTGTACTTATATCTGAGAGATTGAAGCGATGTGCAGATATGGGCAAGGGTAATGTTTGTCGCGACGAGTGGAGCAGTGACGTCGCGTGTGCAGTGGGCTCGCTGCGGGCCGGGGGCGCGGCGGGCGCTTAGCTGTAAAGGTCGTCGTCGCCGCCCTCCTCCTGGAACGCGGGCTGGTCTCCGCCCGACGTGCCCGTGCCGCCCGCCGCTCCTCCGCTCGTCGGGAATCTGCGGTACGTTCAATATATATAGAGATATTGATCACACTGGACTGGTAACATCGAAAGAAAAGTTAATCGACTCTGTCTCGTGTTTTACTAACCTGAAGTTCGTGCCGAAACCCCTGCTCTGCTGCAGAGTCTGCGCGAACATCTCGTACTTGCGGATGTCGTTATCGGACACGGAACGCCTAGCGAACTTCATGGCTTCCTCGAAATGAGCTCGGCTAATTTCCGGCACTGGGTCTTCCTCGTCCATCTGTGGATATTTAACAATATTAAATCAAGTCCAATATATAGAACTGCAACTTAATTCTTTCATTTCAATTTCGTTTCTCCTGTTCATCAACTTATTACAACGAATTAATTAACTAAAATCACTGTATTAAATGTGTTTATAGTACTTTACATTGTATAAAGCCCATTGTGAGTCCCAATAGTAGTACAGTTACGGTCAGAAAGAAACATTTTGTAATAAGTGAATGTTTGAATACATTTAGATGGTAGTCTTGTATCTAAGTAAGAGTTCTGTTAGTTTTAGTGGACAAGGGTCTCATTCATCAATGAATGGTGTTCGCACAGGACCAGTTATTGTTGTTGAAGAGAGTCAAGTTGTCCAGTTTAGATGTTTCGTCTGAAGAATAGTACTAACGTCCATGACAGCGGCGGCGGTTTGCTGCTGGCGAGTTCGCTCGCGCTGTATCTCTGCCTCGATGGCCTGGCGGATGGCGAGCTTGCACGCGCGCTGGCAAATCTCTGTCAGGTCGGCACCACTGAAGCCTTGTGTGACCTGCCAACAAATATATACATGATAAACCATTGATACATATTCAAACTATAAAAACGAATCGATAAAATTTGACATTAATATTGAAAAAGTTCATAAGTGTTACATGAACAGAACAACATTAAACAACATAAACAAAAGAGATTTATATTGATTCATAACAGAGACAATATATTATTTAAACATGTTATAAGATCGAAATCTTTTTTTTTTAATTGAATTTAAAATATATAATTTCAATCATTATAAACGATAATAGTTTACCTTAGCGATGTAAGTGAGATCCACGTCTTTGGCAATCGGTGACTTGCGGAGATTGGCCCGGAGGATAGCCTCGCGCGATTTCTCGTCGGGTAACGGGATGTAGATCAGCTGATCAAGACGGCCCGGCCGCAAGATAGCTGGGTCGATAATGTCGGGACGATTTGTAGCACCTAAAATTTAACAATTATCTTTTAATATTCTGCAAAAGTAGCAATCACAAAATAATATATATTACAGTAGAATTATTATAACTTCTTCGCCTATGGTTTGCTGTGGCATCTGTTTTACCGAATGCAAGCAATGGCTGAACTCTGCTCAATATAAGTTTAACTTGCAAAAGTGTTCATGTAACCTTATTGCAGACTTAATGATTCATTTCATATAAACTTAAAAGCGTTTTTATCATTCTGAGTTAGACCTGTGAAAACTAAATCGAAAATAAGTTTTTTTGTTGAAAAAATTTTATCGAAATATATGAATTGGCTTGGCTTCAGGGGGAATGCTTTTATAAACTGAATAATTTTTACTGAACACAATAAAAAGTATTGAGTAGATATGAACTGACCAATAATGAAGACGTTCTTCTTGGCACCCATGCCATCCATCTCAGTTAGGATTTGGTTGATGACTCGGTCGGCGGCACCTCCAGCGTCTGACACGGACCCGCCGCGGGACTTCGCGATAGAGTCCAGCTCGTCGAAGAACAACACGCATGGTGATGCTGACCGGGCCTGTTCACAAATAGTTAATATTTAAAAACATTATCCAGAAAAAGATGAAGGAAAATAAACAACTTTCAAAATGTTCTTAAAAGTCATTTTTAAACAAACCCATTTATTATTTAGATTAGCAACTTCTAACTTTATTCATTTGGTTTTCATGTATCCTTAAATGAACTGCCACATTGGTATGATGATGATGATGATGTTCTTCAAGCCGGTTTCGGTCACGGCGGCCAGTCTCAACGGAGACCAGCTAACTACGCAGAAGATATTATAGTGCACAAACACAGGTGCACTCTCTGTTCCCTCTCTGTCATAATCCGATGGAACGGTTTGTCGACACAACCGTGGATAGATTAGGCGCAGGGCTTTACATGCTCTCCGAGGCACGGGGCTTCAGACCCCAACTCCCAACAGAAAAACACAACCAACACTTTTGGCCATACCCGGGATTCGAACCCAAGACCTCTTGACTGGCAGTCGCTTACATCAACCGCTAGACCAATGAGACAGTCATCTAAAATACATGCCACATTGTCATAGACAGTGTGTGACAGTACACAAAGCACTATGCAATGTGGGAAATATAACAATATATTTCTATATATATATAGGGTCCGGGTGAGATTAACATGTGTTTTTTAACATTAGGTCAATACTTTTGTTACTAACAATATTCCATGGGTTCATCCATGTCATGTAATATCTATCAAATATTATTTCTTAATATCAATGTTATATTTACTCACCTTGTCGAAGATATCTCGCACATTAGCTTCAGATTCACCAAACCACATAGTGAGCAGTTCAGGGCCCTTTACCGAGATGAAGTTGGCCTGGCACTCATTAGCAATAGCCTTTGCCAACAAGGTTTTACCTGTATATAGAGCAGTGGTAGGTCAGGTTTATTTTATATTAATTTTAAGTTAAAATTCAAAGTAATCCCTTTGCTTACAATATCTGACAGTAAGAAAAAAGAAGCTTTGTAGAACAACAGGGCTTAGCGTGAGCTTATTTCACATCAACTCGACAATTACAGTGGCCATGTTTGCCGTTGTAATTGGATAAAATCTGCACCGATCACACCGCCAATCCCGAGTGTCGAGAGCAAGTTGATGTATAACAAACTCACACTAGGCTCTCCAGACAAGCTTAGCTAATCTGTATTATAAAGGGATAAAGTTTGTGAAGTTTTAGGGGGATATTTCTAGATACACTGAACCATTACTAAAAATTCTGTTACCATACATATATTAGGTCGAGAAATGAAATGGCACACTAACACGCTTACGGAGCCGCGGATAAGGCTAGTTCATTAGCTAGCTGGCTTGACCAAAATAGCAGTTTACATACCGCAACCAGGTGGTCCATAGAACAGTACACCGCGGGACGGCTGCATGCCAAACTTGAGGAACTTGTCCGGGTGTTCCACTGGGTACTGCACCAACTCCTGCAGCTCGCGCTTCACGTTCTGCAGGCCTCCAATGTCGCCCCAAGTCACATTGGGTACTTCTACTACGGTCTCGCGGAGTGCGGACGGCGATGATTTGGTCATAGCGTACTAAACAATAATAAATACATCTTTAGATTTCCTTCACAGCTATCTTATACTAATAACGCACTAAAAATGACATATACTTCATAAAAATAATTAAAAGAATATTTAATATAAAGAGTTAAAACTACAAATATTCTAACAGTTGTTAAACTAAATTGAGAGCAACAAAGAACAATAATACTAATTGGTCTATCTAATGCATTCAAAGGAAGTGTAGATAATAAACACTGAATGTTTATTCAAATGATAAGTCAGTTTGTGGCCACTTAGGAAGTACAAAAAATCTTGCATCGATTGTGCTGAAATTTCGACATACATACAGTTTCAAAGATATGTCGATATGGTTGCATTCTTCTCATAAATAGAAGCAGAACGAAATTATATTGTTACAATATAACTTACCCGGAAGTTGTCCATGGAGACGGCGAGCGAGTTAAGCACTTCGGCGTCGATTTGGTCGTCTTCTAAATCAATGAGATCCATCTTCTCTCGGATTTGTTGGAGAGCAGCCTCAGAGCACAGAGAAGCCAAATCGGCACCAACGTGACCGTGAGATTCTGCAGCAATCTAAACAATACGAACATAACACTGGCTTAAATACAATAATATATATGACAAGAACAGATACTACTATATGAATCTATAGCTAAGGTAAGGTAGACTAAAGTAGGTAGGAAGCTAAGGTAGTCTAGAGCTAAGGGTGGTCATATTTTGGGATGTATTTTTTTTAAATGTGTTTAAGAAGTGTTTATTTAGCATAATTCATTCTTATTCTCATTTAGTAGGTATAAGTACAAGAAAACTATTTCGAGATAAGTAGTAAGTATACAGACATTTATGACTTCAGAAGTTTTTTTGTGGTCAAACATCCTAAATTGTCTTACAAGTTTTTATGGTAAATATTGTGTGGAACCAGTCTGAAATTAAAATAACAAACCTGTTCCAGATCGACATCATCACCAAGCTTCATGTTCTTAGTGTGTATACGCAGAATCTCAAGCCGTCCAGTTGCATCAGGAATACCAATGTCAATTTCACGGTCGAATCGACCAAAACGACGCAGTGCCGGGTCAATAGAGTTGGGTCTGTTTGTAGCGGCCATCACTATTACGTGGGATGATTTCTTCATACCTGTTTTGGATAAAATAATTATTAGATAAGTTGTGGTGAGTATGTCAAATCCTTAATTAGAAAAAGTTTACAAAACTGTAAATCGACTACATAAAACTTTGACTGCACGGTTGGCCTAGTGGTTTAAGTGGTCGCCATAGCGCTTCCTACTGCGCCAAGTGTTGTGGGTTCAAATCCTACATGGGACAACACTTTGTGTGATTCATAAATTGTTGTTCTGAGTCTGGGTGTACTTAATGTCTGTTGCATGTATGTTTGTAAAGTCTCCCGCGACACAGGAATGTATATTCCTAATGAGGGAGTGGACTTTTAAAAAAAAAAATACATAAAAGCTTTTCATAAAACTATTTTGAAAATTTTTATTGCCAATGTCAGCCAGGCCATGTGGTACGAATCTATTGATACTTCATTCATTAGGAGCTATGGTAGAACATAAACTGTTCACACATTTAGCTTCGCTATAGTCTGCTACAAAAGAGTTGATTTTATTTTTGCTGGTGTTATTTTTTTTGCAGGGGCAAACAAGTAGACGGGTCTATTAAGGGGCTACCGTCGCCTACGGATACGTTCAACACCTGCAACTGCGGTTCAGTTGCAGTTTCCTATGCTCTTCTTATATTTCATTTGTTGCACAACTATATGAAATGCATGCTATCTTTGAGACTTTTTCTTAATATGGCACTCGTATGATATCAGAGACATTTTAATAAATAGATAAATAAATATTTTCAGACATTTTAACACACAACGCCATCGAGTCCCAAACCAAGCAGGGCTTGTACTATGGGTACTAGACAACTGATATTATTACATATATATAATTTTTTTTGTAAATACATACATATACATAGAAAAAACCCAAACTTCGAAACAAATATTTGCAGATCATACAAACATTTGGTGCGACCCAGGATTCGACCCGAGACCTCATGGACAACAGTCACGTACGCTACCATTGCGCCACCGAGNTAAATAAATATTTTCAGACATTTTAACACACAACGCCATCGAGTCCCAAACCAAGCAGGGCTTGTACTATGGGTACTAGACAACTGATATTATTACATATATATAATTTTTTTTGTAAATACATACATATACATAGAAAAAACCCAAACTTCGAAACAAATATTTGCAGATCATACAAACATTTGGTGCGACCCAGGATTCGACCCGAGACCTCATGGACAACAGTCACGTACGCTACCATTGCGCCACCGAGGCAGTTTATTAATTATATATTAATGTGTTCCTAAAACAATATGACACTTGAGAATATTTTACTTACCATCCATAAGTGTGAGAAGCTGAGAAACGATACGACGTTCCACTTCTCCATGAGTCTTCTCTCTCTTGGGAGCGATAGCGTCCAATTCGTCAATGAAAATGATGGCAGGGGAGTTCTTATCAGCCTCCTCGAATGCCTTACGCAAGTTCGATTCAGATTCACCGGCCAACTTCGACATAATCTCTGGACCATTGATCAGGAAGAAGAATGCACCTGTATGGAGGAAAAACAATGTTATTTAAAATATTTAAATAATATTATTTAAATGACTTCATAAGCCGCTATTGGATAAGTTTGTCGGAAATTAATGCATTGATATATTTTTTTGTGTGGGTGATGCACCCTAGGAATATATTTTATACTATTTGGAACTTTACAAATATGTGAGATGTGTTGATAATTAAAGGGAGAAACGAATAAAACTAATCTAAATAAAATAAATCAAATCTCTTACGAGAATTCTAGTTATGCCAAAGAGGTTTACACACTCACCAAGTTCAAAAAAGTAACTTGTTCTATTGTATTTCACATAATGAACAATTTTGACAGATTAGAGTAAGACTGTAATGATAGTGTTTATGAGAAGGAAATAAGTATTTCTATAAACAAGAATTACTTGCAATGTCATTAGTTTTTGCTTTAGCTTTCTGACCCACCCCTCCATATAAACTTGAATTGTACCAATTACCATACTTCTTCGCATAATTTATGCAAAAGGGGTTCAAACATTTTGCTTCACAAATATATGTTACAACATATTAATAAATATTTATGCAGGTTTAAAGAAGAATCTAATAACAATCGCTTTCAAAACATTTAGTAGCCAAGAGTCATAACATCATATGAAAGAGTACATACCAGTCTCATTAGCTACAGCGCGAGCAATCAAGGTCTTGCCGGTTCCGGGTGGTCCGTACATGAGAATGCCACGGGGAGGCTTCACACCAATAGCCTTGAACAGCGACGGGTGGCGCAGAGGCAACTCCACCATCTCCTTGATCTGAGCGAGCTGCTTGCGGCATCCACCAATGTCGTCATAACCGACAGCATTAAGAGCCTCTTCTTCCTCCTGTTAAGTATACAATCATATACAAACAACCTTTATTAGTCCATTGCTGGACATAAGCATTTAGGTTTTGTTTCTTATTAAATAGATAATAATGTATTTTACTTTTAAATGAATTCTGATTTTTTTGTTGCACTTTTATTAGTTTTCCAATGCTATCTATTTCAATAGTTTTGTTTGGAATGATTTTGGAATAATTTCTATCGAAATATATTAATGTACGAAGCTTTAAAAAAAGAAATATCTCTATACTTTTCTTACACATTAAGTTTTTAATTCAACATTTGGAAGTGCATTGAGGATTCACATGTCTTTTTTATAGAAATGGCCTTGTGACCTATTTTAGAGAGTTTTGAATGTATTTCATTTAAGTGAACCGAAATAGACTACCGTTATATAGGCTTTGGCACTATGAGGGATGTACAATATATTACGTCCAGATAACATTACTTATGTGGGCTTTTTACAGAACTTTGAATGTTATACAATTTTTTTTTTTTATGTTAGCTTTCCATTTCTTAAATAATTAGATACTAATTCCAGCAAATAATAATAATAATGATCTTAGCACATCTAAATTCCAATTCCATTATTTCAATTAAATTTTTTCCACAAAAGTACATCTTTATCTATATATATAAAAGAGGATAGTAACGTAACTGACTGGTTAAGATACCCAGAGATCAAAACACAGTCCAAACCGCTAAACTTAGAATCCTGAAATTAAATAACCACATATTTTTTTATGACACGTGGACAACGTCACAAGAAAAGCATCTTAAATGCTAGGATTTATTTATTGTTCGTAACGGCAAATTGTTTCGTAGTCCTGATACAAAACTATTATTTTCAACACATACGTCCATAGTTGTCTTGAATATTGTTCAGTAGTTTGGTCACCACAATAAAACATACACCAAATTAGAATTGAACGCATGCAGAAAAGATTCTTCAGGCACTTAATTTATTCGTGTAAACTTCATAAACAGCTTAAGACGTACAGTGATAAACTTAATCATTTTGGAATGGTCACCCTATTGGTTCGCAGGCAACTTTACGATATGACGTTTCTTTATAAAGTATTGCGGAATGAGTTTGATTGTCCGACACTGTTAAATTCATTAGCCTGCGAATCCCACGTCGAGTACCCCAGGAGAGCACTCATAAACTCAGTTTGCCGGAACCAATCTAAAGCAATTTCCAGCCACATGCCGTTTGCCCAAAACCTACAACAGAATTTGCAGAGAAGTGGATGTGTTCGCCGACATACTTCCTACTTTAAAAAAAATTTCTATTAGTTTTTGTTATTAAGTATATTAGAAGTACTGAGTATCAATATATCTGCTTTAATTTGTTTTACTTTTATTTTTTGTTACTGCCTTAAATGTTTTTTTTTTATTCGCTCTTGTTACTATTGGTGCATGTTGTGGCTCCTTAAAATATTGTGCATTTTAACATATTATTAGTCTATTTACTGTTTTCTATTGTAAGAATATAATAAGAGCAACTGGTTGTCGAAATAAATAAATAAAAATAACAATTGGGACTAGATGGCGTTGTGTGTTAAAATGTCTGAACATATTTATTTATTATTATTAAAAATAACTAAGGAATTTTGGAAATGCCACCCCTAAGGCGTTACAATAGAGGATGAAAATATCTACTTATGCGCGAGCGAAGCCGCGGGAAAAGCTAGGTTTTTTTGTTTTGGAACACCGGTTGCTAAGTGAAGTGTGATCTGGGTCAACCTAGTGATAAGAATAGTTTCAATACTTGTAACGTAGTCGCGACGTCATTTCAAGTGGGCTTTATATTTTTGGTTTACCTTTTCGTTGAAGGTATGGCGTGTTGAGTCATATGTAGATAGTAAAAAAGAGTGTAGTTTTAATTGCTATACCTAAGTAACATATTGAATATATGCATATATAGAATATAGTAATATACGTGTAAATGTATATAACTATATTCCTTTTTTTGTAGCTATTACTTTTTCAAACCAAAACAAATAAATATTTAAAAATGAATCCCTATTTCTTTTGGTCACGGCTCATGCTTGAACGGCTGGATCAATTTCAACAATAGGGTCTTCAACAATAGGTTGTCATCTATGACACCTTAGTCAATTCATTTACTTTTAATCATCTGTCAAAACGATAACTTTGTATGAAAATTGTATGCTGACTTCTGAATTCTGACTTTTAAAAAGAGTGGCTCATAAGGCTCTACAAATATTGGAAACTGGAAGTCATGGATAGACACAGGCAGGCAGTGGATTTAGGTGTTTTCACCTAATTCACTTTTACAATACAGTACATTTGTGGCGTTTGTTTGTGTTAATCTACGATTTTTATCTGTAGCTTTAACTTAACGTTCATAAATGTCACTTAGTGCCTTGATTGAAAAAATTATTTTGAATTTCAATATTAAATACAAACATGTGACGTCACTGTTTAAGAATACTCAATTGAGCAATATATTTCAATATTTATTTGATTTAAAATTTGAAATAGGAATAAAAAACTGTTATAAATATATTTCACTAAATGTTTTATATTCGTTTTAATGAAGGAGACATAACATACATATGGATACAGTCTATCCTATTTCTATTAGTATCGGATAGATATGTGGCGACTTCCTCATACAGCGCAACAACATAAAATATATAACAGCGCCATCTACCGAAGAAACATCGAACTACGGAGCAACGAAGAAAACTAAGAAACTACCAAGCCTCAATTGCGCAATAGAAGTTTTTGCGCCGATTAACATATATACAACTTCCCAACATCAACCGTTGGGCAGTGGCCCGCCAGGCGTGATCACCTCGCATGGTCGGAGGATCCTCCCTTTGTGTTGGAGGGACATGACACCCGTTCCTCCACAGATAGATAGATAGATATATAGGCTAAGAAACACCACAGACTATTAATTGGAGACGAGCATCAATGAATAATGTTGCAAAACTGAGAAAATTTATTCCTTTTGAGAGGCACAGACATAGTTGTCCAGATTTGCTAGGATCTAAGTAAAATAATATAAATCGACATAGACAGGCCTATGTCCATCAGTGGACTGCGGTAGAGTGATGATAACAATGAAACAAGATAATAAATGGATACATACAATTTCCAAAACAGTATTGAAGTCAGTGTTATAAGAGAATATAAAAACATATTCTAATGTAAACAACATGAATTGATAATAGCTATGAAGTCACCTATGACTTAAAATTGTATTTTGATCAACATTTATAAACAATAATGTAACTTCATAGAGTTAGCTTTGACTTGAGAAGCAACTAGCATACTGTATATTAAATAACATGAAACAGCAAAGACACATGAAGCAAGACAAATAAACACTTAAGTTTTATGTACTTCAAAGTGGCTTTGCTTGCATGAATGTAGGTTCAATCCACAAATATTATTAGTCTTTTTAGATGAAAGTATTCTATTCTATACCTTCGTTGATCTGAGATGTTGATCGGTTGAATCTTTAAGACTTGAAAGAGTACTAAAGGAATTTCGATATAAGTTCATCCATGATCTGACTTTAAAAAAAAGATAAATCAGGCTTCATTTTTAGCTTAAAAATGAAGCCTGATTTATCTTTTTCACTTTAAAGTAGTGTGTAAACCTATTCAGTACTTTAAGCGTAAAAGAGTAACAATCCATACATTTATAATAATAATGGAAATAAGGATTACCAACCTCACGTTTGATGGCATCCCCATCACAGTGTATGACGGTGTCTGGTGCCACAATGCAGTATGGAGACGGGTCAGTCTCTACCACCTTGAATTCTACAGCGCGCATGCCTCCACGCACCATGAAGGTATCGTCACGGTGGATAGGCCTGTATGCTTCCATGAAGTATGGTTTCAAGTATACTTCGAACAAGTTGCTGTGGACAAATATATTAATTTTATATTCCAAGCATCATTAGAACTCTTATAGCATGCAGTGTACATAACTAAGATAATAAATTAAGTATGATGAATCCTGTAAGAATATAACAGGGTAGATTTATGTAGGTGTAGGTTTCAGGGGCATCTTAAAATTTCACTTGAGTCTTTATTTTCACTTTGGAAAAAGAAAACAAGTATTTAGGTAATAAAAACAGCACTCATTTATTTTACAAGGTGTATTAGCAATTGGCAGAACACATAAGAACACAAAACTGATCAAGAAAATTTATGGAATTTCATCATTTTGGAACCCGGCAACAAGACATTAAAATAAGGATCAGGGACGTCTAACTTTCAGCAGTGTATGAAAAATTTTATTTGCTGGTGGTGAGGCGAGTGAAAAAAGATTATGAAGACTTACCCAGTTAAACCTTCAACAGAGTCATCAATGGGCAATATATGCACCCGCTTGCCGTACTTAACAGATGGGCATGGCGCAATAGATACTACGTCGGATAGTCGCACGCGCAGGTTGTTGCGTACAACGCGGTTCATGCGAATCTTCTCATCGGGGCAGTTGTCGTCTGAGAGAACAATGCAAACCGTCTCCTTGCGACGTTTGCCTTTGAGCAGAACCGTATCACCGCGGAAGAGTTGCAGCTGCTCCATCTTTGCCTGTTGATTGAATGACTTATTAGAAAAAAACTGTGTGTTTTAAGGCTTTTTGGGATTTTCTAAGAAATTGGTTTTGCATGTGTGTCTACAAACATGCCGTAACTACCGTAAATGTGTGCGTGTCAAGACAATCTTTTCCACGTACGATAATATCAAGCAAATTTTATTTGTATGTTTGGAATGCACACAAAGTAAAACTTATATTTATATAAAACAAAGTTGTTATTTACACCAACGTAACTCAAGAATGGCTGGACCTATTATTGTAATTTTAATGTTTTTGGCATTATCTTTGTCTGGAATAGGCTAATAGGTTTTAAAATATTCAATATTAAAAAAAATTCATTGAAAAATCATAACTTGCTCATTTATCGATAGTTAAGCGGAACAAAGTCACCGAAAAAGCTAGTCTATAGAAATAAAACATTATCGTCGAAATGTATATACATTTCGATCGGCAGTCTTACATACCTGTTTAGGTATGCACACGCATTAACTGCCGATCGACTGTACCAAATTGGATAATAGTTTTTTTCTATGTGTTTGTTATTGATAAAACAAGGTTTGTTTAGAAGAAATTAAAATGGTAATCGGTACTCGTTTATTTTTTGTCCGCGACTCGACATTACCTCTGGAAAGTGGGCATAAAAAAAAAAAACAGATTTACAGAAGTTTAAGTTTTAATTTAAGATAAAAAAGTGCCATGTCTGATTCTTTCACTCAATTTGTAGTATATTCACGGTAATTTTGTTGGTACTGTCACAAGCCAATAGCTGATCTTATAAGATTTAAATGAATAAAAAATCTTTTTCGAAAAGCTTACAACTTCATTGAAATATTAAACCACTATAACATCAATTCAGCTACAATACAAACTATGGCACGGTAGTCATATAAGAACAGTGGCAAAATTAACTAGAACAAAAAGTTTGTACAGAGCACTGTTTGAAACGAGAGACTTTTTGTGATTAGAACTATAGTTCTTTTATGTATGTTACTAGTAATTGTGATTGATATCTGCTGTATACACTGTAAGTTAGATTGATACTATAATAATGGTATGATAATGGCATTAAAATTGTATTCAACATTTTTAATGTTAAAAAAAAGAGCTTTCATGTAAACACTGTTGAAATATATATTTGGAAATATATGTATAGTATATGAAATTGTTCCTATTTTGTTGCCTATGTCCAGCAGTGGACAGCTACAGGCTGATAATGAGGATGATGATATATAGGTGTGTTCATCAGCACTGGTTGCCATAGAAGCTTTGCTAGTATGGGATCAGACAGCCACGTTTAAAATGTGTGAGGATATGTTATTTTTATTGTAAGTAAAGCCTAGCATATTCTTTAAACTTAAGCTCTTCTGCAAACAAAACTATAAATCGTTTGTAACTTCCCATTTACTCATATAAGACAACACAAATGACAATTGTAAAGCAATGCATTGGGTACTAAGTTGACTTATTTAAGGTAAATTCATGCTTGAGCATTTCTATGTTTGGACTCTTGCAATATTTAACATCACAAAAAAGGGAAGCCATTTTTATATATATATGGACCTGCCAAAGTGACAGCCTGATGGAAAAAACAGAATCCAAGAGTCTTAACAGTAAGTCTTGTAATGAATACAATAGTGATTTGGATGTGTAGTATACAGTACAATAAGGATTTTATTAAGACAAAAATTTGCATTAAAATACTAATGTAGATAATTAAAAAAAATACAATTAAATTTCCCATGGTATGGTATGAAGTTAGTTGTCTTGTCTGAGAATAATTGCCTTATGATTTAGTTTAAATGGCCAATATTATATAATTCTCATGTCATGTCATTTAGAGTTCGTCATGAGTGTTGCTCATGATGAAATCTAAAATGTTTTTTTTTTTAAATGTGTGTTTTGCTGGTGTACCTGAAATAAGAGAGTTAACATCATGCTTAGACTTAAAGGCGCCAAGCATGATAGCTAAGAGACAAAGTGGCATGGAGCATATGCATATAAATTATAAATTTGTGTGTGGTATGTTTTTTTTCAAACTAGTTTTATTTAATGTATATATGAGATTGGAGAGGCCTATGTCCAGCAGTGGACCTATGATAGGCTGTTGATGATGATGAGATTCAAAATTTATAGGGCCAAAGATTTTCTAATACCCCCAACATAAATCAAAACTTGTAATCACTTATGTTATATTACTGAAATAAAATAGTATGAATACCTAAGCATTTTGGGCAATAAAGAGTTGATAGCAACAATTTGCAAAACAGGATTAAAGAATAAAATATTTATAAGTTTCTGTCCATATGTAAACAATCTTAGGCATAATTATTTGATTTATATTCTCCACTGACTGTCTTGGTTGATTTTATATGGCCATTAATCTTTGATGACACCATAAGGCGAAAATGGTCAGGTGTAAACATAAGTAAATAAAATAGTGGCATAAGCACAAATGATTTTAATTCTAGAATGTGTTGTTTGTATTCTTCTTTAATAAAAACTTGTGAGCTTTAACTTTGATATAGATATAGTAATAATATAATATTATTAGTAATAAGTATCATTCCATTAGGGAACCAATGACTTAGGCTAACACTTGCTTTGAATGTTATTCTTGTCTTTACATAAACATAAATAATAAAATATCAAAAACAGTTTGACATCAAATAAATGGTGATTTATTAATGTCTTTTTAAGCTAAAGAATAGTCCAACTCAAACTTAACTGTTTTAGATGTGAAATTATTCACCATGACTGTGCACAATTGATGATGAAATTGATGATACCATTGATTTTAATGAAATAAAGATGCATTAATCTATCTTATTAAATGATTGTATTTAAATAGGATTCTTAAACAATACATAATTTTAGAGTTGCTGATAGTCTGATTTTTTTTTATATTTATTTAGTTAAGTTCATAAGGTGACTTATTCAAATAAGAATGAATGAAGAAATTGTTTAAATAATCTTAAATCAAACAATAGAGGTGACAAAGCAGTTTTCATATAAGTACATCATGGAACATATACAACGGTTTATTTTTCGACGAATATAGACAAAGAGGTTCTGACCTGAGATAGCGCCACCACTGAGTTGTCATCGCTGACCGCCTCCTCGACGATGAGGCGGTTGGGCCTATCCTTACGACGCAGAATCGCGGTCGATAAATCATCAGGATTACTGCCGAACAACCAAAATCATCAAACACCAAATAAAGAACCCAAGCATTACTTTACGAAACGAATTTAAGAAAATGCATGTAGTAATCTAAATGCCGGAAAGTTTGAACATAATTAATTAGCAAAGGAAGCAAATTTTGAATAAACTTTAAGATTTTCATTACTGAATTGAGTTAGTTTGTAATTCACGACATGATGACAAGCCAATTTTTGAAGACTCGGTTGCAGGTAACGCATCGATTTCTTATAAAAGTACTTTAGTGCACAGTCCTTATAACACATTGACATTTACTCACCCTTTACTATCTGCCATTTTAATAAAATATAATTCTAATTACAATTTCTAAATTTACTAGTTTTACTGAAAGCCGAATGAACAATCACTCTACCACTTCAATACGTGCGTGACGTTGCCGTATTTCATTTGTTCGTCAATGATGTGAGTGTTACCAGTAGATTATTATTGTTTATGACAAAAAGTCTGTTTTCGCTTACGGGATCTAAATTAACAAAAATTAGTCTAACTCATTTTAATTTTAGAAGTCACCATTTTGAAATTTAACTGACCATTAGACATTCACGACAATACCAAATATACAAATGCCAGAGTCCTTAAAAATATCAACAAACTAAATAAATAGCTCCAATTTATAACTGTGCTAAAACTAAATACTTTAGTTTCAACGAATAGTTCCTTTGCCGTCATGTTGGCATCAGGTTGGCATAGTAAGAGAACAAAGTTATATGAATACGTGCTTCAGGGAAATAATAAATGTCAATCGAACTTAAAAATATCTCCTGTCAAGTACTGTAATGTAAAGTAATGCAGCAATAAAAGCAACACTTTTGCGGTACTGCCAACATGGTGGCGAAGGAACTATTCTATGAAACGCACTATAATAATATAAAAAAAACTAAAGAGTTTGTTTGCTTGCTTGCTTGAACGCGATAATCTTAGGAACTACTGGTCCGATTTGAAAAATTATTTCAGTGTAAGATAGCCCATTTATCGAGGAAGGCTACATATCATTACACTAAGACCAATACGAGCGGAGCACTAATGAATAATGTTTCAAAATCAGGTCTTTTTTTTTAGAGCTTCCACTGCGTGCACTGCATAAATGGTTTCGAAAAAATCATGTATGACAGAATTGTTTTTCTTGTAAAGATCTTTCCGCAACAGCACATATTTATATTTTAAGGTTGGCTAACTCATCATAACTTCTATAAAAAATCGTAGTCTATAGATACTCTTAATGCATAAATTTTTTTTTGGTGAATCATTATATATTAGAACAGCATGGCACTTCAAAGAAAAAAAATAATATATCTACTCGCTTGCATATCGATAAGTGGTTTTTTTTATACAATGCTGTATGAAATACAATGATGTATTTTTTTATTAATTATAAATTCTAACCACACAATAACAGTTAAGCATTAATACTTAATGTTACGCCTATTTCCCAGAAGGTAGGTAGAGACAATTGATCTCCTCTTACTATTGTGTATAGTCAATAGTTTAATCCTGAAATGCCTACATTATATTGGTAGATTACATTTTTGTAAGCCTAGAATTCTAAACTAAGGGGGTTCCCCTTAATTTAGATAAACGAACCAATCGTAATGAATCGTGGTACTTATATACTTTAAAAAATATATCTGTTTTACATTGTCGTATGAAATGGATTCACGAAAAAAATAGTTATCGATGCAGCGACAATAACATATCTCCAATGAGCAATCTGTGTCCACAATCATCTAATTAAAATGTAAGACCTGTAAGAATAAAAAAGTTTAAAGCCTGTTTTTGATCTCTGTCATCTTAGAACTTGTTCGATTTCTAAATAAAGACATAACTACAATTTGGTAATTTTCATGTTCTACCAGGAATTTACACGATAACTATAAATATATATTTTGGGCAATCCAATATTCAAGATTGGTAACATTCCGTCCCATAATTGCAACGCTGACTGACAGCCCTTCGTGAGACGCAGGATTAATTAATGTTCTACTTCGTTCTTTAACTTTAGAGAAGATTTTATCTTTCATCAGTAATAAGCTTTCGCCTGTAGCTTTACCTCCATAAAAAATCGTCCTTCAAAAACAGATTGATTCGATTGAGGAGTAATAAAAAACTTGTGTGTGTTCTGGTTTACCAAAAAAGTTAACAATAACAGATAGTTGCACTGGGCGGTCTAAACTCGGACGCATTATATCATACTTAGTTCGCTGGCGAAGTGTCTTGCCCTTCGACATTAAAATGCACTAACAATTCCTATCTTGCACTAGTCCAGACCAATCGTCTATTTTCATAGCGTTTTCATTAGTGACATATTTTTTTATTAATTTAATATCCGCACCGATGGTGTTGTATTTTAAGCGGTCACCGTACGTTTCTAGTTCCTAGTATATTACTTGACTTGACTTCAAAAAATCTCCTTTTTACCATTAATTGTTATCTTAGATCTCCATAGTTTATTAACTGTTGTGTAGAAATATTATACTTTCCCTTTAATTCCTGTTTGAAATTAAAGAAAAAAACAACCTAATGAGTTATTACATTCGTATTTCATACTATCATTATAAATTTAAAAGTAACTCCTTCCATCTGCATGCCTGTGTTTGCCTGTTACATTTTAACGGCTAAACCGTTGCGTGTTATCGTTGACGATTTTAATGCATGGAGAGAGATACTTTAATTGTAGAGGAAGGACATTATTTTTAACCGAAGTACAACGAGCCGTGGCCACGGGCTAAAGCTGTTTCGCTAGTAATCTATATTTCTTCACCTATATTTTTAAACATTATTGTTTCTAGTTTTAGTGACATAATTTGATATTTATTTGAATATATGGAAAACTTGCAGCTTCAAAAATATGTGAAATAAATAAGTGGTTTCGTGTAAGAAAGGCATGTTGAATTAGACTGCACTTGGATTGATTGGAAGTCAGTAATAAAGGAAGGTATTAGTGACGTACGGCTATGGAAAGTAATTCACGTCAGTTGTTCTTCAAATGCACGTATTCAGGTGGACAGAATAATATATATAAATGACAATTTAGTCATTTAAGACTTTGACATTAAATGATAATTCCCATGGTTGGATATCCGTTCGGACTGGTATAAAAGGTTTTAACGTTGACAGATTATATTGCAAAACTAAATTCTGGATTTCAAGGTCTTCATATTCTTCGATAGCTCTCTTTAACTTTTTTCTCAATTTTTTTTATCGTTTTTGCTCAGCCTTGTTTTTATGCGACCCAAAATAACGTCGTTCAATAGTTTACTGATTATTATATCCATTTCTATCTTATATCCATTGCAATACATGCCCAATGTGTGTAAGTAATCCTCAAATTGCACATGTTGTTGGAGGTTGAATATTTCATTCATCGCTTTAAGGAACTCTGTACGATGATACGGTTTTTTATCAAGTTCTTGGCGGTAAAATGCCGCCTGTCCATTTATTTCTACTGGATACATTTTAGACAACCGTTTGTAAAGTTTTCCAAGCTTTTTAGCATATTTATTATGCATATGCCTGAGTCTTTTGCGCATCAACCTACAATGATTCTTTAATAGAGATCCAGAACAACCAGTTGCCAATGTATCTAGGTATTTACCCAAAAAATCTACGAAAATACCTTTATTTTCATTGTAATTATGCTGTTCATTTCGTATGCATAAACACATAACAATACTTAGTAACAAACAATATTTACACAAAACATACATTTTACAATAGTTTATGTGATAAAATATGAGAACCATTTAATTTCACGGTATGATAACGCAACACTTTCTCATTATCCATCGAATATTCTAAGATCGCGTCCTCGAATTTCAATTCTATTTCAGATTGTGTTTTTTCATCTGACTCGTAAAATGATTTGAATATTTGATCCTTGAGAATGTCTCTGGTTCTCTGGCCAATGTGATTTGTATTGCCTTTACCGAATTCTCTTACACGGAACACATAATCTTCTAACCGTACAATTCTACGTATTAAAAATATATTATTCATAGCCATAATATACGCATTACACTTTTCTTTTCCACTCGATATAGCGTTCAGAAAAATTTTTACTTTAATTTTTTGTTTGTTCGGTTCATATTTTGAATATCTTTCGAGTAATTTACAGAATTTTTTGAAACATAGTTTTTGTAAGTAACTAGTACCCATACCTTTAAGACTTCGACTTAGTGCTCTAAAATATTTACCGATTCTTGAAGGTTTAAATTTTTCCAAAATTGTCTTACATATATTTATTATCATGTTAAAAAAACATCCGATTGGAAGAACAATAGGTTTTGGTTCTGGGGTTGAAGGAAGATGTGGTCTAATTGAACGTAGAGTTGTGGGAAATTCTACGCTACAGCCTGAAGAGCTCTTGTCATTGCATTCCCATGAGCTAAAAGTTCCTGCACGCTTATGTGTTAATTTAATTTCCGTCCCTTCCTCATCTTCGCCAGTGTCATAAAAGTGAATATTTTCTTCACTTATGTTACTCCTTGCTTGACTGATCAACGTACACACAAAGAAGTAAATGAGTTTATCCATCGCACTGCTGTTTTAGCGAAAGTATTGTGTTATTGTAGCTTTACGATAATTTTATAATTGTTTGGTGTGTTCATGTAGATTTGATTGCAATATTCAGGCTCTGTAATCGATATGCCTTGCCCCAAAAGTCTTTATTTTTAAATATTTCATTTATCCAAGCAAAAGTAAAGGAAAATCCGAGAGCCTTAAAACTGTTGTAAATCATGGTACCTACTGGTAGGAAAGAACAAAATATTTGCGGTTATGAACCACATTTCGCAATTAGAAAATTCACTCGTATATTGATGTTACCTACGGAAGAGTCTATTGAAAATGTAACGTTACTTTGTATAGAAAACTATTGCTTTAACGATAAATTTATTGCACACTCTAAATCCTTTATACGTATTGTTTTTTTAACTCATTAGTCTATGGATACAGATTGCTGTAAAGATTACTATGGTTCGTTTAGACGCGTGCCTCGACAACCCTCCACATACACAAGCTTGTAAACGGGCTGTTGCATGAGGTTGTGATAGCTTCTTGCCGATCTGAGTAGGATCGTAGTTTGTTTGGCAGTCGCTTATAAACTACAATCCTTCACAAATGCTCGTGCTACGTCTACAGGCCTCTGAAGATTTGGTAGTCGCTCACAAACTACAATTATTTACAAACGCTTGCGCACGCTTACTTTGATCTGTGTTCAAAAACCGACACAGGCCGTTTACACGCTTGCGTTTATGGACGGTTGTCGAGGCGTGGCACGCGTATAAACTCACCATTATATACCTAGACATTAAACAAACATTTAGAATTTGTGGTATCAGAATGAAACCAAAATAAAATGAATCAAGCCAGTCATTTTATACTTTATGATATTCTTTATTTTGGAACAGATTCGTGTATTAAATTAATAGGTATTTATTTACAATTAAATATAAATTACTACAATTATAAATTACTTACAATTTATATACAAATAACATTAGTTTACTTAAAGACAAATTTTTTACATAATATTTACCGCTTCTAGTTGTTAGCTAGATAGATCGTATGTAACTTATTTTACTAACCTTGATAGATAACTTATGATAATGATGTTCTCCTAGCCGATTACGGCCACGGCGGCCAGTCTCAACAGAGACTAGCCAACTACGCAGAAGATATTATAGTGCACTAGTGTGTGCACAAACACAGGTGCATTCTCTGTTTCCTCTCTCTCATAATCCGATGGGACGGTTATCCGACACGACCGGGGAGAGATCAGGCGCAGGACTGATAGCTTTACGTGCTCTCCGAGGCACGGGGGTTCCGACCCCAACTTCCAAACTTCGAGCTTTTATTAAGTATTTCTATAATCATAAAACACAATAACACTTTTGGCACGACCCGGGCATCGAACAAGACCAAGATCTCTTGATTGGCAGTCGCATACGTCAACCGCTAGACCAATGAGGTAGTTAACTTATATGAGTTACTTTATAATATACAATATCTTGTTGATATCAAATAAGGTAAATGGCTAATGTGCATAGACAAACCTATAATTATTATAAATTTAAATGTACATGATCGAACCTTCAGCAGGTGAGTAGCCCAAGTGGGACGCGAAAAAAATCCGATGTTTGCGAACCATTTGAAGCTGAAATGATCGTCATTACAAAAATGTATATTCTTTCTTACTTGCACTTATCCAATTTCGTTAAAATTAGGCTAGTGAGCAAGGTAAAGTTTTCAAGGAGTATTTTTATTAAAGCTGTTTACTAACGTTTAAGTACTTTGCGATTACGGATAAAAATGAAAGTAATACATTAAAAGGAATCATCGGAGGTAGGACGCCACTTTTCAAATTAAAATACTCATCTAGGTATGTTTGCAGTACTAATATTATATATCATCAATCTAACCCTATATAAAAATAAGTTCTCTATAAAGGTAAACGGCCTATTGATTTTTAAACTTTGATTGATCTTATTTATACTATCATTATACATTTTGTTGTTATAGATATATCGCTAGACGATCAAAGATTTATTATTAAATCAATTTTAAGTTTTCAATAATATCCACACTTAACTCATACATGTCCGTCTACTACTAGGTACTAGGCAGAACCTGTGTTATGGTAATCTGGCTGCTAATATACGTACTTATACATTCCTAAATACCTGAATTAATATTTCTGACATTTACACGGTACGCAAAAGCTTTCTAGTCCCAAAATAAGCAGTTTGTATTATGGGTACCAGACAATCGATATAAATAAAAATATACTTTTTTTTTGTAAATACTTACATGATATACATAGAAAATACTCAAACTCCGAAAAAAATATTTGCAGATCATACAAACATTTAGTCCGATCTGGGAATCGAACCCAAGACCTCAAACCCATCAGTCGCCACTAACATTGAGGCAGTCGGGCAGCCAAATAAACTAAATAAATTACCACGTGTGACAGATAAAATTTAGTTTTCTGACATATTTGTCTCTTTCCAAGACTTGGGAAACAGAAACTTGCAATTTTCTGGCAGAAAATCAGTTCAAAATATTCTATAAGGGATTGTATCAGCGAGTGATGAAACTGGACCTTAGAATTTGTCTTTTCTACAACTATTTATGACAAGTTATAGTCTTCTTATAGTCATAGTTTTCTTATAGATCTTTAACATCATTTTTATTTTTAACCCAAGCCATGCCATCGTGTAGGAATTGGTATATTATACATTTTCAATTTCTCCATAACGTCAATGTTTGAATATTCCTTTAACGCACTGTCCAATTTTTTCCTCAATTGTCTCTGTTTTTATAACTTAGTTTTTCAATACCGTGTAAAATAACTTCATGAAGAAGCTTATGTGTTTCTTCTCTAATCAATAATTTTTCTTTATTACAATAATCAGAAAGATCGCTTAAATAGTTTTCAAATAGTATAATTTCTTTTGCATGAAATGCTTCATCTAAAGCTTTCAAAAATTCAGTTCGTCGATTTTTACTTCTGTCGAGTTCTTTAAGATAAGATTTTATCTCTTCATGAATGAGATCGGTATATAAATAAGACAGATCTTCATATATTTTGGACAATCTTTTAGTATACTTATAGCCAAAATCCGCCAGTTCTGTATACATCACACGACAATGATTCTTGAGCTGTTTCCCTGAACAGCCATCCACCAACAAATTCAAATAATTTTTCAAGAATGTTTTAAAAATATCTCCTCTCGGGTTGATGATTCCTTCATGCCGTATCCCTATTGTTATCGCTATGTATAGTATAATAACATAACTTATAATGCATAGTTTCTTTGTCATTTTTTTTATGAAACTTTAGTCAGATTTCATGAAAATTTCCGCTGTTGTTACTCCATATGCACTTACATGATTCAAAACAATTTTGACTCACAAAATGAATTAATTTCATGGCATGGTTGTAAGTTAAGAAGTAATTTTATTGTGAGTTGATGGTTATGCACACCTTTGTTCTAAATATTGGCGGAGGTTAATAATTGCTGTTACATTTTTTAATATTTTATTTTAATCTAATTGCATATGTTGTCCAAAGACGGGCTTGCCATGATTCTCTTCTGACCTTTAGGTGATGTAGAAATAATAGGCGGTAGGTGTAAAGATATTTAGTTTGAGTTATAATTAATCAAGAATTGATACATTTTCTATAAGCATTCTGATTAGTACTCTATTATTAGTATCTGAGATCCAACTGTTGAATAACATCCTTTTTTATGATTTTTATCACTGAAATTCGTTTAGAAATCAATTTCAGTTTTATCTCGTTGATTTTTATTGCCACACAGCCGGCGTGATATTTTCATGGCCTGAAATTAAGAAAAGGTTTTGTCAAGTGAGTGGTATACACCATGTAATAAGATTATAATTATTTTTAACGTGAACTGGGTTTTTATACCTTCTGTTTTATTTTATTTACATTAAAATAAACTGGGGATACGGTTACTGTTCTTTCTATGCCGAAAGCGCCATCTGCTTTTACAAAGTCTTTACTATTTACTGTAGTTAGTTCTTTAGCTACTAGATGGCGTTAGTCGGTCATTTGCGCTATGGTCTTGTTTTTGTAGACGCAGCCTGCTAATCTACGGCCTTCATCACGTCTTCAGTTTTTATACGTTATAATTCATATCACAATCTAAAATGTGACTACATCGTTAAACCTAAAATTGAAAGATTGCCAGGACATACATGGTTCTATATTTAATAATAATAATATTGAATATTTCGGTCATTTCTAAGTTAGTATTTTAATTGTTTATTTTACGATCTGTAAATAAGACATCGGTAATTGAGGTAGTCACTTCATCTATAAAATCAAAATAGGATCGTTAATAGGGTCCGGGTTGTCATGAACATTTATGGCAATCGTTATTAGGAAGTCAGTGTCTTCAAATGTACTGACAACCAGTTCAACCTTCAAATTCAGTTTGCTCTAAAGGTTTCGAAGGTCCGATGCCAGTCGCCCCGAAACTCATGTTCAGGTGAAATCGGTTGAACTATAAGCCGAATTCAAATTTTGGGAATAATTAAGGCTATTAAGAAGAGATCTTTCGTATGGCTTAAGGTAATCTTAAGATTTTACAGTTATCTCCTGACCTGCCATAGGATAACAGTGATCAGTGCTGCGAGCAAAGAGTCATTCAATGCGATAAAAACACTGCCAAAGACCATTGCATCAAACGTTGACAGGTTCCACTCTTCTCCCCACCTTAAAACACAAAACATTGTACATATATTATAGGTATGTTATATAATATTTGAAGGTTGACTGCCCCTGTGGCGCAGTGGTAGCGTATGCGACTGCTGTGCTTGAGGTTTGGGGTTCGATTCCCAGGTCGGATGAAATGTTTGTATCCTCCGCAGATGCATGCTTAGGAGTTTGGGTGTATTATATATAATATGTATTTTATATACACCCAATATATATTTATATAGTTACAAAAAAGTATTAAGGTATTTATATCATTTTAGAATTGAAGAACTTATTCCACTATTTTATGTATTTATTTTTGTACCTGTCCAGTTTCGTCCTATGGCGACTTTGGCAAACTGGCAAAGGTACTTAAATTATTATTTAAAGGTACAAATTATTATCCTTTGATGATGCCATAGGGCGAAACCGGCAAATAAATAAATAAAATAGTGGAATAGGTACAAGTGATTCCAATTCTAGAATGTATTGCAACAAGTTCCACCAACTGCTGATATTCGAGAGTTTAAATTACGTATTTATATCAGATGTCTAGTACCCATCACTTGTGTTAGCTCTGCTTAGCTTGGAACAATGGCATTGCGTGTTAGTTGCCTGAAATATTTATTTATTTATGTTAACATACTTATTTAAGTTCATTTTTTATTAATAACTCACAAATATTCAACTGTGAAACCATTAATTAACCCGCTTATTTTCGCCTACATCTCTGAAAACGAATAAATATCCCCGTTTTTACAACATTTTCTCTGTCCGTTTGTCTGCTACGCTTTCTCGGCTAAAGTACTACACCGATTTCTGATACTTTGATCTTTGAGGAAGGATATAGGTTACTTTTTACCGTAATAACCACTGTACAATTGGGGGGAGCCGGGGGCAAAAGCTTGTTTATAAGTAAAAGTTTAGATAAAGAAGATTATAGATAATTATATTTGTTGCTACTTTTTAATTAGAAAATTATTATTGCTGTAACTTTCGTACATTTCGTAAAGCTCACGAACCCAAATGAGGAAAATACAGTAAACAAAATGATTGAATTTCCTTAGAAACCGAAGAGTACGCAGTACTTTATTGAAATTGTTTACTCTGATAACAATTCTTACATTCTTGAATGTTTATTGATTAGATTGAGCTGAAATGACGTCTCTTTACGACGATCAACAATAAATTACGAAAATTCTGATCATTCTAAAGTGATAAGGCCACGGAGATCGGAATGTTACGTGGCATACACATCTTACACATGGCAAAACAGCTGTGTACTATGGTAATTAGACAGCTGATTAACATACCTTTATATATTAAGAAACTTATTACATTACAGACAAATTTACATTCAGACACAATAAATGGTCGTGCTCATCACAATTATTTGTCTTGGAAGGGAATTAAGCCCATATAAGATAAAGCCCATCTTAGCTAACAAAACAAAATGACATAATTCTGAAACTGTCTGTAATAATATACATACAAATTTGATTTACTTGTATATATTTAACTATGGACGGTTTCAGAACTATGTTTCTTTAAGATTTTTTAAATTCATTAAAGCGAATACATCTTGCGCCAGGGCCATGCTCGCCACCGGATGGCGTAAGAAAGCGGTTCCTGGATCCCTCCCTTCTCAGGCGCAGAGTGGCACACCGTGGTGGTTTAGTGGGTAGTCTGGCTGGTGTCAGTCAGGAGTCCCACACGAAGCGAAGCCCCTGTACCCGCAGGGGGGGAGCGAAGTGCGTAAAGGCATTCCACCACGTCAAAAAAAAAAAAGGGCCATGCTCGCCAGGGCCTCGGGTAGCACGTTCAGCTGTCGGTCCCGGTTGTCATGAACGTCTATGACAATGGGAAATATGCATATAATTCTTATTTGTCTCAAATTTTTTTTCTATTATAGATTCTTTAATTTCTTTACAATATACTAAAACAGTCGGTCACTGGCTGAGTCAAAAGCGCGCGCAAAATCGTAGCGTTTGAGTAGCTCAAATTAAGTCATTGTTTTAAATTTTACTTTGAAAATTAAAATATATTGATTATTTTCAAGCCCATTTAATGTTCCTATATTATAGAGACGTAAATTATCAGATTAATAAATAACAAAAACCATGCATATTCCCTATTGATAATGGGAAGTCAGTACTCTCAAATATACTGACAATTAGTTCAATCTTCGGATTCAGTTCGCTCTCAGAGCTGCGGAGTAGTGCGGAAGTTCAATGCAAGTCGCTCTATGGAAAGATAAGCCGACCCCAAATAGTCTTGATAATAATAAATGCTAGGAAGCTGACATCTCTTTAAGTCGCCATAGTGTTGGTCACTATGCTTATTGTTACATTGTATGCATCCGCAATCAGTACGGTGATCAATCTTGGATTCTGCTCATGCTTTCGATCAGGTAGCGTAGAGTCACTTTTGCATGCTCAAACATAAAAAAACATGTTTCAACACTAACTAATTAATGGTGAACACGAGGAATTAGCACATAAGGAATAACTTACCAAGTTACCGCAAAACACGAAGGTGTATTATCAGCAGGATCATATAGTAACGTACTAGTGTTGCCAGCTTCTCTAGTCGTCAGTTCTACATTTAACAACCTCTCCAATATTGTGAGTTCGCTGGCAACCCAGCTTAGACCATCCAAAGCCTTTGATAAATAAGATAGCTTTATAGTTAGATGCTTATTTGCATACACTTGTAAATTGTGATAAATAAATGAAATATGGTAAATACTGTACGAACTTACTCTTTCAAAGAATGCAGCTAAGAAGCGTGACATTAAAGCATGTCGTGTATGGGTTTCTTCTAAATCTAAAAAAAAAGATTTTTAGTAAAAATTACAACGTAGTAAAAATCTTTGATATTGTTTGTAAAAAAATTGCATCGGTATTTCACAAATATGTCTAATTATAATGTTATTTACGATAATGATACCTACTGTAAAATAAAAAAATAGGATCTATCATAATGTTTTAAACTAATGATTATTAAATGTTTGTCATATACAGTATTTCAAGATAAAACGAAAAGGAATTTTCAAAGGATTTTATGTTAAATCAGTAAAAGAAAACAATAACAAGCTAATTATATTCTTCATTTACCTGGTACAGATAGTGACAGCTGCTTGTACACAACCCTGTAATTATACAAATGAATATCATACCATATACGTTTTCCATAAAGTATAAATTACAATAATAATAATAATTCTTTGACATATACCTACCTCAATTGTGGCGCGCAGACAACTCGACATGTAGCTAACGGTCCAGCCATTGCCCTTAGGTCTTTGGAGTCATCATTTCTTAAATAAAGTTAAATAAATTAAGTTTCATGACGATTTGTTAGCAGTAACGGTAGAAAGCTTAAACTAATTTCAAGAGAAAAAGATACCTGATAACGTTGATCACCAGGCTAATCGCACACACGCGAAAATATTGACAACAATGTTTAATCCGTTCTTGATAGTCAAGCACGCATTTTACCAAGACGAGATGATTCTACTAAGTCGTATTCTACAAAGATGCCACTTAGCCTATACACCAAAACTGTTTTTTTTATTCTTACCTGCCATGAACATAATGAGCATAATAATTTTCTTCGAATACCAATAACGACAGACCAACGTTGGTGCAAATCTTGGGCAAGCTTTTAACTGGTGAGGCGCCTAGTCTGTCCCATAACAAGCGAGCCAATAGGAATATGGTATACGAAGACCACCACGCGATTGTAGCCACAGCCCATTTGTAGCCAACACTCGGAGGTAAATACGATTGCCAAGGTGTAAGAAGCTGGTAAAAAAAAATAGCAGTTATTATTTTAACGTTTTTTTTTGCATAATCTGCAAATAATGTTGGACGTTTCGAATTTCAAACAACAAAGAGCCAATGCTTATGTGGATTACATATAATCTTCAAGAACAGAGCGTACCGTTTTTAGAGTTCAGTAACAACTTTGGGATTCTTGAGTTACAGACGTTCGTTGGATCGGTAGTCCTTTCCTTTTGGGTGACCCGTCTACTCGATTACCCTTATATCATGGAAGGTGACATGCGGCCATGGAGTGTATAAGAATACTGAAGTATACCTACCCAAACTAATAATTTAATTAAGTGAAATACCTAGAATGTTAGGTAAACGAATCTAAATATCATATTTATTTAAGTTTTCATACATGTTCTTACAAGGAACACAGAAATTTACACGCAAATTGTAAAGTTTTCCCTAGGAATAAAATATTCAAAGGCAGCCTTCGAATTCAATCTTTTGAATTCTTTATGTGAACTTTGCTCTCGATTTTTTAGTGGGTATGTTTTGAATAAAAGATTTCATTCTTCGCGTTTAGTTAGAAACAAAGTTTTCTCCATAAAAACATATTCATATCTACAATAGAGAATTTTTCTGGAATACTAGATTAGCACCTCAACAGATATAACAGTATTCTAATTCTAAATTATATTCTATCCGTAAATTTTGTATTTTGTGACCGTCTATTTAAAAGTTATAGTAAAAACTTATGAATTTAGAACCTCCTCTTTTTTCCTTGCTAGAGATCACCCGGTGATTTAAAAAATCGACTGTTTTCTATTTAATTTTATAATTTCAGTATTCTGCAACTCTTCTTCTCATAAACACTTCATCGTCATTAATGTCCTCTTATCCCTTATCATGGACATAGGGCTCTCAGAAGGGATCTTCATTTCTCCTGGTCTTGTGAAGCATCCTCAAGATCAATCCAGCTGTAGCCGATAGTTGAAGCCTCTCTATCAACCGATCGCTTCCAAGTTTTTCGAGGGCGGCCACGTTTTCATTTGCCGTCCGCTTACCATTTCAAGCTCTATTTGGAAATATGGTTATCAGGTCTCTGTGATGCAGTACCGATCCAATGTCACTTCCTAATCGCAATATCCTCCCCTACTGGTTTGTGGTCAGGTAACTCCCACAGTTTTAAATAAGACATGGTTCGTGGCCACCATATACCACCATGAAACATCACGGACACATTTCATGAACTCTTAACATTCTAAATATGATATGCATCTTCGAAATCTTCTTGAACATGATTCTATTCCCAGATTACAAATCAATAATCTGAAGTTTGTAGTAAGTTTGTATATTATAGTATGAGATTCCCAATTAGTTGAGGACTTAATGAGTTGGGTCCATAGATTTCTTTTTAGTTTTTGCGAAATTTGCTTATCGTCCAATGAATTAAGTACTATCTATAATTTGTACTTAGATTTATACTTACATGCAAAATAAGTAGTGCTAGAGTAACTGTATGACCCGGAGAGACTTTTCGCATCGTCTGCATTCTACTCCATTCTCTAGCTAATGTCACAGCTCTCCAGCTACTAGACTTATCCATTGTACATTTATCTATAAGAGTAAAAAAACACTATTAAAGAACCTATGCTAGATGAGGTATGATTCATTAATAATTGTTTCCATTCAATCGGCTAACGAACATATTAGATTAAAAATCCATGCTAAATGAATTCAATACCTCTTCAAATCTATTATCCCGCAACGCCCAAACAAAAATATAAGGAACCGATGCCGTACAAAATCAAATGACCAAATTAACCGAGAGAATCGCCGGGAAATCAAAATAAATTCAACTTTGTGGGGCACTATTTTTTACGGAATCGGCTACATCCTCTCCTAATGTTTTATGCCCCTGTATTTTTTTAAAAAGGGCTGCTGGTTGTTCACATGACCCATAAATTTTCGACACAGGCCCGTAGTCTAAAGCAATCGGTCTGTCTCTAATGTTTTCACGGTTAAACTGCTGAAGCTACTCCTGCTCTTGACATAACTAAATATTTTGTGAAAATGAAGTCAACGGATTCATTTCGCCCTCAGTATCTTCCACGTGTAAGTCATATACTTAATCATAATATTCGTATAATAAAGATAAATATCGTATATCGTAGGAATCGTATCGTTAGGAATTTCAAATGATGCATTTTTCAGTGACGATATAGTTCCATACATTTATATAATAATAATTCAAGTTACAGGAAAATTTTGAATGCTAAGATCCTACCAGTCTGTATAGAGAAATAACAAAATTTCATTTCACTGCTCTTCACACTTTAGGTGAAATTAAAATGTATAATGCATTTAAGAAAGCAAAATAAGGTGAACTACACGACATTTGTACAAAACATTCGTGTATTACATCATCGCCTTCATTTCCATATGATAAATTCGTTTATTCCATACATTAGGTAAGTGGTTAGAGCGAGATTGTACCTATGCTGTAAAAATACTCGTTATAGTGTCGCATGCGGATCATATTTCTAGCTTTTATTATTTCCAAGATTACTTGGGCTCGGCTACTAGTTCCTTGTGTCCATAGGTGGCGGTAACCGCTTACCATCAGGCGCTACGTCAGCTCGTTTAACCCCTATTCCACAAAAAAACTATAGAATAATAGTAAAACATTTTCGCCTTACTTTTATAGCATATTTAGAGTTTTTGAGAAGCCGAGGAAATATGAAAACTCTGCAATTTATTTCCCCAGGGTGAAAGTTTCCAGTTGCCGCGCTTGTGGCTTAAGACGATGCTTCAAACAAATGCGAATAAATATGTATTTTGCGGATGAGTGGAAAATCTAAGATATAGTTTTCTCGATAAAACTTAAATAATATCTTCTTTTACCTTTCAATTTAATTCACCGATGTTTTTTACGATATTAATCAATTTTATATATGTACATTAAATCCCTAAATGCGATTTTTGATTCGTATCTTGTCATGTTGGTCATACGTTTTGAATTAATGATATTGTCGCTAAAAGAATGTGAATATAACTATTATACACAGTTGAATGCAGTCATTAAATATGATATTGAAATATTCAGTAACAACAAAGAAATATATAATTTATACTCTCAATTCTCGACACTTGATGGTACTTGTTGCAATACATTCTAAAATTAAAATCACTTGTACTTATTCCAATATTTACTTGTACTTATTCCAATATTTTATTTATATTTACGTCGGTTTTACCTTATGGCATCACAAAAAATATAAAATCTTCACATCTAAAACCTAACAACTGCCGGTACATGGAAATATCAGTAGGTCAGTGAGGAATTTTCCCCGAAAATAGGGTAACTGTATTTGCATTTACCAACGCTATTTGTTAAATTATAAACTTATAAAGGTACACAAAATCCTTTGATTATGTGAAGAAACTAACCTTTAAATGGTGGGTTGTATTCTGACCAGTCCAGGAAGAAAATGTCACAACGACACTGTTTGAAATTGATCCAGGCCACTTTGAAAGCCTGAAAGTAATAACTACATTTATTAAAAGTACTATTATTATGTGCTTGCATACATTCTTACTAATATTATAAATGTGATTGTGTGTTTGTTACGGTTTAATGATTTAACTGATTTCAATGAAGTCTGGGATGATGATACCTCGCCCAGGCATTAAACCTGGGCGAGGTAATATACAAGGTATAATACTTTTTGCCACAAAAACGACCTTTACGTGAACGAATTCGTTAAAAAAAAGTTAGGGTAAAATACGTAAAGGATGCGCTTTGCATCGTAAACATTTAGACTAGTTTTAGCGTAGATATTACAATATAAGAAAATACTAGTGAGCTACTTTTTCGGTTATGGCATTTTTAAATTTAATTTACATTTAATTAAGCCAACGCTATAACTATAAACCACGATAATAAAGTTGAGAAACGGTGTATTTTAAATGAAATGAGTTTTAATAACCTTAATCTGCCATCGATCGTTAAGCCAAATTAAAAAATAACAGCAGTCTCTGAAATCAGGTCCATGTTCCGTTTGAAATTACTTTATAAAAGTACCACAAATTGATATCACGGTTTAATAGCTTTAATCTTTTGTGCACATGACAACACAAAATTAAAAAAAAAATATTTCTAAAAAAAAATATATTATTATTTAAAAATATTATTTAAAAAAAAAATCATCCAGGTGCTTCCATTAATGTGACCAAGAAAGCTAAGAGGATTATTCAACTCCTAAAAGAGTATATTGATAAAGTAACGATATACATGTTTATACGTTTGTACGTCGTAACTTGTATTACCGCGTGTATTACCGATGAGTGTATTAGTCGACCCTTTTTGTTACACATAATTTTAGTGTAATTTACCACAATAGGGGCAATCACATTTTAGTCAAACAGGTTATTAAGGACAATTGATGGAAAATCGAATAGAAGTGCAATGAAAGGAAAAGTGTGGAAGAAGAAAAGATAAATAATAGTAACAAAAATATGGCTCATACAGACGCATTAAGGAAGATGTGGTATTAACGGGTTAGGATCACATAAGTACCAGTACCTTAACAGGTGTCAGCCCTATATTAGGTGCCTATTATTATTACCTTTAAAGAAACTGCAGAACACAAAAGTGCTTTTATAATGTACTCTTCCGCACGCGACAATGGTAGCGTCAATCCGAGCGTCCCAGCTTCTGCAGCTAGAGCGTGGAGCGTGGAAAACAGTGTCGCCTGGTTGGAAGACATAATGATATTCAATATTTTTTTTAAATATGGCATTGTGCGTAATGTTGGAAGTATTTTTTGTTATTTTTTAAAAAGCTGATTTAAGCGCAGCAGAGATTAAGGATAAATAGGGATATATCGACTGCCTGAAAAACTTAAGTTAGACATTTAGTCCTTGGTTTTGGTGCATTTTCCGATATTTTAATACGTATGTCACATAAACAAAAAGAACTTTACCTAAAAAATCATTTTTTAAGAACAAATGTTATTATATTTGTTTACTGTAAGACTAAACTACCGTCGTTACTAAGACTTCCATAAAGTAACAAAGTTAAATTTAAAACCTACATTCATCTTAAGTTGTTAAAACATATGATTTAAAGTAACACTTACGAAATACAGTGTGTCTGCGATGGAGCCTGCTAACAGCGGGGCTATGGAGAAGTAAAGACCGCCTCTCCGGACGATGCCGCGCCATTGTACCATCGCGTACAATGCCAGCCCTGAGCCTAATACACCACCCCATATCTAAAATCATCTGCTTTTATGGTAAATAGCATACGGCATACGATCAAACGGGCTACCCAGTGCTAAGTAGCTACCGACACCCATGGAAATCTGCAACGCAAGAGCCACAAGTACGTGACCTTCCAAACGAATCAGGGAAAGGAAGGGGTTTGGTTTCACATCATAATCATGTAATAAAATCTTATTCCCTTCGCTGAGAGACTATGTGAGGTAATAATGAGTCTACAATAAGAAACTATAAAGATAAAGTGTATTTTCGGACCTTTCGGAAGTGGGGTATGTTGTGGCGCCTAATATCGACGTAGTAAGATGCTTCTTCTTGATCCTTCTCGTCAGTATCTAAACTATGAGGCATTCTTATTATAAAATTGTACTTTTTTTTGATAAATTTCATGAAAGTATCTATTAGTATTAAGTCTGTTTAGATAATAACGCAAATCAATTCGCTTAAATGCACTAAAAAGACTAACTAAATGGTCGGAGAGCCACGCTTCAACATGGCTTGAGCTGAGTGGTGTCACAGCCTCACAGAAAACCGGTATAAAATAGCGCTTGCGCTGTGTTTCACCGAGTGAGAGAGGATACCGGAGGCCCATATCCCTACCCTAACTCCTCCCTCTCCCAAACCCCCAAAGGCCTCTGGTGTTGCTGGTGTCTATGGGTGGCGGTGTGTGGTGGTGGGAATACGATTTAGTGAGAATATTATTTTAGTACATGCGTTCATACCAGCGCAGATTCAGCAGCGCAGTTTTTTACCGAATGCGGCAAAAATCCAGGTACGGCAAGACGCGCGACGGGCGCGCAAGCGGTGTTTTTATTTATTAACGGGGTTATAGAGTTTAACCAAAATCTGTTTCTACAACGCATCTGATAGCGATAATACCAGTATATGATAGCAAGTGTTCACGTCCATAGCTTCCAAATGATAGTGAGAGACTAAGCACTGCTTCCTGCAGAAAACCAAATAGCATATTTACAAGATGACACATCATTCGGTTTTTTACTGAAAAACAAAACCGAACGCCGTGTGAACAGAGTATTCGGTTCTGCCGTATACGGTAAAAATCCGATCCGGTAAACCGTGTCTCCGTGTAAACGTAGCGTTACGGCAGGGGATGAATACGAGTCTGGGAGGGGTCTGGATGTCCTAAGAAAGCGGTGCCCGGATCCCTTCCGTCTCAGGCGCAGAGTGGCACACCATGTGGTTTTAGTCGGTTCGATTCGGACACACCACCCTGCCGCAAACCCCGGTGGAATGAAGGCCGGAGGGGTTTCCACAAGTAATAAAAAAAGGGGGATGATTACGGGTGGTGACACTCAGTATTCTTAATCTGTCACATATGGACCAGGAATTTAATACTTCCTGAGAATATATTACAAGTTATACTGACCTCAAGTCCTCGATGCACTCCAGCTTGAGGCATCACATGCGTTACTTTTAAAATAGTCACAATTGTATTTGAAAGTTGCGATTTTGTCGTGTAGGTCGCTTCGATTGATACGTACAGTTTCAATGAGCCTTGACTGTTCTTCTCTCTTTCTACCCTGGTTAAAAAAAAAGTATTTTAAAAAACTTGGTTCTTGTTCCATCCAAGTTAAAGAAGTGGGTTGATGATTTTAGGAAACTAGGTAACGTTTGAATATCGAACCAGATCATTGTTAGACTCCTTGGACGATATCACCGTTTGATTAATAAATACGTCTAAGTTGATAAGAACAAAAATAAAGTGTTCTAAATTTAAATAGTGACGAGTTACACATAAAGGGAGCTATATATATAAAAATTATGTTGGTAGTCTTTGTCTACGGAGACACAACAATTGTGCGTAAGGAATCTAATATATTCATATTTCGTAATAAAAATAAAAAAAAACTTACCGTACTCGTATCAGTAAAGTATGCAAATAGACTGTGGTCGTTATATTAGTTGTTCTTGAAAGGATTTTATCCACAATAAAATATCGCTTAAATTTGCTTGTTAACCAAGGTCCCATCTACAACAATAGTTAGACGACAGTGACATATTCTTACAAAGGACGTATAATTTGTATGTGTCACTAATGTGTATCGATTCTTAAGTTTTGGTAAAGCCTAGATAACTAGAATGAGCGGATGACGGTTCAAAAAAATCTGAAAGAAGCTCACTCAGAAGAAGTATTGAGGCCTAATAAGGTTAATCCCAAATAAATGAGATAAGGTGTAGAAGGAAAAAAAAGAAGCTCAATTTTGAAATTAATCTATCTAAAACCTTTAAACGAGATTTTTTTGTATAAATATATTCTTAATCTCAAAAACTACTACAATAATTTTCATCAAATTAAGATGCGGGGGCGATTAACCAAACTAGACAGGATTAATTTTTTGAAAATTTATAAAAAAAATACCTAGCAAAGCTAGGTATTTTTTGGCTAACCAGTTACTTATAGCTTGTAGTAAAAACCTCATATTTATGGAACCATAAGAGCCAGTTTGACCATCCACTGATAAAGACCCTGCTAGACTATTATGAACTTTTCTGTTAAATGACTGCCTCAGTGGCACAGCGGTTGCGTAAGTGACTGCTGTGCTTGAGGTCTCGGGTTCGATTCCCGGATCGGACCAAACGTTTGTATGATTTACAAATATTTGTTTCGGAGTTTGGGTGTTTTCTATGTGCAAAAGTATTTGTGTATTTATATCAGTCATCTAATACCCATAATACAAGCTTTGCTTAGTTTGGGGCTAGATAGCGTTGTGTGTTAATTGTACGAAAATTTTATTTATTTTATTCTTAAATAACTACAGATTTCACAAGTCGTTCATAAAGACATATATGTCAGATACACATAACTATTTGACATTTTATCAGGAACTGGATAAACTGGCCCTAATTGTACATACACACATAACACACCGATTTTGTGCCTAAACTTAATCACAGGCAGTATTATGTTTATTTCTCAAATTAACCTTTACCTGAATAGTTTGTCCATTAGTTTTCCGTGGATAGATTGGTATCTGTATTAAATTGCCACCTTCATACATATAGGGTGTAATCGTTACGTTTTGATCATCGCTTAACTTTTCTGACACATTCATAGCGCATTCATTTCTGAAATGTATAATATCTTCAAAGTGGTTAGCTAAATATAATGAGCTATTATTAACTATAAAGGGTAAATGGACCTTGACCTTGAACCTTGACAATAGAGTACATCTGGCGTCTCTTTGTGTCGATCTATGATTTTTATCTGTAGCTTCAATTTAACGTTCATAAATGTCATTTGTGGCGCTCATAGCCCAGTTGCACTCGGTGATTAGAAACAATCATCGAGGGTAAGCAACGATGGCGCGGTCAGTACCTGGATGGGTGACTGCTGGTGGCATGTTACCATGAGCGTCTCCGTGATTCGGAGGTCACGTTAAGCAGTCGGTCCCGGTTGTTATCATACGATAACAGTCGTGAAGCTTAGTTGGAGGTCTTCGGGCGGCTTAAAAACATCCAACGGCAAGATTTACGTAGCCACAACGTATTCTTGCCAGTCCCCAACCCGCACTTGGCCAGCGTGGGGACGAATGGCCTTAACCCTCTCCTGAGAGGAGACCCGAGCCCAGCAGTGGGACATTATGGGTTGTTGTTGTTGTTAAATGTCATTTGGTGTCTTAATTGAATAAATGATTTCGAATTTGAATTGGAATTTGAATTTGAATGGTGTATGGAAGTTCAAGGGTTGAAACACTGTTTAGAAGAAGGTATAAAACCCTACATCAAGTACGACGTTTTTGTGCTAAGTAAAAGCAAATGAGACCCCCAGGCCTAGGTACATTGCATGGTTATTATTTAGTTATAATGCCGGTTACGTTTTATATGGATGGGAGGGAGGGTTGCGGTTTGGGCCTCCGGTATCCTCACTCACTCGGTGAAACACAGAACAAGCGTTGTTGTACACCGGTTTTCAAGAAGGCCGTGGTATCGCGGTCAATCTATTCATGCCGAAGCGTGGCTCTCCCACGGTAAGGTAATTTATTTCGTTGAATAATTTTTATTTCAAACCTTGAAATGTTAATTCTGGGAAAAAATACCTTCATTAAACAAAAAGTTAAACAAAATCAGGACAGGACGACCGTTACACGTGAAATAAGTAAAAAAAAAAAACCAATTTTCTTTGTTTTCTTTTTCTTTTTCCTTAACTTTTACTACCTCTTTTTTCGTACGTATAACGCTGACAAAAGTCTCTTAAAGCCAGACGCCATAGATTTCACTGTACGTCATTTCCGGGATGAAAGTAATATGTACCGAGGACTGAGGAACATGATTCCCATCCAGATATTATAAGGGATACTTTCAGGACGCGTCCCGGATAGTTATACTTTATACTAACAAAAAGTAAGAAAGCCAGTGTTTTACCATATATAAATTATATAAATAAAAAAGGAGAACGTACCTATTTAAATATTTTTAAGTTTTAGTTGCCATTGTCAAATAATTAATAGCATTGTCACTTATAGTTATTAAGGATTGTTGGTAAAACAAAATAGTATCAACATTGAATACTTAAATAAACTTTGATTTCAATGCACTCCATATAAAAAATTTAAAACTTACACTTTAGTTTTGATGTTTATGTAGCCATAAGCTAAAATTTAAAAATGTAAAAAACCCTACACATCCCTTAATCGAGTAATCTAACAGTGCTGGACCGATATTTACCAAACATAGTTAAAAACCACCGTAAGGAAACTGGCTTTCAAATAAAAATAAACACATTGAAAGCGGTCCATCCGTTCGAGAGCTACGATGCCACAGACAGGTACACACATACAGAAAGCAAATTCAAACTTATATCGAACGTCTTTTTGCATCGGGGGTTCAACAATTGATATTAATTATTAAAAATAGATATAAAGGGGTTATACTTATTAATTAATTTATTTATTTATATATTTTTATTGTATACATGCAAAAATTACAAAGTTAAAACAGAGGATGAGTCACCAATATGCAAATGATACAATAGGCGATCTTATCGCTCACGGCGATCTCTTCCAGACAACCACAAAACGGATTTTCGGTATCCAAAAACTTCGGGTAGCTCACTTAATCGTGTGGAAGTCTCAAGACGCTTCATTTGTCGGAATTGATTAAAACCACACTAAGAAAAAATCTTTTGTAAAAAACTAATAAACATCGTTTACATATAGGTAAAATTAATCAAACGAGTCTGAATACCGCGTCCATGAAACCGGACAAACACAGATTTAATTATTTTAACCTTGAAAAACATTATACTTACGTAAAGTCCTGTCCTATTCTTAAAGAAACAGGTAAATAACACGGAGATAACTGTTGACTTGGCTCTTTAAGAAACTGAACTCCTCCTTGTGAGGTGAACACTGCTGCTGCTATTATTAAGGTATCCTAGAAAATCTTTAATATGTATTATTTTTTACAATTAAAACAGCAAATATGCAATCAACAATTAGAACCCATTGTAATCTACCCTATGACACTAAATGCCTTAAAATATTCCAATACAGATTCACTTTTTCTACTCGGTGAAAATATTATACAAAGTACAATATCGGAAAATCAAATAAAACACGCGAAGTGTATAAACTCAATATTTCTATTTTTTTTATTGTGGTAACCCCAAGCTATGGTATGGTACCCCAAGTACGTGAATGATTTACTGATGCAACATCAAGACGTGTAGAAATAAAAAAAAACTGTGGGATAGTCTTTCAGGACTGTCGATAGAAGTGAAAACTAAATAACTTGTGATTTGTATCGATACTTATAGCTTATTGGAAGTGTGCGGTGACGATGACGCGAGTTCCATCACTTTTTTTTCACCCAAAAAGTGCTTAACTCACCTATAGAAGTTTTCACTTCAAAAATGTTTTGAAATTAGTTATAGGTCATTTTATTTATTAAAATAATTAATCCATTACACTATAACAAGTAACGAATTATTTAAAATAAAAACCCACTTGCGTCAATATCTGCCATCTTAAATAAATTCATGTTTTTTTTTTTGTTTTTTTTTTTTTATGTACCCAGTATCACTCTCACAACTAAGATGAATCTATTGAGACATAAAAATACGAGAAGCCGATTAGGCTCTAGGGCGTGCCAAAGAAATATACATACATATACACTCGTAAAATGTAATCTTCCTTCTTTCGCAGTCGCGTAAAAAGACTATACCGTTAGTAAATTGCCGCTCTCATCAGGTTTAAAAGTCGTTACTTCCAATTCTATCTATTATATCTATACATCACTCCCCATTTGTAGAGCCACCCGCTGATTTATATTTTATGGTACAAGATTTATGGTAGCAATATAGCCGACACCAAATCATAAAACCTGAGTTAGTATACTTTACCTTCCCACGGGGTAAATTCGATTCGCCCGGATGTTTGTCTGTCAACGAAGATTGTACTATAAGTAGCGGTAAGTCTGCGGAAAGACATAAAATATATTTAGAAATGCGACCTTACACAATTGATTTAATGAACTCGGCTATTAGTCGTATTGGTCGTAATACGCGTAAGAGTGAATTTTAACAAGGCGTCTGTTGTAGATATAAAACTTTATTACTTTTTATATTTTTCTGAACTGAGTCCAAATAAAAGTCGTTCTCAATTCTTTCGTTTTTTATTCAACTTTGCTACTTAAGTCATTCATAAACGTGCATTCTAGAATTAAAATCACTTGCGCTTGTTCCACTATTTTATTCATTTATGTGTACACCTTTGACGACGGCCGTAATATAAATAAATTAAATAGTACAATAAGTGCAAGTGATTTTTATTCTATAATGTATTGCAACATGTGCCGAGAATAGAGAATATAAATTATATATTTATAAATATATTTAGAATATTTTGATTTTATTATGAGAGTTTACTCTCTTACTGGTTCCAGTTAATAAAATTACAAATCATAAATTTTTAAATGTTTATGTAATTTTTGTGTATGATTTTCCTTTTAGGCATTTTTATGTTGATTCTCCTATGTTATTATGCTATAGAAATATAATGCATCATAGTGAGTGTCCCAAAATATTATAAATAAAAATCTTACTAATATAATAAACGTGAAAGTTTCTAAGTATGGATGGATGTTTGATACTCTTTCACGAATAAACTACTGAATGGATTTTAATGAAACTTTACAATAATATAGCTTATAAATCAGAATAACACATAGGCTACAATTTATAAAGATACAATTCACACAATATCTTTGTACCGAGGAATACCGCGGGTCTCAGCTAGTATCAAATATGTGAAAGTACACAGCTTAATTAATTAACAGCTGCCGTGTTTAAAATTTGGAACATTTTTGTGTAGTGCGCGGAAGCCTACCATCAGTTGTATACTTAATGAACTGTACTATTTACATCTTTTATTCATAAACTAATATTATTATGATTGAAAATGGAACGAAACATCAGTGATTTATTAATTAATTGACATGTAGCCGTTTTTTATTGACAAATACATAGTTTAAACAAGGGATAGGTTGTTGAAACGGACTGAAAATTATCTTAATTGACAACAAAAACTTATTATAAAATATATCAAAGAAAATATTGGATTAATCATATTGACAAAAATTGATGAAGAAATTTTAACTTTATTGTGTTGTAATTAGGGATACGCTATTGAGAAAGGCAGTACAATAATTTTGCGTTGTATCATACTAACCAGGGGGTAGAAAAGAACAGTAACAAGCCTCTAGAAGACACCAGGTCATATTAACCAATTACGACTAGTGAGGCAAGGGAGTTAGTTACAATAAATATTGAATACGAGATCGTTCTATCATGTTACAATTTAATACTTTGATAGTTTCAACTAATTAGCTCGCAACCACTGTTCCGGTTTAAATTATAACTATATATTTGATCGTGCTTGTTTGACGATTCATTATATAAAATATAGGGGATGGATAAATTCATTTTTAATGTTTTTGTTTAGTTTCCGTAATAGAAACATATCCCGTGTCACGAACTTTACAAATGTTAGATAAAATGACAACAAAGAACATCCAGATTCAGATAATTTGTAGATCACTCTAAATGTTGTTTCATACGGGGATGGAACCCACAACATTAAGCGTTTTAGGAAACGAACTCTAAAGAAATAGCATTCGGTTCGATTGCGGGCTATTTTATATCCACTAGTATTTAAAATCGTTGACGTTTTCCTTTTATTGAAAAACTAGTCTTTTGCTCGGGCTCGGTCTGCCTGTATGTCGGTTATTGCGGTGTAAAGTAGCATATGTCCTTCCTCAAGAATCACGGTATCTCTATGCCAAATTTAATTCAAATCAGTGCACCGGTTTAGCCATGAAAGCGTAACATTCAGACGGTCAGACAGAGTTAAATTCGTATTTATAATATTAAGTATGTAAGTATGGATTATGTTATGTACTGGATGACTGTAATTTCAAGTCAGATTAGAATTAATGCATGTTACCTTTGGGTGTCGGTATTTTGGATTGTATCCATAGTCTGCAAGGCCCTGCAGGGTCTGTAGAGTAAAAATTTTTGACGCATTTACTAGCCAAAGTACGACACGCCCGAAAATCATTTTGCTGAAATGTAAAAATGATTTATTGATAAAAAGAGTCCATTATAAAGAAGTTTCTGCGCTTAATATTTCTCATTAAATTTCTTTAGATTCTTTTACTTAAGACACTTAAAAGTTTATTTAATTGATAAAAAAGTTACAAAAGAATTCATCATGTGAAGGCAGGCAGAGGCCAAGACCACACTACTATATAATCAAAACACATTAGTGATCTTTTGTTATAATTAAAAGACACAACGAAACAAAACCAAAGAATTTCTTTATATATTTTCTAAGTCTAGAAGCAAGCTTATACCCTTACCGTACACAAATATTCCTGCTTCACCACGTCCAACAAAGCTAAGGGATGCAAACTATTCTCCTCGTACTTAGGTCTATTGCTAACGTAGCTCTTCGGTACACAGGTCCCTCTGACAACGATCTGGCTCTTGGTGCAAACACAGGCCTCGCACCTCACGCAAACATTACCCTCAGCTCTGAATCCTCTAGCACATTTTATACATTGTACCTCTTTAAGAGGCGAACCATCCATGTTTTGTGTCACTGTTGAATATAACAAAATTGGTATCTGAAATATCTGGTGAGTTTTAACAAGGCCTATTTCTTCACAGAAATATAATAATACTAGCTAAGAAGGCAAATCGTTATTATTTCAAATAAATAATTAAACAAATAAAACGTAACTTAAATAAATATATTTGAATAAAAATGTGGTGAGGGATAGGAGGGTGAGTGATACTATGCGACCTATTTCAATGTACCCAATATTAAAAATGTTCAAGCTGCTTCGGAGAAGTGCGACAAAAAAAAAAGGTGATGAGATATCTTAAGGCCTTAGAAAAAGATTGAAGATTGAAAAAGAATAACCAACACAAACTAAAAAATATTTTTTTTTAATTGGTCATAATAGTACATAAAAGACGCACCACTGATGTAATCTTTAGGACATTTCCTGCAGACGAACCTTCCCCCTGTGTTTTGACACCGACGTGGTACGCAAGTAGCGCCATCTGCCGATACCATTTCCGTTGCGTTACATGGCTTACAGCGATTGATTCCTGCTGGAACGCTGTGCTCTTCACACGAGCATGCGAATCCTTGAAATTAATTATAAGAGCAATTTAAATGTAACGATATCCTGTATATGAGAGTAGAGAGGCAGTGTAGCGTTTTAGGTTTAATGACGGCATGGAAAAATCTTTAGGGAAAGAAACCCTACGTTGCCAATACGAACTTGTCCAATTTCTCACATTAGTTGGTTACCGTCAAATTCTCGTATTTATTGGGTTTTATGATATGTAATATGTAGTATATTATCAAAGTTCGTAAGCCATCAAAGTTATGTCGTTCCTGTAATTTTTTATTCATAAATTACTTTTTGAATAGTTTAAAATCAACTGCTGTAAAATATATATAATATGGTTATGGTTTCTGTACTTGAAAAGAAAAAAACGAAACCCTTATAGGATCACTTTGTTGTCCGTCTGTCTGTCAAGATCCTTTTATGCGTATTAGTATCAAGCTGAAATTCATAAAAGACTCAGGTCTACAGACCCTTGGAACTGTGAAAAAATCAAACTTCTGTGCCAACTTAATCAAAAGACACAGCCGTTTATGTTGCAAATTTTCGACACTCGCAAGGGAATCAAAACCTACAGAGTACTTTCTCTGAACTTCGATTTTTGAAATTTGGTACGAAGTAACGTAAAATTGAGTAAATGATAAATTTTTGGCTAAATCATATTGTTTGTACCGAACCGTTTGCCCGCTAGTCCATAAAAAAAACCCCCAGTGCGCGAGTCCGAATCGCACTTGGCCGGTTTTTTTTTAAGCCGTCTTCAAAATGTTTATACAATTATTAGCATTCCTCTTAATAAAGACTTTTCTCCAACCGAAACTTTCAAATGACTCTTAATCTTGTTCGCTACCCAATTAAATCTCCTATAACTTCACTAACTTACCATCAGCTGATGTAACCAGAGAAACATTAGCGGGACAGCTCTGACAGGCCATAGCGCTTGGCTCATAATAGTGACCAGACCGGCAGCTGCCCGGCATTTCTAGCTGCAGAGCACTTGCACTCGTGATGATGAAAACCCAACAACAATATTCATTCAATAATTCTTTCATCGTAGGTTCTTCTTCTTTACATTTTCTTTCTGTATGATGTTTGTTACAAAATCTGCTATGAGATGCTGATTACCTGTTTTACAGAATATTTGTTTCAGATTGGTGGGCTTCCAGTTGATGACGGTTTACGAGTAAGGAGTTTCTCCACAGCTGTTCGGTCTATGAATCTCGTAAGAGGCGATTTTGGAAGTAAATTGCACCGGATAACATAACTGCAAAGAGAAGGCAAACTTGAAAGAAACCAATTTAACGAACTTTTACCGTAGGAGAGCCACGCCACGGCATGAATGGGCCGGCTCGGCCGGAGTAATACCACGGTCTCACAGAAAACCGGTGTGAAAAAGCGATTGCGCTGTGTTTCGCCGAGTGAGAGAGGATACCGGAGGAACATACCCCAATCCCTCCGTCCTTCACTCTCCCCATCCCCCAAAGGTCACAACGCACTTGTGACGCCTCAGGCGTTGCGGACGCATCCATGAGCGGCAATAATCTTATATCATTAGGCGATACGTATGCTTATTCGCACCTATTCTATTAAAAAAAAACTAAGTTAAGCACACTATAAAGACAGTATTTAAAATAGATACATACCGGCAAAAACAATCTTTCACATTCCATTATATTTCACACAGTTTAATAACAAATTCCATTGATATATTTTACGAGTTCATTAAAAGTAATTGCTGCTAATCGCTGGACTAACAAATCCATGACGTAAGCTAATGACGTCACTTGATCTGAAGCAATTAATAGGAGCGTAGTTTGTGGCGAAACAATTTGGCTAAGACTCTGTTTTGTTAATATCATGTTGTTGTGTGCGTTGCTATGGTAACCGGTGTTGCTATATAACTCCGATATGGAGTATATAACTGATTAATACACTTTTACAATATATTTTTTTATGAATTTGGTATATTTTCCATTCCTTTGTTTATTTGTTTATTACACCGTTCACAATACACTAATCTACAGCATGAGTTGAAACTGAACCTAATAGATCTGGAATATTAAGGCCCTGTTTAACTGGTTATAGGTAAGTTCCGGATTGCTTATCTGCCCGATGAGACATAAAGATACTTCAAATTATCTACAATATAAGCTATCCGAAACTTATATGTAACCGTGAGACACGGTCTAAGAGTTTGTTTTTAAAATGTTTCCTACATTTTAAATATATATAATATAGGCAATGAACTTTGTTAGCTATAGTTTTTGTATAGTCATGTATGTTTGAGGAAAACATAAATTTAAATTGAAACGTTGGGAGAAGAATAATAATAATTTATTATTACGCAAAAAGATCATCAGAAGCCTTTATTAAATACTTTCCTTACTAAGGACAAGGAAACCTTGGTAGGATGACGACGCGAACGGGTTTCCACTCGTAAAAATATAGCAAATTACAGTGCCAACCTCAAGGGGCAGCAAAAGTTTAACAGCCTACTGGCGGCAAATATATAAATCCGAACCTGTTCCTTAGCTATAAAATAGTAAATTTCCCTTATTTGTGCTAATAACGATGTTGTTGAGTTGGATATTTACACCGGTAAATAAACCGTATCTACCGAGATAGCGCCAGTAATCATGGCACGTTTCAAGTTATGATATACATGGAAAATAGTAGAGGGCTCACTTGATGGAAGTTAACTACCGTCGCTCATAAACTTCTGAAAATCTGGAGTTACAAGGGCATCGCTCTTTGCTTGAGTATTTATATGTCGTATCGGTACGCGGTACAGTAAAGTTCGGTTACTAAAACAGGTGAAAAAATTTTCTACAGATCAGTTTTGCAAAGCAAATAGGTTCTTGTAAAGCGCACAATGGTGAAGTGGCAATAACCCTAGTAATGCTGCCTCGGTGGCGCAGCAGTAGCGTATGCGATTGCTGTTCTTGAGGTCTCGGGTTTGATTCCTAGGTCGGATCAAATGTTTGTATGATCTACAAATGTTTGTTTCGGAGTTTGGGTGTTTTCTATGTATGATATGTATGTATCATATCAGTTTTCCAGTACCCATAATACAAGCTCTGCTTAGTTTGCGACTAGAAGGCGTTGTGTGTTAGATGTCCGAAATATTTAAAATTATAAGTTTCAAACTTCGATGAGGCTGTTAAATTTCATAAAGGTCCCATAAGTTTAATGACTTTCACAAGTACATTGGTTTCGTAAAATATTTTTAAATGCAAGTCTACGCTATTTTCACATTAAGGTTGTTGGTTTGAGACCATTTAAAATGAGACTTGTACATTTTTATCACTACCAGGAGCGTCTTTACCTATAGTACAAGGTGTTAGGGGCGCCGGCCATGGCTCTTTCAATGAATCTGCGTCACATTAACGTTGTACATCGATCAAGCTCAGAGAGATGTCACCACGGAATGCCTTTAGAGTGTTTAAAACGAAAGATGATTTATAACGTTTGGAGTCAGTCTGGTATATTCTTTCTGAGAGATATGTTGTTCACGATCAAAACTTTGTGACTTCGGAACTAAAAAATGACTGACATTCATTAGCGGGTAGTTCTCTGCTTTTGAGAGTTTAATTATTTTGTATTGACGGGCATGATTGCATTTAATTTCTCATGTACTTTCATTTTTCCCGTGTTTTTTTTGTTTTGCTAAGAGCTTTGTATATCTGAATAGTTATATACAAGAGGAAGGTGACTAAGATACTCAGAGATCAACAGACATCCAGCAAACCGCTGAACCTAGAATTCTGGAATTTTGCATGTAGGTTCTTTATATAACGTAAGTGAGCACTAAGAAAAGAATTTTAGAAATGCTACCCCTAAGGGGGTAAAATAGAGGATGATATCTACTTCAGCACGAACGAAGCCGCGAGCAAAAGCTAGTTATTCAATATACCTCCATCGATTTTGACGGAAGTTTCAGAAGTAGTTAGCTCATTATATAAGAAGTAACTTAGGCTACGAGGTTTGTAAAGGTACAACAATAACCACGATTAACACCGCGGGTCTCAGTTGTAAATAAAACGGCAATCAAATTTTCCATTTTATTTATCATCAAACATAGAAAATAATTGTCATTTTATTACATTTAATTGACGTGAAATAAATAAAAACATGTATCTTCTATAATATTTGATATTTGTTGGTAACATTCATATAAAAATAGGCATTTAGTGATAGCACTATGATTCTACAAGAAGAATAGAAAATATGATATAAATGTATGAAAGTAGGAACACTACGGGCCTAACATAGTACAGTTATACCACGATAGTTGTGGATTGAAATGTCAAATTTGATAGTTTACATTGTTACACCTATTTAAAGTTGTAATGCTATCTTTACACACCTGCGAGGAATTGGTAGTCGCTCACAAACTACAAACGCCCACGGACGCTTCCTTCGATCTGTGTTAAAAAATCGACACTGACTCGGGTCGGCAACAAGCTATCACAACCTCACGCAACCCAAGCCAAACAGCCCGAATACACGCTGGTGTTTGTGACTGGTTGTCGAGACGTGCCATGCGTATAAATGCATCATAGGGGCAGAACTTACAAACAAAAAATAAGAAATTACATTAATTAGAGTTTTTGCAAAAGGTACAACATATTTATGTGTTTGATGCCTTACAATAACCAACCTCCTATAAAAATATCTATGTGCTTCTCTAAATATCATCAAGCTTTCATACTTACACCCGTCTGGGTACGTAAACAAATAAGCTTCAAAGAATGTAAATGTGCTAACCCATACTCAAATACGTCATCAGCACGATATATTATACCTTTAAACGAGCAATTCTTATATATATGTATATAAAATATGAATCTTGGAAAAAGCTCCAACGATTTCCATGAAATTTAGTATGCAGGGGTTTCGGGGGCTATATATCTATAAATCTAAAAATTTTATTTTTAGGAAAAATACCTATAGTGTTACATAAATTTGAAGCAATTATTTATTACTAATCTGGCACTTGCGTATTGTGTGAGACTTTTCTTTTTGTTATATGCTCGGTTTATGTTTTATTTCTAACCTATTTGCTTCCAATATTTTATTTTAGTCTAAAACTGGAAGTGAAAACTTGTAATTAACTGCCTCGGTGGCGCAGTAGTAGTGTATGCGACTGCTGTTCATGAGGTCTCGGGTTCGAACCCTGGGTCGGACCAAATGTTTGTATGATCTGAAAATATTTGTTTCGGAGTTAGGATGTTTTCTATGTATAACATGTATGTATTTACAAAAAAAAACGTATTTATGTATTCATATCAGTTGTCTAGTACCCATAATACAAGCTCTGCTTAGTTTGGGACTAGATGACGTTGTGTGTTAGATGTCCGAAATATTTATTTATTTATAATTGGCTCTCTGATGACTAATCTGCTTTATTTTTACTAACATTTGTAGCTGTAAGTTTTCCAAGAGTAAATAATTAAATAAATTATATAATGTGTGTCATACAGGCTATGAAAAAAAGTTAGTAGTTTATATAAGGTGGATGGTCGAGACAACGTAACTTAAATTAAAGAAACAGGGGGCAAACGAGCAGGTAGGTGAAGTAAAGTGACTATCGTTGCCTAAAACCGCCAAAAGAAAATTAAAAATCTTTTCCATTCTTAATGATGTTTGTAGTTGTACAACACAACAATAATTTATTTTCAAGTGATCAACCAGTTCAAATAAAACATTTTATTGAGTATATTCATGGTATAATTGTACTACAATGTCTGTTCTATTTGGCACTACGAGATACTTGCCATATATAAAAATATTTTCTTAACCAATACCTACAATTTACAATATACTTGTACATACACATTTATTTATTTTTTCTATTATGATAAATATTCTACTACATTTATTAAATTATTTTTATGTAAAATTTTATTTATTTTATAAATATATACAAAAAACACTCAACGCTACGAGTCTATAATAAATACACAAATCAAATAATGTTTAACACTTTGAGGAACAAAAGCATTCCTAGGAATAAAAATATGTTGTATATTTTTTTAAATACATATAAGTATAGAAGGAAAATCTTCAATGGGCGAATGGATTAATAATATTTTTAGAATGTATAATTTACTTTTAAGGTACTGCCTTCCATATTACTGTTAAATAAAACACCTCTATTTAACCTTAGTCTTCATAATGGAATATTTTCTTAAAATGTATAGTGATTTACTATCCAACATAATCAATTCTATGAAACCATAAATAATAGAGGAATATATGTTGCGCTGTCATTACAACAGATTATCTTTCATAAACTGCATTGCCACAGAGATGCATGTAGACGTAACTAATGTTCCCCGTGACTCAACTGTTTAATGCAAATCTGTGTTATCGTCCATTGCTCAGCTAGTAAAATGTAAATGTTATAACAGCCATGTCGTTTACGAGAGACACGGATAAAATAACGCTAAAATTTTCATAAAATTTGCATATCGCAGCAGCTGGTTTAAGTTCAGCTTAGATTTATATTATGTGGAAGATGAGATATTTTTTCCCGGCTTCAGCGAGGCCACAAGGGTTATACGTTGGTTATCTATGTATTGTGTACGTTCGATTGTAGCGCCTAAACTACTGTACCGGTTATACTGAATGATAGATTCGTAATAACAGCTCAAGTGACACAGGCTATAAAAATTTAAATCATAATGTTTTAAAATATTTCTTCTAAGTTTTATACCTTTGCGAATATGTGAGATAAACGTTACTAGGGAGACCTGTACAATTGGTTTTATCAAATAGATGACAATCGAATGAAAGCGTAGGTCAAAAACAGGTGCGCTTAAACAATCAGTTATAGTCATATTTACCAACACTGTAAATATTCGGCGACCTACATCAGGATTTCTAATTCGAAATTTATTTGACACTTTAAAAAAGTAAAAATAGTTTGATTGAAATGAGGTCAGGCGCTCAACGTCGACTATAAAAAAAAATTATAGCACAACGAATAAAATCCACATAAATTAGTTTGAAGTTTAAAGTATAAACTTTTGATTAATTAAATTTGCAATGAGCCGTCATGATGTAGTACAAATTCTTAAAGCATAAATGTAGGAGCAAATCAACTCTTTTTCTTCCCTTGATAATCACGAGAAAAATTGTATGAAAAAAATATAAAATTTACAGAAAATGTATTCTTAGAAGCTAATAGTTATTTAAATTAATAAATATAGATAAAAAATAACGTATTAAGCTGCTAAAGTAGGCGGATCTACAACTAAATAAGGTACTTGTAGAGACAAAGTTGGTTGCGGAAGTCCAGGGAAGAGTATGGGGTACTGCGGAGGTGGCTGCGGACCCTGAGACAGTGATCTGGTCTCTGGTTCCGAGCAGTGGAGCAGCCAGTATGTGATCATCCTTCCTCGGCCCTTGAGTTCAACCTCCCCTCGGCGTTCGACGACGAAAGTCCCCCACTGTTCGAGCAAGCTTCTGGTATTCTCACTTAGATGAATACGTAGAGCTAAAAGTTTAACCAAATGAATAATGCATTTAAACTTTATTATGTCAGAAAATAACTTGGAAAAGGAAATTTGTTTTAAACAAACAAAAAATACACGAGCTGCATTGTCGATACAAACGCCACTGGGTGAATGAAAACACATCGTTTAATTCCAATCTTACTAAAACTTATGCAATCTATTATTAGCAAGTATTTGAATTGTAAATTTCGAGGTGTTTCACGGTCCTGCCTCAGAGAGCACGTTAAGCGGTCCTGGTTGTCATGAACATCTATGGCAATCGTTATTGAGAAGTCACAGTGCCTTCAAATATTTCGCCTTGTTCAACCTTCAAATTCGTTCCCCCTCAGGGTTGCGAAGGGCCGATGCCAATCAGTAAGTTGATAAACTGATATTCAGTTAAAACCAGTTGAACAAGTAGACGCTCAAATAATAGCCCCAAACGATGTTAGAAATAACAAAGGCTAGTAAAAAGAGAGTTGAAGTACAAATGTTACCAAAACTACGATCAAAAGATGGCAATTTCTGCATATAATATTTTATTATAGCAAATATTCATTTTCTGTAATGTATAGGCCAATTACACATTAATTCAGAAGTATACCAATGAGTCTTAAGTACGTTAAGTAACAACCAGAGAAGTGTAATAAATCTAGTTCCTATCTCTTATCACATTTCGGCAATCTTGTTCCAAACTTCCCAGTTTTTAGACTAATGACTTTTTACGACTGAACTTATCAAAGTAAACCAGTGTTGCGTGCAGATATACTGCTATATTCATATATCTAAAAACCGGACAAATGCGAGTTGGATTCGCCCACCAAGGGTTCCGTACCTACAATTGATATTTTTCAGTATAAATAAGAAATAATGTGTATTTTTATATGATCAATCAACAACCCATAATGTCCCACTACTGGGCTCGGGTCTCCTCTCAGGAGAGGGTTAAGGCCATACGTCCCCACGCTGGCCAAGTGCGTGTTGTCCCATTTGAAATAGTATCTTCAAATTTAATTTTTTATCTATATATTTTTTTTTAAGATTTCATTGTTAGTGTGTACTAATGACATTTTTCTTAGTATTTTACGGTGTACTCGTATTAATAGTGATTTTGAAGAAGCAAATAGTGATTTTGATTCAATAACGGTGTTATACAGTATTCTTTATTCTGTGGTGGTGGTAGTCAAATTGTTTGGTAATTAAGAGCTGTTAGTACGTACGTTGACCTGTAGACTCCATTCGGCTGGCTGTGTTGACAGTGTCTCCGAACAGGCAGTAGTGGGGCATTTTGACTCCAACTACTCCGGCGCAGACTGGGCCTGAATGAACGCCGATTCGAACCTAAATAAAGGCAAAAATTTTTGTTGAAAAGATGATGAAAATAAAATAATATTTCTTTAGTTAATGCCAGTTTGGATACAGAGGTTTTATTTATTTAGTACTCTACACTAATGACTGAACACACCGATTTACATAATATAATAGGAGCTACCTTTTTAAGTCGTTTAACCATTATCCCAAAAACAATTGAACGAAGTCAACTTAATCCACGTTTTTTGTCAGCTTATTTATTTACTATTAAGTACCTTTAACAAAAGGTGTACACAACAAAATTACTTTATCAAATAACAGTTATTTGCTAGTACACTCCTTAAATTGTAGAAACTAAAGTTTTGATGACAGAGGGCATTATTCGCATGGTTAGTAACATGAAGGACATAAAGAAATAACAAAGGAGGAGCATATTGTTACAATAAAAGCAATAAGTATGAAATGACCTCGAGCCTGTGCGTGGGCCGATGCCGCACCACGAAGCCCCGCACGGCCTCGACGATGGCGAGCGCCATGAGGCAGATCTCGCGCGCGTGCAGGTCGCCGTTACGCGCCGGCAGCCCCGACACTACCATGTAAGCGTCGCCTATTGTTTCCACCTGTGTTATAATAATACACAAATTGTAGCGCCTGAGATTTTAATATTTTTAAAAAGCCAAATCTCGCATTAGGAATATAATCCGTATGGCGGGGGACTTTACAAACATACACACGGACACAAAGAACACCCATTTGTGTCAAATCATACAAGCTGTTGTTCCGTGTGGGATTTGAATCAACAAAACTTGGCGCACTAGAAAACGGCGTGGCGACCGCTTAAACCACTATCACAATCGTACAGTCAATATTTGGAAGAAATAAAGTAAAAGTAAGTGCTAAACTGCTGTCTGTGTCTACCCTAAGCAAAGAAAGTCATGTGTGTATAGAAGGGAGGAAGACGAAGAGGGCAAGAAGACAAGCCAACTGGTATTTTTTTTATGATATAGAGGGCAAACGAGCAGCGGAATCGTCTGCCGGTAAGCGACTACCGACTACCCATGGACGTCCTCAACACCAGAGGCGTCACAAGGGAGTCACACGCTCTTTTCTTGAAGGTTAGTAACTACGTCTCAAAAATACCTGTAATTCTATCAAGAGCGGAAATTGAAACCGCGATCTCGATCCAAAACTTCATTACTTTCCTTTAAGCAGGGTTGATAACCTAAATCAATCGGGAAAAAACCGTAAAAAAATTGCTTAGCATCGGTTTTCTGAGAGGCCATGGTACTACTTTGGTCAAGATGGCCCATTTGTGCCAAAGTTTAGTTATCCTATACTATGATTTACAATCAAGTACATGGCAATACACTAACCTTATAAACATCATAGAATCCAATGATCCTATCGAAGGTGGAATACAAGTCATTGAGCAGATCCACCACTTGCATTGGCGTAGAAGCGGCACACAGCTCTGTGAAGCCGACTATGTCGCTAAAGTAAACGGTGACACATTCACAGCTCTCTGGCTGGACTACCTCGCCTGCCATCAACTGCTGAGCTACAGGCCTAGATGGAAAGCAATAAACAGAAGGTTAGGCATATATATTTATCAGATTTCCCGTGAGAAATGTCTAGACAAATGTGGCTGGGTAATTCCTCTTATAAGTAAACATGTTATTTCTGAAAATATATTCATATTATTTTTTATATTTCATACTAGCTAACCCGGCATACTGCGTACTTTTATACTTTTCTTTAGTATTTTTTTTCAAGATATCAGAAAAACTTATTATAATAATTATGCCCGCTTCAGTTTTATACAGATAGCGAAAAAAAAACTTTTAAGGTTATCTCTTAATTTTCTTCTACATAAATCTTTTACTAACTATAACTAACCCACAGAAAAAGGAAATATCCAATTTGGTGCAGCCATTTGGAAGTTAAACGCATACATACATTTCGATGATTCAATTTCATTATATATATATAAGATTGATAATATCAAATATATAAGCGTTTAGAAGATATAAAGTTCTGAAAACTTATTTATTTACAAAGATGCGCCATCCTCACAATGTAAGTTGCATATGATAGCATAAATACATGCAAATTGCACATGTCATTATTTTGTGTATGTAGTAAATATTTTATATATGCTAATATTCTCTAACAGATAACTACAGAACCATCTCTCTATGTATACTACACTAGATTAACCTGTAATGGTAGTTGTAATTATGTTATAAATAAATATGATGGTGTATGGTAAGTGTACAATTTACCTTGGCAGCACTTGGTACAGGAGTTCTTCAGACCTTCTCTTCTCCATCGACAGTTGTTCTGTTTTCTCCTCGACAAGAGACTCCAGGTTATTTGCATATTGTTCCATACGACGCAACAAGTCGTCCATTAAGTTGTCACGATATCCTCTTAAATGGCAATAAATGAATCATTTGTCAATTGGCTGTATAATTTATGATTTTAAGCGGTTACTTACTCATGGAACCCTCCGTGAGTAAGTAACACACATGGAGGGTTACATCATGATGATGATGATGATGATGATGATGAAGTGGTTACTTACTCATGAAGGGTTACATCATGATGATGATGATGATGAAGTGGTTACTTACTCATGAAGGGCTACTTAAATATATGTTACATTTTAACTTTAAAATATATTTGGTATTGAAATAAAATATGACAATTTCAATCTTGAATCTTTAGTTTTGCATTTGACCGATACACAGTCATGTACATACGAAAATAGTAAGTTGAAACAATATTTATTCACCCATGCTAAATCTGGTACCGTAACTGTATTTTAATGTCAGTTTTTAAGTCCATTATAGCAGAATGAAAAAATATACTGACATTTTATAATAATACATATTGAATACAAAAATGTCTCAACTGGCACTAAAATGGGTATGATGGCTACTTGTGATCATTTTAAGTGCTTGCTGACAAGGGTCCAAATTTATTCTTCTTATTCCAGCGATGTACAAAGTAATGTAATAATTTTTTTCACGTTACATTTTCAACTTATATTTTTTTAAACATGTCTACAAGTTAAATGTGAGTTAAAACCTCGGTTTTCAAAACAAAGCAACTCACAGTGATAAAACATGGTTACGTAAAGAATTATGTTCATCCCTTATCAACCCCACATTGCGGAAACGTCTGCAACAGACGTTAACTACAACTTTTATGTGTATTAGAGAAAAACATTTCTCATAGCGTTGTGTGAAAATCGTAACAAAAATAGGATGTAGGTTATGTTATGTTTAAACTTTTTCTCTGTCACAAAATAATAATCCCTTGTATGTTTTAATGTATGCGAAAAAAATGAGAACGTTTTATTTTTATTTAGTATGAGTTATGAGTATTCCCTGTTTGTACTGATGATAGGAGTAAGGTTTGACTGATTTTCACGTTAATATTTCTAAAACCGTACAGGAGTTAGGTCTAATGCGTTAAACAATAAAACAAAACAAACCCATTTAATACGTTAGATTTTTATTTTTATATCAAATTTGATAAAACTTACTGCCGCTGGTTTCCCCAGTGTTTCAGATTTAGTTAAACTGATGTGTAGAAACGAACAATATTGTTTGTAATTGTAATTGTGTTGTAAAATTTGTGTAATTCACAAATTGTTGCTGTCTGGGTGTTCTTTATGTCCGTGTATGTTTGTGAAGCCCCGTGACATAGGATGTATATTCCCAATGCAGGTGTTATCGAAAAAAAAAATCTTTTTAACACGTATATTTTACGTGTGGTGGTTTAAGAATTGAGTTCGCTTTCTACTGTACCAAGTGTTGTGGAATCAAATCCCACGTCGGACAAATCGATTTGTGTGATCCACAAATTGTCGTTCTGAGTCTGGGTGCTCTTTGTGTCCGTGTGCATGTTTGTAAAGGACACATGATGTATAATCCTAACGGGGGAGTTGTCTTTTTATAAAAAGTAAAAAAAGAAGAATACAGAATGTCATCCCCCTATTGAACCCGTGAGTGTTGTAAGTTGTAAGAAAAAAAAACACATTTCAAGCAAACCCTTTAACCCAACAACTATTTAAGAACTTCTACGATACCTTTTTAAAGGTTAGTACACATAAGCTGTGAATATTTTTAGTCTATGGCCAACGTGGCGGCTGTATAGCAAGCAAGCGTCAAGTTATTGCATTTTGTGAAATAAACACGTAACTAATTATTAATTGTAATGAAATGTCAGTGTAACTTTGTAATCATTTTTAATTATTCAAAAGCAGCAAGTAGTTTATTTAGCCTTAATAAAATAAAAATAAATAAAAGAGCCTTTGTTCAGACAAAATACTTATATACCTATAATAATAGGTATATAAGTATTTTGTTTAGGCAGATGTTTAGAGTGGTATAGCAGACCAACACCTTCTTACTAAGAAGATACCTATGTAAAACCCTGAACTTTTAAAGGCTGCTGATAATAATCATACCTATAAACACACTTACGATAGCAGCTACTTACTTGATATAGTTGACATTGATAGTATCGAAGCTCGGCCGGTCATCGGGCAACTCGGCCCAGCATCGCGAGGCCAGCTCCAACAGTTCAACAGCCGCACCACCACCGCCTCCAGCCGTAGTGTTCACCTCATTTACTCCTACTGCAGGACGAAACGGAGGGGATTCCCGAGCACACACACGGCCTACAATCTCTGTTAAAAATTATATAAAACCAAAATTGTTATTATCTTTATTTAAAAGAGGTCACCAGTAAAGCTAACTTAAAGTTACTACTGTAAAAACTAAGTTGAATGTCACAAAATTTTGTTAAATAATACTTATTGACATTTGTAAATATAAAATTCGAAATTTAAATTGGGTAAACCTGTCCTTCATAAATTATACTTTACAGGTTGGGTTAATTATATGTAAAAGTGGGGACTGAATTGAGGTAATATTTTATACAGTACAGTACTTATTTGTTTACGACGAAGACGTGACGTTTGACTGAACGGGGTTTTTAGCTAGCTTATTTGGTGACTGAATTTATACGTCTAATAGTCGTATAAGAGTCATGATATAAATATTAAAACACAATATATGTAAAAATTCATAAATTTTGTTAAAAATATTTTAAAAATTCCTTGTATAAGCAATATCATATTAAATGGCTTGAACTCAGCAAATACGCAAGTGATTTAACTAAAAAGCTTTTATTACTTGTTAATGAAGAAATAACCTTAAGCTCTTTCATTTGATACCTCTATTGATTGATTGATTTCATTTGATACAAAATGGTGGCTTACATATTTCTGAACAACCCACTCGTTCAGAAATATGTAAGCCACCATTTTGTTACGGCAGCAATTTGGGATTAATAATAATACCGATTCAGAACTTTTCAAATTTCAGCTCAATCTGAAATCGGGATTACAGACTTTAAATCTTTTTCTACTTTACTACACAGAATATTTGAAACGAATGGATAAAATCAATGAAAACCAATAGAACAACTGTGTTTTGTTAAAACAACACTTTATATAATAACAGACATATTTTTCAACGTCAAACCGTTTTTAAATAGAATCTCATTATGTATTCCAGGATTGAGTCGTAAACATTGTTAAGGCAAGTCTACACAACAAAACTAAGTGAGAAATATTTGATGACGCCTATTTCTTAAATCTGTCACAGTGTGATGACAACAAATTACGTTAAGCTATTTTACAAACAAACGGGTCAAGTCAGCCTGCTCGTGCTAAAATCAGCGTGGCTCTCCTATATTGAAAATCTATATCTCTTGTGATTCAGATAAAAAATTTGCGTTTATTTCGGGTTTCGGGTTGTACTTGCCAGATTGCACTATAAAAACGTAAGAGCAGGAAGTAAAATATTCTTTTTGCTGTTTTGATTCAACTGAAAATTACATAGATGTATAAAAGTTAAGTACTTTTTGGCTGAACAAAAATCATGGAACTCGTGTCATCGTCACCGAAAACTTTCCATGAGCTATATGCCTAGATACATATATATATACTGTATATATATGTGTACTTTTTGGGTAAACAAACAGATTAAACGCTGCGTCTCCGTCGTTGAATGCTTTCCATGAGCTGACTGTATACTGTGTACGTACATTACTTGCATTGTCAAGCTATATGATTATTATTTTAGAAATATCTTTGGTTTATAAAGAAGTGTATATAATCAAGGATAAACGTTTAAATTGGTCTGAAACATTTCTTTACGAATAAAAAATAATTAAATAGTTCAACAATACGAATCACTAGTTACTTAGTTTTCACTTCTGTTGGCAGTCGCCAAAAACTACCTCGCATTTTCATTTTTCGGCGAGCCTTTTTTCCTGAAACTAAGCCGGTGTGTTTTTTTCTATTTTTTACGCGAGACGACTGTCATCTGGGCTATATAACCCAAGTATTGGGCAGTATTGATATTCTGTAGAAAGACCATTTTTAAGACTCAATCTATAGCAACCGGGACTAACGGCTTACAGTGTTCTTCGAGTACGGAAGGGCCTCTATTTATTAAGAATAGTCTCTCAGACATACTCTGACCATACGGGGCTAAGTATTAAATAAATAAAATAAAAAAATAAATATTTTCTATAGGGACTAGCGCCTTACAGTGTTCTTTAGGTACCGAAGGGGCTCAAGTTATTAAGAATAGGCTCTCAGACATACTTTGACCATATGGGGTTTAGTATTAAATAAATAATATAAATAAATAAATATTTTTGAAATGCTGGCGCACATCGCCATCTAGTGCCAAAATAAGTATAACTTATATTATGGGTTCTAGGCAACTGATATTAATACACATATACTTTTTTTTTGTAAATTTACACATTTTGTACATAGAAAACACTCAAACTCCGAAACAAATATTGGCAGATCATACAAACATTTGAGAATCAAACCCGAGATCTTAAGAACATAAGTCGCATATGATACCACTGCGCCACCGTGCCAATCAAAATCTTATCCTATCTTTAAATATGTGTCGTGTCAGACTTAGCCCTAACAACAGATTTATCGTGACGAAATTCAGTGAGAGATCGAAGATAAGAAGCTAACTTTGATGTAATTTCGTTCAATTTAAACTATTCTGCTCTAGTGAAGTGGTATTTTAAACGATTTCGCGAATTTCAAATTTAGTTGAAAATATTGAAACTACAAAAAAATCCAAAGACACTTGTTATTTTCTAAGTAAAAGTGTTGTTTTAAAAAAGTCAGAGTTAGCTTTAGTTGAATATTGACTACCACGCCTGAACTTGTTGACAAAACTGTATTTAATTTAAAAGTTCATGCTTAATATAATAATAATAGTATTTTCGGAAATCTGACACTAAGAAAGATATTTTTTTTAAAATACACACATATTTAGACAGAAAACACCCAAACTCCGAAACAAATATTTATAGAGCCTACAAACGTTTGGTCCAAACCGGGAATCCGACCCGAGACCTCAAACACAGCACCCACATATGTTACCACCACCACCAAGGCACTTAGCATATGTAGAAATCAACTAAATTGCTCTCGAAAACGAGTGAAATACAAGACGACATTAAATTTGTGTAATTATTGAACATTTTTTACAAGTTTTTTTTCATAAACATCTTTCAGATATTGGACGTAAAACGAAATGGCTTGAGTATAATTATAATTTGCTTCACCGGGTATAATGTAGCCAAACAAGCGCATACTTTAATAACTTTATTCAGATATTAATGAATTAAAACCAAGCATTAATCAAATCATAACTGTCAAACTTTCCGTTCCGTTAAGTTTATCCAGTTTAAGCTTCTTATTTCTTAAGGGTAATCTAAAATATATGAGTTTATAGGCAACTTTATTTAAACTTTACCTGCTCCTGGTTTAAAAACAAAAATAAAAAAGATTTTAAACTAAATTAATGGAAGAGTTAATTCGAATCACCAAAAAAGTCTACACATCTAGTGTATTTGTGTCCGTTTTGGACACAAATACACTAGATGTGTAGACTATCCTATAAATACCCATAGGGATCGGTGAACCTCCGTATGATACGTCATCAAGAAAGATACGTTATTAAGAATACGGTGTATTACCATCTCTATTCATCCCTTTGACGTCGTAAGAGGTGATGCAAAGAGAACTTTGAAGGGAGAGAAATTTGAAACAAACTATACTGGCCTGTCAGGCCAGCGTGGTATGATAGGTTAAAACCTCATTGCTCAGGATTAACTTGTCTGGCAGTGGAATTTTAAAGGCTGTGGATGGATAGTGGATAAAAATTGATTTAGAAATCCTAACAAGTACGTTTATTCTTGTATCCAACATAAGGCTCGGGTAAAGTATATGCAGCTACATAACACAATGTATTACATTATAATTTCTATGTTGTTTCACTGTGTAACTTACCTTTATTAGACATAGTGCCTGTATAATGGTGGAAAGGTCCTGCTCTCACTACTATCTCTTCAAGAATGATGCCAAAACTGTACACGTCGCCTTTAAGAGATGCTGCTGCACCAGGGTAGATACTTCCTGCTACTAACTCCGGTGCTGTCCATAGGAGTTCTACACAAAAGTAACGTGTTTGTCTTAACAGATTATAGAAGTAAGACTACAATATTAGTTTCATATATAACTATGTTTTATAAACATAAAATACTAGATGACCCACGCAACTTTGTCTATGCCTCTTTAAATTCAGGCTCAACTTTAAATATTGTAATATTCACTATCCTATCTCAGATAGACCAGCAATACATACACTTAAAAAAGACCTGAAAATCAGTTAAGTTTCGATGTTGATTGTGATTAATAACATCCAGACTGGAAACAATTATTTTAAATACACGTATGTTTGATCTCGTTATACTCTGGACAAACTATTACTACTATTCATCCCATTTCCTAAAATTAGGCAAACGTTAGCTTGTTGTTTAGAGCATAATAGGTTTGATATTAATAGGATATTAAATATATACATATTATACTCTGTGTGTTTTGATATCCTATTCCTGTACATATGTGTTACAAGTAAATATAAAGTGAAAACAAGAATAGGTAGTAATTAAGGAAATTAGATGTTGTATTGTGTTTATACGTTAGCAGAGACAACATCTCCGAGTTATGTCAACCCGAAGGAACGTGCTTGGATCCATATTACACTCCAAATGATTATTTAGATGTCTCTAAGACGTAAGTTCACATCGTGGCGTTGGCAATAAGTACAAACGCTATAACATTTTAACTTACAAGATAGATAAATGGTATGCTTTATACACATTTCAAAATTTTAACAAAAGCCGACTTCAAGAAGTTGACCAAAATAAATGGGACCACAAGGGAAGCACCAACTATCAAAAGGCAGTAATGGTGTTCAGCCGAAAGTTCTGAGGTAACAAACATAAAAAAATATAGTCGATTTGAGAACTTCCTCCTTTTTTGAAGTTAGTAAAATATATTATATTAATACAAACAATACGGAGTTATACAAATTTAAAAAACTGTCAGTCGCAAAAGATTCGATGTAAGATATTATTCAATATACCTCTTTATGATTAACCTTCGATTCGATCATCTATTTATGATTCATAAAGTCATCACACATGTCTTAATAAATACTTTTATACATTACTGTAGTAATAAGTGTCGTCCTTTATTAAATCGGTGGGCGTGCATAGCGTGTTGAGTCCGTAGTCGGAGATTTTGAGTACGAAGCGTCCATCGATGAGACAGTTCGAGGAACGAAGTTTGCCGTGAGCACCTAGGCCTCCATGGAGATAGCACATGCCCTAAACAACAACAACTTAAGTTGAATGATTACTCGAATAACATAATTAGGTTGGGGATTGCCTCTGTAACACAATATTTCACTACAATAAACAGGCATTTTTTGGTACATGGTTCGTATTTTAATGAAACTAAAATGAAGTAGTACTCTTGTTTTCTTTGAAAACATAATGATGTTGAAATTCAAACGTTACTATTTTTTTTAATATGTTAATACTCTTTCCAGGTTTCTTAAAAGTCGTTTCAATTTTGCTAAAAAAAATTAATTTGTTCCTTACTAAAACCAGAAGCGGCTGGTAACAAATGTAAAAAATAAACCTTTTTAAATAGGAAAACTTAGGGCCTTGGAAATTAGTCTTATTTATTACATATGCTCCTAATCGCTTCCAAGGGTGGTGGTTGGAAACAGATGTAAAACATTTACCCAAAGACCACAGGGTGGCAGTTTTTTCGTGGCCCTTGGGAATAACATTATTTTTTTACATTTATGCCGAACCGCCTCCCGTTTTGTGGTTGGGAAAAAATTAAAAAACTACCCAACGAGCTCTAGTTTTAGTGGTAGCCGTTGAGCATAAGCCAAAAAAGTTTAGACTAAAATTACAGTCCTGAATTTTTATACTATTCACACTGTAGGAAAGTTTTCACTCCGAGTGAGAGTGTTTTACGATTTTAGTATTTCTTTATTTTCAGCAGACCCAAATGTGTAAGCTTACGTAAATTTAATTATAAGTATCTAAAAACAATGTAATATTTTTCTTCGGCCTTTTGACTCTTAGTAGACCTTGGATCGATTTCACGGTTCTGTATTTTCAACTCACATACTTGGCAGCAAATGTTTAAATAGATCCAATCTACACAAACTACAGGGACTGATTTAGGGCATATTCTTAGAATAGGGACAACGACTAAGTCTGAATATTCAGAACTAAGATAATTTTTGAAGGTGTTAATCGGGCAATAGCGACCAGGATTTGGGGATTTATAATCATAAACACATACTATGAAAATAATGTACTAGTCTTAAAGTTAAGATGGAAATATAACTAAAGTAAATACTATCCCTAACGGTAGAAGATTAACAAGTTAGGAATGCCGTTTATTGCAATTCATTAACTGACATAATTTCGATACGATTCCAATTTGTATTGAAGTCGGTGAAACTATTTTAAAAGCTAAAAAGTAAAAGCGTTTAAGATATTGTTTTTTTTTTTACAAATTCTATTGTATACCGCACATTTAAAACCTGTTTCTGTAATTTAAATTCCTTCCTTCAAACGTTCACAAGACAAACAAGTGAATTGACAGTCAGCCTGTGACCTCGACCAATGCAAACTCGACGAATCCTCAATCTATTCAAAGGTGTATATTATAATACCTATTACGTGATTGCTTTAATTCCAGTAAACAAGGTGTCTCCTGCAAATGGCTTTAGACTATCGTTCCTGACTATTTTCCCAAAGGAAAAATTATTTTCTTTTTAACAAACACCAGAGGTTTTGAAATTCCTCCCTGTATTACAAAAATCGATTCCAGACACGGGTTGTACACTTGTTGTTGTAAACTAGCCTCTGTGATACATAAAAATGTCTTGTTACTCCAATAAGAACTTCGATCGTACAGCAATAATCCAGTGCGTTCTATTTCCGACTCGAATAAAAAGATCGATAACTTCAACAGTGTATTTTCAATGCCTTTATAATATTATTACTGCAAAGGAAAATGAATTTTTTGCATCGGCGAATGAAGTTATGAGCTGCAGTCAGTTAAATAATATGTATAAATACTTAATCTTTGAGCTGACATATTCGCTTTGGTAAGTCAAATCACTTAACTCCAAGATAATATAAAAATATAGCAAGAACCTAGCTTTTGATAGTAGTTATGATTTTGATTCTTCTACAATTTTAATTGGAAGTGTTGAACTATTTGTGTGTTGCGTTTCTTTAAAAATGCATAGAATAATCTAACATGCTTTTTATAAAACAAAACAAAATAATATATTAAGTGACTTATAACTTACTTTACAAAAAATATCACAGACAAATTTCCGCGAAAGAATAATTAAGAATAACTTCCACGAAATGGTCACATTGGTATGACATTTACAATATTTCAACTATATTAAATCGTATACCACAGTAATTAAAGTCTATATTAGCAACCTAGGCACAGAAGCTTGACCGCGAGCGCCTTTCGCAAAATGCAATCGTAACCAAACTTTGTAAAGAAAAACAGCAGTAAGCTGTATCTATTTCTATTTATAAAAGGCAACCGTTACTGACTTATCTATTAACACTGAACGGATAGCGCTGAAATTTGGCACACATATAGCTATTATGATGTAGGCGTGCGTTAAGAAAAGATTTTTCAAAATTCAACCCCTAAAGGGGTGAAACGGAGGTTCATAGTTTGTTTGAAACACCAAGATTTCATAGGCTTTTCGTTTCGAAAGTTTATTTAACCCTTTAACTAAATAAGTAACTACCCGTTTCAGGGTTTTTTAAATATCAATTATGACTAAAAACATTACCCTTCAAAGCTTGCGAGACATATTCTGTTCAATCTGTCGTACAACACGTTTTTAACAAACACGAATCGTTTTTTAAATGTTTTGAAAGCTGGTTCACCCGAATACATCAGTGTATTGGGATTGGAGGGGGATATTTTGAATAGCTTTTAATAAGCTTTTTTTTATATTCTAATAATTTTTCGTTTCACTAACTATTTTTGGCACAGCCAACGTATAATGGACAAAGTCTTGAATAGAATCAATTCAATTAAAATAATTAAACTGAAATAATAATAACTCTGTCGAGTTGTGAACGGCAATAGGTTGGTTGAGTATTGATAAAGGAGGAGAGCATCAGGTATAATTTTCATATATTTAATAATATTGACTAAATTGCTTTACTTTTCTATAGGAGGAGTTTCTTGGCGGTTCTTCTCCAATGACATTTTGGAACCACACAACCAGAGTAATTAAGTCGTTTTAAAAGTCTTTGATGTGGCCTAATTGAAATAAAAACTATTTGATTTGTTATACAGCGTAAGATTAATACTTCCTCATCGTTTCAATCATTTAAATTTATTTTTCTAAGACTCATATTGACAACTACACTATTTAAATAACGCATTGTGTAAAGTAGTACAATAATAGCATACGAAGCTTCTACTAATCCTCCAATAAATCAAATAGCAGTAATCAATGAACAGTAACTATAAATTGAATTCTAACTTACAAATTCTAACTTTTTTTGTGTAGTGATAGATAACTGGCCTTATTTATCCCATGGGTGTCGTATGAGTCAATTAACAAACTACTCAGCACTATATCACTTTTAATGGGATGTGTTATCAGAATTTACCAAAAGAACGAAACTTACAGAGGTATCGTCGCTGTTTTGGCTAGAAATTGCAAAAAAAATTAATTAAATAAATAATAAAATAAATAAGATAATAAATAAATAAATAAGATATGGTATTACAATTTCAAGTGAAGATACTTAAAACTAATTTAAAATAGGTAGAGGTTTCATTACCTGTACGATATCGTGCACTAGTGATGTTCTGAAGTTCCAGTCCAGTTGTAGCTCGTCGTTGGCGAGCACATCCTTTAGGGAGCCTTTTGGACAATACTCCGTCAGTACGAACACCAAAGGACAGTCAACGCAAGCACCGATGAACCGCGCTGTATTCTCGTGGGACACATTACGTGCCTGGCAAGAAATGACATGGACAGGGTTAGAATAATTTAGTTAAATACAAAATTCTTTAATTAGACTCTTTTCTGCCTCATTCAGACTAATTTATTACATTGGTTTACGACTTGAAGAAAGTGACTGATAGCGAATGGATGTGGACTGTTCAAGACAGGGATAGTTGGCAGTCCTCGAGGAGTCTTCATCCAGGAGCGGACTTTAAAATGTTTATGATGTTTGTATTGTTTCTATTAACATTGAGTTTTTATAGTGACGATGGTACTATACAATGCTGGTGCTTTATTGTTTTATTTTTACACCACTGCGAAAGAAAGAGTGTTATGTTTTTCGAGTGTGTGTAACAACTTGTCGTTATTTTTATGTGAGTGGTGTCAATAGATTCGTCTTAGTCGTGAGAGTGACGCTGAGTAAATGAAAATATAAAAAATGAAAAAAATATTAAAAAAGAAAACTTATTTAATAAAGATGGCAGATATTGACGCAGTCGGGTTTCATTTTAATAATTGTTACTTGTCGACTTGACATTTTGGATACTTAGTATATTTATATTTTTCCTATTCGAAAATTTTGCGTGTTAGTAGCTAATATTGTCACAATATTAAAAAAAAACACAACGTAACATATTTAGAAAATAATTTAGTTTTCTTCTTTGAATAATCAATATTATTATGACAATATTTATTTTAGGCCTTATTCAGTTTAGTGGTCTAGAATATGTTATATAATACTATTCGGTTTTTGACGAGTTTTAGTAATTAGTAACCTGCTTGTGTTCTTCATATAATCCTTATCTAACATCCATAAAAAAAATTTCAAAGCTATTGTAGTGAAAACTTTGATTAGAAATTTGATTTTCTACTATAAGTTTATTAGCTTTTCATTAAAATGGGTTATATATAATTATGAAATTGGAGACGCATATGTCCAGCATTGGACTGCGATAGGCTGATGATGATGATGATGATGATGATGATATATAATTATATACAACTTGATAGGTTATTAGTGATTATTGATATAGTTAATTATTGATATTGATAGAATAGCAATTTAAATAGATGGATTATATTCTACAGACAAAGGTTACAGGTAACCAGTTGTGCCCTGTTTATTCCCTCCTCTTTCAATATACATACCGTGGGAGAGCTACGCTTCGGAATGAATAGTCCATCTCGACCGGAGTGATACCACGGCCTCACAGAAAAGTGGTGTGAAACAGCGCTTATGCTGAGTTTCTCCTAGTGAGTGAGGATATCGGAGGCGTATACCCCTTGTCCCATCCCCCAAAGGCCGGCAACGTACTTGTCAACGATACGTCTGCTCGTTTACCCACTAAAGCATTAACAGTCGTATTTATAACTATCTCCATTTTCTTATTCCAAAACACTAGATTCTCTATGATTGCCGGCTCAGTCAACATGTTATATAAAATGTTTATCTCTGATTTTAATTTACACTGTCATTCTTCTTCTTACAGATAAATTTATATTTCCTCTTACCTGCTTGATTTCCCAGAGTAGTTTCTTGTTTAGGTCGAGTTTCTTTCTGTGTATCTTCTTGACAGCAACTCTGTTACCCTTGTACTGGCCAACGGTAAATGAGGACAGTGTCAATGAGGGCGTCCCTATGTTTGAGGCTGGTCCTGTACTGCCACGGGTACTCCACCCCAAGGAGAGCTAATAACAGTATGTATTTAAGGTAATATGATTTTAAAAAAGTTCAAGCAACGAAAAATGGAAATAATATTGATTGGTACGTTAAGTTTTATTTATGAACTAGCTGAGCCCCCCTGTGTTACCCGCGTTTGTTGTTGTAAACGCGGGTAACACCTAAAAAAAAACCTAAGTTACTCCTTATATCATCAGCTATTTGCTAGTAATAGTCTCGTCGACAGACAGACAGACAAAAATTGTAAGACATATTATTTTGGTAAGTGTGCCGTGTACACATATACATATAAAAAGCGTTTATTTTGATATTAGAGACAGACACTCCAATTTTATTTATTTGTATATACAAGCATTCTTAGATATCTAATATTTGTAGTATTTTTAAATAGATTTTAAAATATGCTATCATGTGGAAAATGGGCAATGTGGCGAGGAAAGTATTCGGTATGGAAGTTAATGGGTTCCAGTTCCAGTTGGATTAACTATGAGTGAGAGGATGTGGTTTAGGAGGGAGTAATTTAAAATGGCAGCATTCGTGCTTCGTTGGTGAATGAGGAGACCGGAGGCTCCATGAACCAAATGCATCTCAATAAGCCACCATAGAGTGCATTATCATGGATTGTGCATTCAAAATGAGTATGGTGGTCACTACTCTTAGCTTCTGCTTATGCTTTCCATCAGGCAGAGTAGAATCATTTGGGCAGACTCATATCGAGAAAGGCGCTCATAGCCCAGTTGCACTCGGTGATTAGAAAAAATCAGCGAGGGCAAGCAACGACGGCGCGGTCAGTACCTGGATGGGTGACCGCTGGTGGCACGTTACCATGAGCGTCTCCGTGATTCGGAGGTCACGTTAAGCAGTCGGTCCCGGTTGTTGGAGGCCTTCGGGCGGCTTAAAAACATCCAACGGTAAGATTACGTAGCCACAACGTTGTCTTGCCAGTCCCCAACCCGCACTTGGCCAGCGTGGGGACGAATGGCCTTAACCCTCTCCTGAGAGGAGACCCGAGCCCAGCAGTGGGACATTATGGGTTGTTGATGATGACATATCGAGAAATACATTAAAATGGGGAATGATAGAGATGAATGCAAGAACAAAACATTCTGCTTTGATCTCAAATAAAATTAAAAAAAGATTATGCTGATTTTCAGCATATGATTTTCCAACAACAATTATTAAAATAGTATCATGTAGTTCTGTTTCCTTATAATTTGATTTCATATACTATGGAATGATAGACAGCTTGATACAATTTACGGATAGACTATATATATTTTCACGAAACTACACATTTCAATTTTCTACTCAATGGTTTTAACACTGCGTTTCAAATCATAACGCTCATATTATGTGTCAAATCAGTATTTATACAGATTGTTTACGATACTGATTGATATTCTAAACCTTTATTAAATTTAAGATGCGACGTGATTTGTAAAGTATATCAAAAGCATTCAAAATCTATTTACATTCGTAGCTTTGAATACACCAATTCACATTTTATTCTTCTCTTCATTAAATATGCTGAATTTTGACCTTGTTATCATAAAGCAAAGGTTAACCTTTAAAAAGTCAAGAGCTCTGAAATGGGTAAAATGGTTATACAATTTATCGCTAATGAGATATACCAGGCCTTTGAGAGAAGCCTATTCAAATACATAAATACTTAAATACAACTCTGCACCTATTGTTCTAACTTAATTAGACTTTTTCTTTAAAATCTATGACGACGACGAAATTAAGGTTAACCTTAATTTTAAAAAAACTTGTACAGAAATTATCTTTCGTTACGTTTAAACTTTTTAAAATTTAAGTTGATAATAAAGTAATCGTTCTTAGTGTAGTTAGAAGTCTTTTATTGAAGAAACACAATTTGGAAGAAATATAACGTACTTTGTACACTTCATTGATACTGTGAAGCGCCGGGCTGGCACCCAACCCGGTCCCCACTTCTACCAGAACCTCTTCAGGTCGAACACGCCACGACGTATTGTTGAGCTCAGCGTCCATGCGCGCTTGCCTGTTTTGTACATGTTCGATTTTTATTTGTGTTCAAAAAAGCAGAAAATATCTCACAGATTTTTTATGTAGTACTAAGACACTACTAAGACACACACAAACTAAAAACATTTTTATGTGCCTATAATTTGATCAGGTTGGGTATTATGCCCGCACACTGGCACAATTAAACTGTCGGGTTGGTTGTAGGTACGCACACAATACAAACTATCCAGTGACTTCTCTGAAATAATGTTGTGTGGTTATAATTAACGTAACTAGCAGTCACGTAAGTTCGGAGTTATATAAATATTATCATTGCTTTTATAAAAAGTCGAATTAAAGTTGTCTTTTAAAATAAATTAATGTGGGAGAGCCACGCTTCGACATGCATGGGCCGGCTGGACTAGAGTGATACCTGCCTCACAGTGATACCTCTGCGCTGTGTTTCACCGAGTGAGTGAGGATATCGGAGGCCC
>PKRV01000416.1:0-56640 GCA_003709505.1 Hyphantria cunea
AACCATTTTATGACCGTCTTAATCGACCAGATGAATCAACAATTCTTGCTGTTATCACCAAATTTCGCACCAAATTTACTCTGTTGGACAATAAACCATCGACTCGCATGTAGAGTGCGTGCTGAAGAGAATATTGCAGTCGTAGCGACCAAAGTGTTAATGAGGATCGTCAAATTTCGTGAATTTGAGTTTGAAAGCCTATAAAATTCAATTCGTGCAAGAACTAAAGCCGAATGATTTTTTTTTTTTTGTTTTTTTTTTGACGTGGTAGAATGCCTTTACGCGCTTCGCTCCCCCCTGCGGGTACAGGGGGTTCGCTTCGTGTGGGACTCCTGGCTGACACCAGCCAGACTACCCACTAAACCACCACGGTGTGCCACTCTGCGCCTGAGACGGGAACGGGAGGGATCCGGGAACCGCTTTCTTACGCCATCCGGACCCAAAGCCGAATGACCTACCACAACGTCTATTTTTGGTGGTAACAGTTCAATGAAAATATACTGTTTTGTCGAAAAATTGTGTTTAGTGATGAGGCTCATTTCTGGCTGAACGGTTATATAAACAAGCAAAAGTGTCACATCTGGAGTGATCAAGAACCGCATTCCATACAAAAGTTACAGATGCATCCCAAAAAAACGACAGTTCGGTGTGGTTTATGGGCTGGTGGTATCATCGGTCGATTTTTCTTCAAAGACTAACAGAAGAAATGTTACCTTCAACGGCGAATGATATCGACCCATGATACGCGTTTTTTTTTACCCCAAATGGCTTAGTTGATCTTGGTTGACATCTTCATCAAGACGCTGCCACATGCCACACCGCTCCTGAAACAATGGACATGTTGAAGAAGGAATTTGGTAAGTAGTTTATGTCTCGAAATGGCCCTGTGAGTTGGCCGCTAAGGTCATGTGATTTTACGCCTGTTGATTATTTTTGTGAGGACAAGCTAAACATGATTGAAGCCTTACAGGAAAACATAACACGCGTTAATTGTGGTATACAGGCTGAAATACTCGGAAAAGTGATGCTAAATTGGATCTTCCGAATGGATCATTTCGAACGGAGCTGTGGACAACATTTACATGAAATTATCTTTAAAAAGTAAATGGCAATGACCAACCTTTTGATTTTAATATATTTTTTAAATAATCTTGCAAATTTCAGTGTTACATTCGATTTGAAAAATACTACGCTTAAAAAAATACCCTTTATTTGAATTCAGTAGTCATCAGCTTACCTATATGGCGAAAACAAACCCTTTCACGGCATGGTTAGGTATATGGTCTACCTTCATAACTAGCGTACAGGATATGTTCAATGCTAATTAAATGCTATTTGGAGAAATTAGTAACACTATTACCTCTACAGCATCTTCATTAGTTACATATATAAAAATTTATTACTAGCCAGATTTTAGGAACCTAATTTTGACCTAAGGAGCTTGATTCTCGGAGCCAAAAGGAGACTCAAAAAACAGAACTCAAATAACAGGGAAAATGCATAACATTTTTATTTGTCTCAAATATTTTTTTCTACATATTTTTTTTTATATTATTTAGGTGGCAAATCAGCAGACGTATCGCCTGATGGTAATCGATTACCGCCGCCCATGAACACTTGCAACACCAGAGGCGTCATAAGTGCGTTGCCAGCCTTTTAAGAAGGAGTACTCTCTTTTCTTAAAGGTTTGAAGGACGTATTGGTCGGGAATACAGCAGGTGGCAGTTCATTTCACAGTTTTTTATTGCGAGGCAGAAAGTTCGAAGATTATTTATTGTCTTAACAGATTACTTAAAGGATATTTTTATTATTTGGTGATTATATTAAATAATAAGTGAAAATTAAAGGAGGGAAATTCAAACTCACAAACTCACTATTGGTCGAAACGAAATCTGACATCATTAGTCACTTCATCGAAACTATCGGAGTCGAAATTCAAACTGAGTTAGTAGTTTTGGTGAGAAAAATTAACTTCTTCCTTGACTTTTATAGCAATTAAAACCGTAAATAAGTACAAGTTACTGAAACACTGAATAGTAAACAACAAGAAATGATAATGATGTCTAAAAGCGCGCGCAAAATGATGGCGTTTGAATTGCTCAAAATTAGTCAGATTTTGAAATTTGAAAATGACAAAAATAACATGCATATTCACTATTAAAATTACGGACACGAAATATTTGCAATGACTGACATCCACCGGTGTTATTTCAGAGAAGCTACTAGTTAAAACCTGTGTTTAAATATATATTTCTTTATTAAAATTGACTGAAAATATATTATTTAGACGGACTTAATGCAACAGGAACTTTCTTCCAGTAAAATCTTTAGGAATACTATTTCACATCACACCACTACTAAAAAAGTAAATAAATAAAAAGATGATATAGTTTATTTATATTTAATATGTTGAACATGACATACAAACCATAACCGCATTTAATGCCATGAGGCATTCAACCTTCAAAGTGCAAAGATTAAGTACTAATTTGACAAAGAAAATAACAGTTACGCATACAAGAGATTTACTTACATCAGAAAAAACCAATATATACAAATCTACTACTATATTTATTTATACATACATAGTAGTATAGGCATACATATATTTGATATTAGTTAGTTTAGGTAGTCGACATCCGATAACTAAAAAACCCTTTATTTTTCAGACGACCACACTCATCTTCGCGTCGACGGCAAACTTTATATTTTCAGTAGTAAAAAGCTATAACTAAAACTAATTCTATACGTATTACCATTTCGTAAAGTATAACCTCTAAGATTACATAGTTTTGGCTATTTTTGTGGCCTAAAAAATCACATTCGATAATACGCGCAATTAGGTGTGACGTATGGATGGAAGATCGTTTGAACGCGCCTCGATCCTCATATCATTTACGGGAAAGGTTTCTTTCTAAGAAACCTGATTTTGGTTGAGTACTTTTTAACGATCGTTTAACCTACAGCTGGGAATTATCCTAATGTACTTTTTCAAGCATAGAAATCCGACGGTAGGCAATAAATTGTTATAAAATAAGGTTTGAATTGGCGGATCGAAAAGAGCGATAAAAAACTAATTTGTGAGTGTAATTGTGTACCTTGTTTGATTTTTGATAAATGGTATAGCTTTATATCTCAATAGCCAATTTATGAGGCAGTTTGATAATACATTGGTAAAAAAGTAACATTATATAGATTTATTGATATCTTCGGGTTGAAGGCAGCCAGTGGTGATCAGCGTCGATCTATCGGTACTTATCGCAAACGACTCGCTAGGATAGTTTTATAAACGAACTGAAAATGTAATAGCTTTCTAAAAAACTAAATATTGAGCTTCTGAATCACTGACGTTTTCTGAATATAACAATATAACAAAATGTATTGAGTATGTATAATCAATAACAATTTACGAAAATGTTATATAATTCAAGTAAACTTAGTACGAATAACATAAACATATTTTGAAACTTTATCGTTCATTGATCGTTAAATTTTCCAACACTTTCACAGTACAATTCCTAACGTAAGTTTTTTTTCAGAAAAAATATTAAAGCTTTCTCCTAAATCAAAATTTCCACAGAAAGTTTGTCATAGAGTTTGTTAATACGCGCCTAACTGGTCACTATTAAAATCATTATGATGCATTGCAATTGTTGACCTTATTCGTTTTATGAAAAAACTACACACTGTAATACAAATGTAAAAAACATGCTATTTGCTAAAAAGCTTTTGTCTAAATATTAAAATCTCGTTACTTTGCTTTGAAATGTAATGACGGTTAAAATATTTATTGATTATATATTTTATTTACAACAGTGTGTATTGCTAAACTATTTTTACTGTTAAATATAAGCAAAACAAAAAACAAATTGTAGTGCAAAAATAATGCAGCCATGGGGCGAGTGGTAGTAGGGGGTGTGGCCAGGCAGTCGCTAGACTGACCATACTCTCTGCTATTCCGCTGGACGAGCAAGACGTGTCCGTTGCAAATCAAACTGTGTTGTTTCCTTTATTTACCACGTACCTAATACCTTAATAGAGACCTTTATAATTATGATATGTGATTGATATTGGTGTTTCTAGTAGGTGTACGCTTGTGGCCGGTGAGCGACCGGGTTGGTGGATGATGCAAGGATCAAGTTACGAGCTCCGGACGGCGTAAGGAAGCGGTTCCCGGATCACTCCCGTCTCAGGCGCAGAGTAGCACACCGTATGGTTTTAGTCGGTTCGATTCCGATACACTGCCCCGCCGCCAACTCCGGTGGGGTTAAGGCCCGAGGGGGTTTCCACACTTATAAATATTAATAAAAATAAAAAGGGATCAGGTTACGAGCACAAACTGTATTTTTACCACAAAAATATCTGACAAGATTTGACTGGACTCAGTAAAAGGTGTAAGTGCAAAGCGTAGTTCTAACCATTACTTCAATATTAAAGCCTTTGCTAATTACACACGGGATCTTCATTTTTTACACAATTTAAAAAAAAAATAAAGAGGTGGGTGTCTTCACTTTACTAAAGAATACTTTAGTATAAATAATAATGAAGGCAGCTAAAGTGAAATTAGTTAGCCCTGCAAGAGTTTTAAAAGCCTTTATTAGTATTTTAACCCCAAGTGGAATGTTGTTAAAAATAAATTAGGTTTTTAATTTGTTTAAAAATATCATTGTTATATTAATAAATTTACTGTAATCATTTTGTATGAGGCTCCTGTTTTTGACCTATATTTTACGAGTAATGGCTTGAAGTCTTTAAAGTTATTGTTAGAATCAGAGATGTAAAAATACAGCTTAACTGCAAAAAATACTATTAATTGCCTACAGATGGAGATAAAGTTGGATTTAAAATATGAAACTCATGCCCGCGTACTCTGACAATTCACTTCACTCTGGTCACTTTGCAAACGTCTATAAAAATTAATAAAATTGCATTATTCACAAACCACGTATTTCCCATTCCACTTGACATTGGCAGAATTGTCGACATCGGCACAGTTTGCCATTTCTAAAAAAGAAGAAGAAGAATAAAATTGCATTGTTGTTCGTAATTTCAAATAACAGCTTTAACATAAAAAAACATGTCTGTCTGTTTGAACCGGCTTATCTATGAACCGATTATCACGGGTCTTTCACTGGCAGATGGATACGGAGTGAATTAGAATACTTTTGTTAAACCAGCTTCACCCCGGAGTGTCATCTGCGGTTGTTGTTTTAAAGATACAACAACAAAACATTCGTCGACCTAAACTAGGAGTGCTGTTCTTGGAAAGTAAAATATCCCTAACAATGTGTATGTATTCACGAAAAAAGTATAGTGGTATTGTATTAGAAATCAAACTTTCATAATACAATCTCTACTTAGTTTGAAACTGGATGGTGTTTTGTGTTAGATGTCCAACATTTTTATTTACTTATATAAAACAATCTTATTAACAAAAAAAGATCTTGAGTATTTTAGTTAGTTAAGAATGTGTTGAAAAAACACAAATGATTAAATTTAATGAATGTTTAATATACACAGGTACCTCAAACACAGATATGTATAATATTCAGTTATGTTTAGTAGAAAGATAATAGACCACGTCTTATTTCAATGTCGTTATTGGATGTTATTGCGACTCAGCGAGACGGTTTGAAATAGTATTCGGTTCATCATAAATAATACTCTCCAAAAGTTTCTGAAAGGCTCATCAACGCAAAAATTTACTCTGATCGAATCTTTTGTTAAGTACATATTATGTGGAGTTGCTGAAAGCATTGTTAGGCACTTTGATTAAGTCATCATTCAGTTAACAATGCTGGCAAATTTTTATTTCATATTATTATGTTCAAGGCGTTCCAATATTCCAATGTAGTTAGTAAAGTCGGAAAGTTTTCTTTGAACAACTTTTCAAAAACTCGGTTTGATTTGACACGAGTTCACTCGACAGCTTCTATTAATTGTACAATATTTTGATTTGAGTCTCATATTTATTTTGTATCTATTTCAAAATGATACTAGTATGTGACTTTATCCAATAATTAATAACAAAATAAAAATGTATAAAGAAAGTTTGTGACGAAGGATTTTAAACACGCTTCAATGTATTTAAAAAAAACTTGTCCAATTTTTTTAAATACATTGAAGTACCTATAGTCCTATAGATTTTTAAGTACCTAAAGTTCTTCAGCTATCCTTAAAAAGTTAATTTATTGGCAAGGCATAGGGTTCCGCTATGTCAAATGAGGTGTAGGTGATGAATATTTGGTCTTCAGAAAAGACGAAAAGCAATATTTCTATCAAAACCTGATTGGTACCACAACCAACAAGAAAATAAATGCAGCTTAAATAAGAGTTGCATCAATATCTTGTGTCCCCTACACACACGTTCTTACAGTCCGTAGTTGAAGCTAAAATGTTGTATGTCCGATGTTGTATGTATGATCCGAAAAATTTATTCCGTGGAACGCTAAAGCGATCCGGATACAAAACAAGAATTTATATGCAGCCACGGTATTGGTACTAGTAACATCAATATGCCGTTCTTGCATATAGTAAAAGGATCAAATATTTTTGTTTGTTACATTTATATTAGTGTGAATGAATAAATAATAAGAAGCGAAATAATAAGAAGTGATAGTGAGATAATTTTGCATTAGTTTCTGTTTTTTTATACAACCGCTATGACTATTAAATTCTTATAGTGATATTTCATAGAGTAACTGGACAATTGAGTCATTTAGTATAAGACCAACTTTGGAAATTGTTAACGCAAGTGGTATTATGCCTTTTTTTTTCAAGGATCTATCTTTGTCACGGTTGCCTGTAAGAGATCGCCTCCGAGCGATAAGCCCGCCAATTGTGCTTGCCTAGTTTAAGTTTTCCTATTTAAGTTAACCTTATTACTTATCTGGTATAATAAAGAGATTTTTTATTAATATCCTGGTCTTGAATAATGAAGGTGTCTATTTAGAGATTTTAGTCAACAATGCTTCTACCTTCTGCAAGTAATTTCGCACTTACATAAACTATCATAACAAAAATCTTTTTATAATTACAATCAACTTTGAGAAATACTACTAAAAGCATTGTAAGCAATATGATAACATTACAGATGGCGTAGTGGGTCATGCGGTCACTTCTTATTACTGCGCCGGGTGTCCGTTTCATAGATTTTTGTTTAGAGTCGAGTGTTCTTTGAGTACGTTTAAAGTCTCACCCACGCAAGCTATTTGCATGCAAGCGAAGTAGCGAAGTTTAACTAATATATAGTAGTTTCTGCACGATTATAATATGAAGAAAAGTCACGTTTGCATTATCCCAAGACTACTACTAAAAACCAATCAATCTTTATCTACAAGCATTCCAAGTTAATAAAAGTATTTTGCTCATACACATCTGCTGTAAGAACCCAGTCGATAAACTCCGACATGGCATTTATTTCATCTCCAATCTTTTCTGTAATGAAAGTCGGATAAACCAAGTGATTTATGGCTTACTAAACAAATATTTTATTCAATCTAGACTGTATTTTCACTTTCATACTACCCTGTTAAGTTACATAAGGGGCTTAGCTGAAGAGCCAAAGTAACACAACGTTGCGATATAAACGGCGATAAATGTTACAAAAGAAAATTGGTAGACTTTAGATAGTAACGCCTTCAGCTTTGGGAATATCACGATTTTTTTTATTTTATAATAGATATTGATTGTACTTTAGATAGTAACGCGTTCAGCTTTAGGGATATCAGGATTTTTTTATTATTTTATAATAGATATTGATTGTACTTATTTAATTTATGTTGATAATTTATTGGTGATTGTGTAATGGTTGTATATTGTAGATAAAAATGGTCATTTTTAGTGGTCCATAAAATATTCTGTCCTCTTCTCCTTGAAACTCTATCAAATATGATTGTTGAGTTAAAAAAAAAGATTTTTTGAGCCAAGCACAAGGTATGACCCCCTTAAAGTTTATATGGAGTAGAAGTACAGAAACCTAAAAAAAAAAGAATTATGCTTGAATTTGAGAACTGGGCGACCACTAGCTTTCTTTTTATATTTAAGATAAAGAAAAAAAATTAAAAACACTTTTTTTATTACAATATGCCACGTGCAGCAATAATTATACAAGTTGGTGTTTTCATGGTAATGGTAGAAACACACTAGAGTAGAAGTAGTAGAAGTAGAAGTGAGTAGTAGTATATGTATTTATATATGTATGTATAGTATTTCTACTTATGGCGAAATATATCTCAAACAAATGGCTGCCGTTTGAAATCTTCTAACTGGATTGGCGTACATTTCTTTATTGTGAAAGCAACCACATTGCAAAGGACTATCCGATCCTTGTCCCCTATCATATAATCCGTCTCTCTTATTGGTTATCCTGTATCGCTAATTGATCAGCGGTATCCTTAAGATGGTAGTATTCAGCCGTCCGTAAATAACAGCGGAATCAGAGCGTATCGTAAAGAAATTGTGAGTTAAGAAAATAACATTCTACGTTCTCACGTATTACTTATATTATAATTAAAACTTACATTATTCTGCTTTTGATTTTCATCAGACAGAGTAGAGACACTTTGGTAGTAGGTAAAATTTAAAGTTCAACTCACAAATATTGTATTTGATCCAGACAACCAAGAAAATAATAGCTTAAAGATAGAATCACAAACACAATACGATAAATAGTTCAAGACAGGAAGACTGATAGGTCAGAGAATAGCGCAAGTGATAACTAAATAAATAAGCAGTATATAAATATAAAAAAGCGGTAAATAAAGCTTTGGTAGACAAGCGTGCGTTCATCATCGATAACGAGTTTCGACGGGCGCGTGCGCACGTCGTTTGGTCGTGTGTTACGTGTCATGCATTTACTCATTTTGTATAGCTGGCACAGTGCACCCCTGGTGTCGATAATCAATATCGTTATTTGCCAATAAATATGTTTTAATATTTTATATAAGTAAATGTAAATATAGATAGTAGGTTACTTAATATAGTGTATCTAGATATGAATAAGTGTAAATATACAAATAGTTAAAATAATTAGATTTAAGTTTATTTTTCAAAATCATTATATAATAAGTATTGAAATATGGTGGGTGCATATTATTTGCGTAGTAAGTAGCTTACAATATTGTAGCTCTTGCTCAGTTCTCTCCGCACACAGTGACTCGAACACATTAATTAAAATGCCTTCGATACACCACTACGTTGGTACCCACATATCCTTTACATGGTTATTGATGTAGATATGCAGCTCGACTAAAACTGAATAACTAATTGTTAAAACAAATAACACCATTGCAATAAAAGTTTTCATTCAGTTCAGTGGTTTGGTGCTGTGTATATTTCTAATTAAATTGCATATTATATTTTTCAAGTTCACAAACATTAAGCATGAAAAACAGCAATAATAAATTAAGTCCGTTTTTGAAGCAGTACATTTATTATAGAATGTTTATGAATCTGATTTTTATCGTCTCAGGGTAGTGCTGTACGAAATAAATAAATCTGTAACATGTTTCATTAAAATGTTATTTTGTTACCTTAGAAAAGAATTAATGGACTGTAACTTCAGATTTCCGAGGTAAGGAAACTCCAATGTATCATGGCGTGTTTATCTCGTTACGCTTGAATTATTGGCAATAGATTTAAGTCTTTAATACAGGCTTTCTTTACATATTACTGGGATAAAAAAATTCAAACAAAAATGATAGATGCTGGAATGACTTCTGGCAATTAATATCAGATGTCTAACTAGGATAAGCTAGACGGATCATTTAGGTATTCTAACATAGATTGGACGGTTTAAGTCTGATTTATTCCTTTTAATATTCTAATAGAAATTCTATTACATATATAGTAGTAGAATTTAACACACGGTCTCATTAAATCTTAATATAATTTATTGGACGCTAAGCCAATATAACTCGGCCTATAAACTTCTCGAATAAATATGTATTAAATGAGGTCAGACCAAAAAAACTATTAATTTGTCTGAAGTGATAATGGGGTTTCGGGATAATCGGTTTTTTATCAAATGTTCTAACTAACGAAATGTTGATATACGAGACACATGCCTGCTTCTAGATAGATATTGAAGTTTTTAGTGTAAATATGTTTTAAAAAACCTGTCTTTGAAACTAATAAAATAATAAACTGACCAGTACGTTATTTTAATAAGCTACATTACTTCGAATTTTATACTTTATTTTATGTAATGAATCTATTATATTCTAACGCCATACTTAATAGATTAACAGATATTAAGTCTTTGTATTAGTAAATATTGGCTATGCTAATGACATTTAAAAATATAGCGCTTGTTGGAATAAAAACAAGGTGCACGCAAAAGTAAGGATAAGATCTGCTTGTCCACCAGGCCTGGAATCCTTAAGAAAATAAGAATATTATAAAAATCGTTTAATACATCGCGTCATCACTGAGTAGCCTGTGTTTGTTAAATGTTTAAATGTGTAGTGACCGCCGCTTAACCTTATAAAAATTGTGTAAAGGGGTAACGAAAATATTGTCTTTTAAGTATTATACATATTGATTTTCATCTATAAGTATATTCTCAGAGTGCACAAGGTTTAATTATCTGACGAATTCTAATAAATATTGCTAACTACTATGCTGTCGTCACGGTAGTCGAAATAATTGGCCCGTGATTGATTTAAGGGTTTTAAGCAAAGTTGAACGATTCGTCTGAGGTGTTGGATTATTCAGAGAATTAAAGAATAAAAAATATAATCAATATTTTTTCATGAAACATTTAGAAGTTATCTTTTCAGACGTAATTTAATGAGTTAAATAAAATTAAAGTGTCAAATTAACAGTTTTTCCCTAAATGCATATAAAAGCATATACGGTACGTGTCATGCTGTTTGTTCGAGCTGTTTGTTTGTGAGGATGATTTTGACGTTGCTTTTTTTGGCTGATAGCTCGTTTTAAAAGGCGTAACTCAGATTAATTTAAAACATCACTCTGCGGCTATTATTGTAAAGGTACAACAACAAACGCGCGTAACACCGTAGGACTCTGATAGGAAGATCAAATTCTACACACAGTATTTAATTTAACGATAATAATCTTTTATTTCCTCAGCCGTAAAAGTTTTTAACATTTAGTAATATTACTCCTTGGAAATCTTGCAGTCTTTTACTTTACTTTATCTTTTGATATATTCAATAAAATGCCTTTTCCAGGATTTTTCGATTATTTATGATAAGTTTCGAGACTGTATTATTATTGTTTGGGGTAATATCGATTAATTTTGGTTCTGTATAGCTTAACACGATACAAATGCTGTCTTTTGGAATCATGTATAAAAACTCTTTTCAAATAGAAAATCAATCAAATACTACGGTACGTAAGTTTCTGTAAATATCTCTGATTTTGAGAGTATATTTTTGGTGTAGAACGTATATTTTGTTATTTAACTGTGTTAAAACTATAACATTAAAAAAATTAGAATGTATATTACATATCTTACAACAAGTTTAAAATTATAAAGGTAAGTAATACTGTCTTCAAACTTCTTTCAAATAAAAACCATAAAATTAATTCTTAGATACTCTTTAATCTTCCATCATCATTAATATCAATATAATAACGAAGTTAAGTCCAAAAACATCCGACGTTGAAAGTTTAGTTCCAAAGCGAGGTCGGCTCACATAAACATGCGAATAGAACTCAAATAAAAAACTGTAAAACAACTCAGCCTAATTAATTCAAGCTCCACTCCAAACCACCCACAGTATATGGTAAAAGCTTTCAGATGAGTTTGCTTATTTCTTTCTAATTGTAAGTAAATACTTTATAAACAAGTTTCCACGTCCTTGGACTAATACGCTGATGAAATGAAACAAAATAAGTTTGGCAAACGATACTCGATGATGATAAAACATTTTGGTTTATGTAAATATTTTGACTTAACCTTCGTAAACTCCTAATGTATTTATTTATATGACATCTTTCTTTTTTTTTTTAAAGACATCTCCCGTATTTGGAATATACATTTCGTGTTGCGGGGATCTTTGCAAACATACATGAAACGGACACAAAGTACACCCAGACTTAGAAAATCAATTTATGGAAGTATAAAGTGTTGCCCCATGTACGATTTGAACCCACAACACTTGGCGCAGTGGTGTGGTGGCCACTGAAACCACTAGGCCAACCGCGTAGTCAAGTTGGACGGAGGTTCAATACGAATTATTAAGTTTAAAATTTAACTAATTTGTACAGTTAAATCGGTTTATTTTTTAATTTCGGTTCCCGTTTTCATGAACATCTATGGCAGTCTTTATTGACAGTAGTTCAACATTCCATTTCTGTTCACCCTCGGGGTTACGGAGGTCCGACCGATGCCAGGCGCTTCGTGGAAAAACTGACAATCACGTTAAACCGGTTGAAAAGTTGAAACGGTAGAAGTCCCGAATAATCATGGGATTAACAAAACCTGGCTGCTCAGTTAGTCAGTGTCAGTCAATGATAGTTTGGGTACAGAAATGAAAAGTATCGACTTTTAAATTTTATTTCGTGTCTTAGAGAGACGAAATATTTTTTTGTCTATTGCACAAACACTACTCACAGCTTACAAAAGTTAAACTATTTAACCGTAATAATAATTGTATGCTGACCGATAGCTATAAGATTTTCAAGGAGAGATCTTGTTGCACTACTAAAATATGCTTTTTTTAAATTAAATATCTATGTTTTTTCCCTTCCCGCACATTGCTCTAAATCACCAAATTCTAATAATACAAAACTTTTTTAATAAACACATTAATACTTACACAAAAAGGAAAAACAAAATTAGAACTCATAAATTACGTGATATTATACAAAACTGACGAACAATACGAAAATAGGTCGTTCGACCCATTTTTGTGGCCTCATTTTTAGCCTATTTAAACTTTTCAATTGACATGTTTTGTAATATCAAAGAACGAGAAACTCAAGTTAAGTAACACAACAACATCCACACATCTATACCAGTGTGAGTTAGAAGTGTATTAAAAGAAAAATGAGCATTATTTTCCTTAACACAGAAATTTTCCTTATTTCACTTAAAAGGCGATGGTAGTGGTGGGTAGGAGAGTACGAGGCTCCAATTTTACTTATTTTATTACGGAATTAGTCCAAAATTTGCTCTCTGGCTTTTTATTCGTCGTCTTTATTAGTCGAACTAAGTAGATTTTTTACAAATGCAGTACAAAACACAGATAAAAACCGTTTTTTTTTAAAATTAATCCACCACTTAAATTAATTAATCGCTTAGTTCATCAGCAGTTGCAGTTTCCTATGAATGGACTTGGTAAAGTAAGAATTTATCATGACTGTGGTTTTAATAATAACACATTTCAAATGATTTTTGCCTCTTTGCAGTAATTGACACTCGTCAACGTTGACACTGCAGAAAGCACCTGGATTTAGTCACCTAGTCTTTTTCCCAATCTTATTAAATAATCTAGAAAATTCTTTCTACGTTCTTAAGTTTTTATTTTTTTAGCGATGTCGTTTATTCATTCATACACAGATTCATTATATTTTCAAGTGTAGACATTTTTTTACGACAAAGAAGCCACAATGAGAAGTACCGAAATATAAGTCGAATTATTCAAGGCATTGTGTTCTACAAATGATTTAAGAACACAATGAAACATAATTACGTTTCCAGGAATTTCTTGAATGAAATATGTAAATGTTTGCTCTTTTTATTATTATCCTTATTTAAATGTTTTGTGTCATAGGTTCTCTAGGAACAGTGACTATACTACCGTGGGAGAGCCTTGCTTCGCCATGACTTCACCGGGGTGATACCAAGGCCTCACAGAAAACCGTTGTGAAACAACGCTTGTGCTGTGTTTCACCGTGTCAGTGAGGATACCGGAGATTCATACCTCAACCCCTCTCCCATCTCCTTCCCCATACCACAAAGGCCGACAACACACTTGTACACCTCAGGTGTTACGGGTGTATATGGGCGGCGGTAACCGCTTACCATTTGGCGAAACGTCTGTTCGTTTGTCCCCTATTCCATTAAAAAACTATACTATTCATTTACAACTTATGCATTCTTAAAGTACCTGTCACTTAAGTCAAATTAAATTACTTAATATTATATGCGAAAACATATATTATATCAGTAGTATATAATTATATTATAGGTGTAGGAGTGCCTTTTCGTATAGCTTGATCTTTGTGAAACTAGGCTCAATTTAGAACTACGAAACACATTATTTTGTGTATGTGTATATTTAATTTGTGTTAACACTGACACGTAAAGAAAGAAAATAAAGGTGATACAAAGTAAAATAGCTTGTTCAAAGTTTCTTCGTCAGTTTCATAGTTATCTGTCATTGCGATCAAGCTAAGTATATTTTAATGACTGCAAATGAAACCCTAATTCGCGTACCGTATGTTACCGTATTACATTATGTCAAACAATATAACTAAATATTTTTTATCATAATTATGTATAAAGAAACTTAAATCTCACTATAGCCGAGACAGGATCAATTAAATGAAGCATAACCACTTGTATTGTAATAAGTTTCTCTATTATTTTTTTTTTACGAAAACCAACCTTCACAGTATGTTTGCTCCAATTTATCCAGTATTATTATAAAACTTTACTTTAATATAAAAGAATAAGAGGTATTTTAAGCCAAATATTTAAACTTTTTAAAAATGAAAGATTTCTATTAAGATAATGTTGTAAAGGGTTATTGTTACACGAGAGAGAGTGATAGCTTCTGACAAGACATTGTTAAATGGCTTGAAAGTGTGATAAAGCGGGAAGTTTTTAGAAATATGTAACGTTGATTTATCTTCCTAGTTGTATATTCCTTATTGTCACAGGTTTTTGAGCTCGAATTTATGTAAAATACGATTAATAATAAATATATTGATTTCTGCAGAAACCGAGAACTGGCCTCTCTTTGGCCCGAGAACTAGCCTGGTATCTAACGGCCAATGCATTATACTAATGTGTACGTAGTATTCAATTTTTCTTTTTAGCTTTGCAAGGCCGTTTATTTAGGAATAGAATATTTTTTATTGTACACCACTGTCGTACATTACTTCTACAAGTGTACAGCAAAATATCGACAATGCACAAATGGCAACCTAATTGCTAAAAAGCATTTTCTAATAGGCAACCATTCGATGAAAAGTCGACCGGAAAAAGAAAATTTTATAAGTAGTTTTTTTGTGAACAAAAGTTGAAAGTTTAAATTCATTTTAAAGTTACATTTTATTGAATTGTTCTCAGTAAAATAGGTTTAAAGTTGAAAAATAGTTGTAGCTCCTTAAATCTATAAATTTATACTTGTATTTGTTTTACAACTATAAATTTGGACATTTAATTTGTATTTGTATTACAACTATGAATTTGGACATTTAATATGTGTTCGTATTACAACTACGGATTTGGACAATTAATTTGTATTTGTATTCATTATTTATTATATCAGTCTTATCTAAAATATGCTCATCTGGATGATTGACTTGTAAATCCTTTTCATGTTATATTTAATTTTCTACACAGACATTTGTTGTCATGATTTCAGTGACATACACGAAACTTAGACAAACACGAGACTCAGTAGACCTTGAATTGAAGTGGTTTGTAGGTCTATCCTTATTTATTTCTCGATAGATAGGATAACACCACAGATCCAGAATAAATTCGTTCAAGCCCATTGGTTTGATCCATTGACCCTGCTTTTTGAGAGGGATAATACTGCTTATCACATGAGCTGCCTTACCGTTTCTAAACAGGAGATATTGTTGGTTATTGTAAAATGAGAATAAATACTTTTATTTCATTTTTGGGAAATCTGTGGCGATTTCTACATACAATCTAATGTAGACATATAACAATGAACCGTTGTTATAAAGAAGTATAGAGAATAAGTATTAAGAAGAAAAAAATGGTTAAAAGTGTATAAAGTAAAAAAAAAAATATTAAAAAGAAACGATGAAGTGAAATGGTTCCATTGGACAAATTTAATGGGCTTAAATGTTCTATTCTCAGTTAGACTCGCCTTGTTTGTATACCAAAAGAAAATGAATTGGTTTCTCAATTTAGTGCCATTTAGTGTTCTGTAGTTCGTATTTGATTTCTTTTATGGAATAGTTGGCAAACGAGCAGACGTATGGTAAGCGATTAGTGCCGCCCATGGACACCCGCAACACCAGAGGCGTCACAAGTGGCTTGCCGGCCTTTAGGAGATGGAGAAGGGGTTGGGGGTATCGGCCTCCTCGGGTTGGTGCCACTCCGGTCCTCATAGCTCTCCTACGCTAATTTCGTATTTGAGTTCATTCAAACGTTAAAATTTTGTAAAAGAATGGTTTCTAAAATCCTGCCCGTGTAAATACCTTTTATTTCATTTGCAAGCTTTTGTTTATAAAGTCAATTAAAAAGATATTCTTTGAAATCAATCATAAGTGTACGCGTATTCAACTATTTATCTACATAAACAAGTATTAGTGAGCGAGTATTTGCACTTAGTTGATTGAAGGGTGATAAGGGTGCTTACTGGTTGAAATGTGACCTTAATTGGTAGAGGTTTCTAGTCGTCTATTGTCGGAATTCGCAACTTGACAGCAGATTGATGACCCCAAAACTTTCCCGAGCTGTTTTTAACTAAAGATTCCTTGGAGAGATTATTCGAATTGTTTAGAGAAGAAAATTGATTCTGATTGTTTTTAACACAATGTTTGCTGAAACCTGTTAAATCAACTAAATATTTTGAGTAACCTACTTTGTTTGTTTGTAAGTAAATACTTTTCTAAACAACCGATAAAACTTGGAATAAATAATCGTTGTAATCTGAGAACTGTACGAATAAAAGAAACCTCAAATATTTTAATTTTTGATTATAATACCGTTCACCAAAATAAAAAAAAAACGGGAGATTTATTTTGAAGAAATTTGCTTAGATTGAACAAAAAGTATATAATAACTGAATATAATAAACTGATAGGCGAGAGGCGGACTGAACATGGGTAGTATTTATGGTCCTTAAAGTAAATAAAAAAAATTGAGAAGAAGATAATTCAAAAGTCAGTATTAACAATCACTCACACAATTATTTTTAATAATTCAATATAATATAATTACTAATTCAGCCATATTGGGAACACTAGCACAAATTAGGCATAGTGTTATTGTCGAGATTTCTATTATTTTTTTTAATTTTACTCATTTTTTCATTTTGCCCCATCTCTCCTTACGAGCTTTTTGATGCGAATCTAGGTTTTTTCAACAGATGATTTTGGTGTGCTGGTGTGAAAGTATCTGCGTTATAAATGCGTTTAGTATGATTCGATCTCAAGTAGCTTGTGAACTATGCCAATTATACACATGATCCTTTTTGGTAAAGCAATTTAGCGAGACTAATAGATAGTTGTACATTAACAATTATAAACTTTAATGCTGTAATAAAATAGATTCAATTAAATTTGAATTTTAGGTTGTAAATCGTAAGGTTTCGCTTTAAAATACACTCGAACCTTGAAAAAATCTCGAGTCTAGCTTATCTTTAGTGAGGATGTACCCTTTATATTCCTAGTAATAGATATATATTTAATAAGATCATTGTGCGTGCGATTTAAGGAGTAACAATAAAAAAGAAACAAATCATTCGTGATAGAAAAAATTGTTTACTTCTGCTCGCACTAAACAAAACTATATGTTACGCTACTTGTTTGTTTGCGTTATTGTGTTATTATAGGAAAGAGTTTCAATCAATTACATTGACTTTTCCTAAATGGTAGGTGAAGTTTTTTTCATAACAGTATCTCACAGATTGAGGTAATGAGCAGACGGGTTAAGAATTGAAAAGCGATTATTGCTGCCCATGAAGGCCTGCCAATTAACCCCTATAGCCAAGTTAATATTCTGCAATCGTAAACGTTAGTAGAAAATGTTAAAAGAATGACATCATCTCTTGACTGAATGAATGGCCTGGTGGTTTAAGCGCTGTGGAGGAACTGGCCACATGTTCCTCCAACACAAAGGGAGGATCCTCCGACCACGCGAGGTGATCATGCCTGGCGGGCCACTGCCCAACGGTTGATGTTGGGAAGTTGTATATATGTTAATCGGCGCGAGAACTTCTATGGCGTGATTTAGAATTGGTAGTTTCTTAGTTTTTCTTCGTTGCTTCGTAGTTCGATGTTTCTTCAGTGGATGGCGTTGTTATATATTTATGTTGAAGCTGTATGTGGAAGTCGCCACAGCGCTTTCTACTGCGCCAAGTGTTGTGTGTTCAAATCTCATACGGCACAACACTTTATGTGATCCACATTTTGTTGATCAGAGTCTGAGTGTTCTTTGTGACCGTTTCATGTATGTTTGTCCGTTGTCTTTTAAGTAATGTCAGAGAATAATCGCTTTAGCGATTGTAGAAAGAGAATTAACTGCAATCATTTGGATCTTGGTCACCGGAGTAGGCCGGGGTCGCAAGCACTTTTCTATGAAACCTGCACGAGAGATTATTTCTTTCTTATTCTGTTGCGTTCGGTATCAATATGTGCTGTCAAGTGCGTTGCGCATTGATCGTATTATATTTAAAAAAATAAATTGGTGTTAATCTGTTCATTAGAATAATGAATTTTTATTACTATTCATGGATGTGTGGTCCTTTATATATTTGCGAAGGTGTCTTCAACCCACATGAATATAACCCAATTATTTATTTTACAATTCAAAACCACTAACTTCCAATTTTCATTTTAACAGACCTTCTATTCATCAATCATCAACAACCCATAATGTCCCACTGCTGGTTCTCCTCTCAGGAGAGGTTTAAGGCCATTTCAGGAGGCGGCGTGCCTGGCCACCAGGGGAGTGTCTCTGGTGGTCGGGCGCATCGAGGCGCTGGGCTTGCGGGTGGCCCTGGATAAGATGGAGGCCCTGCTCTTTCACGGGCCCCGTCGCGGGCCGCCCCCCGGCGCCTCCATAGTGGTCAACTCGGTCCTCGTACCGGTTCGGGCCCAGATGAGGTATCTGGGCCTGATCCTCGACGGTAGGTGGCTCTTCGACGAGCACTTCCGACAGCTTGCTCCTAAGCCGGTCGACACTGCCTCCGCCCTAGGGCGACTTTTGCCCAATCTGGGTGGAGCCAGTGTCGCAACGAGAAGCCTCTTCACGGGGGTGGTCCGGTCGATGGCGCTGTACGGCGCACCGGTGTGGGCGTCGGCTCTGACCGCCCAGAATAAGGCGCGCCTCTGGCGCCCTCAGAGGGTATTGGCGGTCAGAGCCATACGCGGATACCGCACGGTGTCGACCGAGGCGGCGTGCGCCTTGGCCGGTACACCCCCGTGGGATTTGGAGGCGGAAGTGCTCGCCGAAGTTTATCGACGGGTGGCTGAATTCCGGGCGGAGAGTGGCATTCGCCCTCCGCCCGAAGAGGTACGCGAGTGGCGTTAAGCCACCCGTCGAGCCACTATGGTTCGGTGGTCGTCGCGGCTGGAGGCTCCACGTGCTGGCTTCGCCACCGTGGAGGCGCTCCAGCCCGTCATCCTCGAGTGGGCAGGGCGGCAGCACGGGACCCTTTCCTTCCGACTGACGCAGGTGCTTTCCGGGCACGGTTGCTTCGGGAAGTACCTGCACTCGGTCGCGCGGAGGGAATTGAGTCCCGCCTGCCACCACTGCGACTGCAGTGAGGACTCGGCCCAGCACACGCTGGCCGCGTGCCCCGCTTGGGCGCCGCAGCGTCGGGCCCTCACTGCAGTCATCGGAGGAGATCTCTCGCTGCCGGCCGTCGTACGCTCCATGGCCGGCGGCGAGAGCAGTTTTACCGCGGTCGCGACCTTCTGCGAGGAAGTCATCTCGCAGAAGGAGGCGGCGGAGAAGGCCCGGGAGGACGATCTCCACTCGGACCCGATCCGCCGCCGGCGAACCGGGCGGCGGAGGCGCGCCTACCAGCGCCTCATGCCGCCCTGAGTGTGGCCGCGGATGGGCGGGACGGGTTTTCCCCCCCATCCGCTTAGAGGCCACCCGCGAGGGGGGTGATGTTACGCGTGTGCCGTACGTCGCCTACCTTAAGAGTTAACACCAGACGACGGAGCTCGCTTCAGTGCGGGCTGGCGCTGGGAGGGGTCCGGATGGCGTAAGAAAGCGGTTCCCGGATCCCTCCCGTCTCAGGCGCAGAGTGGCACACCGTGGTGGTTTAGTGGGTAGTCTGGCTGGTGTCAGTCAGGAGTCCCACACGAAGCGAACCCCCCTGTACCCGCAGGGGGGGAGCGAAGTGCGTAAAGGCATTCCACCACGTCAAAAAAAAAAAAAAAAGGTTTAAGGCCATACGTCCCCACGCTGGCCAAGTGCGGGTTGGGGACTGGCAAGAATACGTTGTGGCTACGTAAATCTTGCCGTCGAATGTTTTTTAGCCGCCCGAAGTCCTCCAACTAAGCTTCACGACTGTTATCGTATGATAAAAACCGGGGCCGACTGCTTAACGTGACCTCTGAATCACGGAGACGCCCATGGTAATATGCCACCAGCGGTCAACCATCCAGGTACTGACCGCGCCGTCGTTGCTTACCCTCGGTGATTGTTTTTAATCACCGAGTGCAACTGGGCTATGAGCACCTCTGAACTTCTATTACAGCGTATAAATAATCTTGTTTACACCACATTTTAAGACGGCTATAATTAGAAACACAATTTAAACAAAAATAGATCTGTTCCTATTGGAAGCGATGTATTTGGGTAAGAGTTGTAATTAGAGATTGTAATTACATCCAATGAAAGTTTTCTCAAGCAATGTTTGCCTTTGCTCATTCTGGCTTTTCGGGACCAGTCTACGTATAACATATATCTATTTAAATTTATCTGTTTAGGCTTGTAGATAGAGTTTTGATTCTATCCATTGTTTTCAATCTTGGTTTTTTTACCCAACTGTGAAAGAAGGAGGGTTATGTTTTTCGAGTGTTTGTATGTATGTATATTTCTTTGGCACGCTCTAGAGCCTAAACGAAAAAATTGAATGTGCAAACATCAGATATTCGGCAGCGACCAGCTAAGAATAATCATGTAGATTAAGTAGAAGTTTCTTCTTTTGCACTGATGCGTGTACGTTACTTACTAACTAAAAGAGGAAGAAGGGAAATGCCAAAGTTCCAAGTACCGATCAAGCAGAACGTGATTAGGTACAATAATCATTACGCCCTGTTATTCCACTATTCGTTGTAGCTTTTTGTTCATTCGTTTTCGGTGAGACTGCTTTTTGTTCTATTTTTCCTTTGTGATATTGATTGCTTCACGTTAATTACATCTAACAATTGTTTCATTTTCAGTGCGTATTCCTTGAAATCACCAACTTTTTATGGGCAAAAACCGTTCAATTAATATCCAAAAGTTGTTTTCAGTTAACTTTATTCTAGTTACGAACTAAAACATATTTTAAACCGCTTGTTTAATATAACTTTGAATAGTTTGTTTGTAAAACATTTATTAAATGAATACGAAACGTGCATTGCTTAAAATATTCCAACCTAGACAAATGTCTATTTCATATGTTTGTAAAATGAACTTTAAGTTATATTTAACAAGGAGCAAAATTGTTTACCGTTTTAACTCACTAAGACCTAGTTTTTAATAACTTTAATCGTGTCTCCACTATACAATTCTCTTGAACGAGAGAATATAATATACACTCCTTAATCGTCTCTTTCCCAGAAACTAAAAATGATGAATTTCTTTATTCTATTTCGTTACTATCATGTTACAAAAAATACACCTACATACTTTAAGCCAGGCGTGTACTGGCCCTACTTTTGGTATGTAATTAAACCCCAAAACCAGTTAAGTAGTTTTTGCCAATTACAGTTTCCAATAGGTTATTTGAAACTTTATAAATTACCTTAGTTTGAAATGGAATGCTTTCGACATTTCATAAACATGAAATCTGTTAAAGCAAACTTTATTTTAGATTACGGAATTTAAATTTATTGTTTTCCTGAAATTGTTGGCCATCTGTATCACTGGCCTATAAACACGTTAATCGTGTTTTGGCTTTTGTTAAAATCATCATTGTTTCAAAGTGGGAGATTTGGTAATAAGGATATAACGCATTTTCATGTTAGCGTAGTGAGTGGTAGCCGTTTACAAGAAAAGAGGCCAGGAATATAAAATGTTTCTGTTTATTCTTCTTTTGTTGTCAATCTATTCTAATATGGAATTATTATATTCTGTTATAGATTGGAAAGTAACTATTCGTGACACGTTTAAAGCCAAAGTCACAAAATTCAACAAGAGACACCTAGCAGAAATACCAACATAACCATATCAATTTAAATATTACCATTTGTTTTATTCTGTCTTTGTATTAAATAAAAATGTATTTTGTACATTCAGCTGTATATTTTCACAAATTCCTTGTCTTCTTCTTTTCTTGCTACGCGTACATTTCTAATGTCCTTCCTTACTAAACCATCTAAAGGTTGATTGGCAGAAAAAGCCATATGGCGTTTAGTCAGCTTTATGCAGAATCTAATGCAGGAAGTGTAAATAAAAATAAATTTTAATTAATATATTAACTTGTATAATTTAAATCTAGTCTTACACACAGCCACGTAAATTCACTGAGTGAGCATTAAACAACATGTAAAGGCGAGTACTTTCTATACGTGACAGATTTTTTTATTTAAGTGCTTATCAAAGCAGATCGTTACTGCTAAGCAGTGAAAAAATTAAAATAAATATTAGGATAAACACTGTTATCTTGATAAAATATATACTGTATTGCAAGTAAATTATATACTGTTACGTATATATGATAGGGTTCAATGGATTTGAGAAACAGTCCTTATGACGTGTAAAAGAGACTTTATTGAAAACAGTCTTAACATCACAATATCACCCATTAATCCTCAAATCAATATTTATCACACTGTAGCTCAAACTGAACTACGGCCCGCGAGACTTCCTTTTTATACCCATATTATTATTAGTAGTGCATTCTAGTAACTACTCGTACATATAAGGTCGTTCACGGTATTAAAAACACGCCCGCCGGCGAAAGCGCTCAAAACAACCGCCCAACAATCAATCTGTATTCGACGCTATGAAAATCGCTGTAAAGTTCATTTTTCCGTGCCTCAATTAATCACGAGATGTTTTGGATTTTAAATCGTGTGTATGTTGTGTTGTTCTGGAATAATTGTTTTGCGTAACAATACATTTTATTGGTATTCTAAGCGATCTTACAAAAATATACCTTAAGGAAGGTTTCAAAATACACTTATACCAACTTATATATATGTATATATATATAAACAGAATTTGTGTTTCAATAGTTTTGTTAGATTCATTATACAATTATATTACAAGAGAATATAATTGTTTTATACGTGAAGATCGGCATAGCTTGATCCGATAACTTGATGAAATATATATTTTTGAAATTGTATTCATTAATGACCACATTTACGATAGCTTGTATATCGCAAAACTGTCCTGTCTATTTTTAAAATTAAATTACTTTTGATTACTTTTTTCTTTGCCTTTATTCTATTGATAACCGACTAAATTTAGCCCTTAATGTTAATTTTGTTAATAAAAGATATGTCTAAGTACTTATTTGTATAAAAAAAACAATAGCCATAAACGAGTGACTACACTGAGCTAATCTATGTAAAAAAAATGAATCGCCGAAATGTATTTACGCGCATAACTTCCGATTGACTACACCAAATTGGATAATTATTTTTTCTATAGGTTCGTTATTGTTAGGATAAGGTTTGCATAGAAGAAAATCAAAAGTAAATGGGACATTTTTTTGTCCACGACTCACTGTGGGAAGCTGAGGCGGACATAGCTACCAAAAACAGGCTTTTAAGACATTTTGAAAATATTTACGAATGAAAAAATGGCGGTACGATGTTCGTAGGTTCAGTTAGTAACTAATATAAATTGTTATCAAAATAAAAGTTATTTAAAAAGAAATCTAATAGTATAGGCTTACCTTCGAAAACAAAAATAAATAAATATGAATTTAATGAAAAATGTCATGACACAGCTTTGCGATAGGAAGACTATCATGGGTGTGTCCGTTATTTAACAAAATTGAAATAAAATGTTTCATCTGGTTATCAGATAGGTGTTGGTTGATCTTCAGTGGCTCTTAGACCATTTGTCGTATATTTAAACATGTAATTTCATATCCGTACTACATACTACGTATATATCTACTACTCATTCTAATATTCTCGTTCAAGACCAGTCGGTGGTATTTGCGCAATTGCGAAACATGCGGCTACCAATAGTAAGTAGCATCAGTTAGAAGTAATTAAATGAGAAATGCCATGGGAGGTTTCTACAAGGCAAATAGAAGGGAATTCTTTAATTAAAGTGGATAAGCCGGAACTCGTGCAATACTAATGAATATGCAATAATTTTTCCAGTTGAAATCATTACTACTACTCTAATCATTACTACTAATCACTTTGTGTGAGATACCACTAAGATCACTATTTAGTTTTAGGGGATCTAGAGGTCTAAAAAACTAAAGGTGTTCTATTCTATATCTATGTAGATATTAATCTGTCACAAGTGTTTAGTTTATGCTACTTATGTGACAGTCGACTAATGCGACTGCTGTGCTTGAGGTCTCGGGTTCGATTCCCGGGTTGGAACAAATGTTTGTGTGATCTGCAAAGATTTGTTTCTGAGTTTAGGTGTTTTCTATGTATAATATGTATCATTTACAAAAGAAAAAGTATATATGTATTTACATCAGTTGTCTAGTATCCATAACACAAGCTCTGCTTAGCTTGAGACTATATAGCGTTGTGTGTTATAATGTCGGAAATATTAAAAAAAAATTTAAGTTATGCTAGTGAATATGTATTTATGAAGGCAATAAATAAATTTATTAATTTTAATTATGTAAAAAAACAGATTAATATTGTTGTCAGTGGGGTTTTGGAGCTTATTTACAGTTATAGTTTTTATTTGTAAGAATAAATAAAAAAAAGTAGTGAAATATATTTGTTTTGTAGTTATTGTGTGTATGTCGCTGTTTTATTTATTAGTATTAGAATGTATTATGATATGTGATTTTAATAGAATTTACTTTTGACCTTTACATTTTTTTTCTTCTTCTCTTTTCTCTTTTCGCACCTAACTGCCCATGGATTCGTATTTGTTTTTCTTTTTACAAATTTTTTTCTTTCCCAAGATTGTCTGGCAGAAATAGCTTTTTAGCGATTAGGCCGCCATTTGTACACGGTAATTCAATTGATGTATTATGTGAACTATATATTCATGAAAACTGTTATATCTGTTGTACAATAAAGTGTGTTCTATTCTATTCTCTATTCTATTCTATTTAATAAGTTTAGTAGTATCGTAACGCGATTGTTTTTTTTGTTAGTATAAGAAACTTCAATTGTGGCCTAAACAAATGTCCGTCCGTCTGAGTTCAAGTGTCGCCAGTCAGTAGGGTCAGAAATATTTAATTCCAATGAATACCCACATTTATTGCGGAGAAATTTGATCTTGGATCCTATACGTGAGATGAAATCGCATAAGGGTTGAGGTTAGGATTGGACTGGGTTATCGAGTTTATACGCGATATTTATGGGTTTCATGGTCGTATTTCGAACAAAAAGTATTTTTTATTAACTCTCCAGTTCACATATTTAGTGCTTTGTCAATTTGGATTAAGATTTATGTTATTTATTTATTTATTATTTTTAATCAATGCGTGTACCAAAGAGTTGTGTCAGGATCGTTGTAAGTGAAGATCAATTGTCTCCGCATATCCCTTAGGGAAATAGGAGTGACATTATGTATGTTTTTTTTATTGAAGACTGCTAGCAGTGACTCTGCTCTGCCTGATTGAAAGCATAAGTAGAATCCAACAGTGGGGCCACTAATACTCATCTTATGCCTATTATAGTTAGTAATGGCAAAAGAAGGTAGTATCAGAATAATGACATCATTAAAGGAAGGTCAGACGCCATTCAAACATTGGGTCAAAGTTGTATAAGAGTTGCCATCACTACAATAAAAAGAGAAGAATATTAGAACTCACTTAGTAATGTACTGATAATTTTTTGAGTTTTATACCACTCTGTTTTTTTTTTACGAAAATAGTTGAATATTGTCTACCTGCACTAGGTACATATATATTGATATTATAAAGAGGTAAAGTTTGTGAGGCTGTAGGGTAATCTCTGGATCTACCCAACCGATTAACAAAAATCTTTTATCCATAATTTCGTATATTATTTGTGAGTTTCACTGGCTAAATATTAGCCCGAAAATAATTATTGCCATATCCGGCATACACGCAAGGTAACAAATATATTTAAGTTTACATAACAAATAAATTATAGGAAAGGTATTAAGTATTGCTCATAGTATTAAGTATCGCACCTTGTGTTTTCAGTGTATTTTCAAGTAGCTAAATTCGGTTATAAAATCAACGAGAGCAAGTTAAATTTCAGTTTTTGTGCCTTACATAAATTCACCTCTTCCGCTCCCTGTAGAGTTCTAATATCAAACAAGATTTGAAATACTTTTACGTTTAGATTTTTTGGCTCTACTGATCACTCTGTTTCCATATTTAGAGAGGTATATTTTAATGATATGCATCAACGAAAAGTCGAACTGGCGAAACCCCAACAATCGGTATTAAGCAGTTCTTTTACTATTTTACACCGATTGAGTGAGGCAGCTGGAGGTTAATTCGTAGTTATGGAGGGTAGGCCACACAAAGAGTAGCAAGTTGCTATGGGCAGCGGTAATCACTTATTACTAAATGATCCGTTGGTTTATTTGACATTTTGAAGATACTAACGACAGTAAAACGAATTCAAAATTAAGCACCATTACAAATGAGTCAGGTTTTATAGATTTATAATGGACAATATCATAACTATATTTCAATAAATTGAAGCTTCTCATACTGAACTCATTTTTAGGCGATTAATTGCCAATTCAGTTGTTAAATGTTCTGCTGTTCAAAATGCTCTTACGTTGTTATTTGAATTGCGTTTTCATACGAAAATATTCAAATATTTTAGTAGATTATTGAACTGGAAATATTACTGTAAACAGTACTATTTATTCCTAGGTACAATACAGATACAGGTAAAGTACAGATAGGAATATAAAACGTTATATTCTAACAGTATATGTAGTGTAATGACGCAAAATAATGAAATTTCTGAAATGTTTTTCAGGGCGGTTAGACAAGTTGTTTTGCACAAAATTTAATATCTCCACACAGAATCAAACTATTATTAATCAAATAGTCAATGGCTTCGTCGTCTTTATATCACTATATCTCCCTTTAAAATTTCTGGCACCTAGAGATTATGACGTCTGGGTACGGGTTAAGCTTGTGGAAAGTATCCGCTGGCTTATGATGTCTGGTCAAAGAGAATGGTACTGAATGACCCTAATCCCGATAAATGTAATTCTCATGTCGTTGAGAGCGTGGGCGATCATATAACAAAATAGATGAAAATGTGAAATATAAAGGCCAGTTCCTCAACAAGCTATTGGTGTTATTTGTAGCTCTGCTTGATATTTTATGGCAAAGGGAAATATATTTCTAACCCACTAGCTTAACACCTAGTTAACCCATCTTTACATAGCTTTAGTTAAACTGACATCAATTGTTTAATACATTTATTACCATATGCCTATTGCCAAATATTATTGATGTTATCATTTAGCAAGTTAGTTTTTAGCCAATTTCATTTAAAAAAAAAAAAAACTAATATGATTATATCATTCTATATACACCAAAAATTTTGATAACTCTAAATAACTCCTGGTCTTGTCTTTAAAGTCTGTCTAACTATATGTTACCTTATTGTGAAAGTTCAGCTTTTGGCACATTTTTCAGTAACCTTATTAAACGTTTTTGTGAGCTCATTGAAATATATTTTCGTATTTCATTTTATAGCTTTGCAAAAATCAATTTATTCTTTGGCGAAACTTTGTAAGATTGTGGTTTGTGATATCGTGTTTGAATTTTTATTTGCATTCAGTTGACAGATATTAGGTAAAATTTTTAAAACAGTTTGTCAATATTTTTGATATTTTTAATCCCTCTAACTTGAACTGATATATTTCACTCTTGGTTTCTTTTATTACATTCAAATTTATATTTCTAAGATATATCTTCTTAATTTAAGAAAACATGCATATTAATTAATGTCTTTCTTTCTTTCATTTTAACTCACTCGAGTGGCTCTATACTTCAAGATTAATAGCTTTGATATTTACATTCGATATAATTTATGAGCCAGACAATGTATATGTTTGTTTATGATTGTTTGCATTGGAAAGGATTTTGTTACAAAGTCTGGAACATAAATTTCCTTCATAGTTAAAATACAATGATTAAAATTTGAATATTTCGCCGTGGAACTTAAGAAGATAGTGAGAATAATGGCCAATTTATAACAGTGCAAGAGACACATTATATTTCTACCTCCACTTTGCAAAATGCTAAAATATTTTAAGTAGTATAATGAATAAATATTTTGTCCATATGCCTCAATGGCGCTGAATGTAAATACTGTATTTAATTACATGAAAAGTTAAGAAAATTTTGCAGTGTTTTACCTGGTTTTTTCAACATAGTTGCATTGAAAAAAAATATCTAATATAATGGTAGAAGGTAAGAGAACATCATCTATGGTTTAATTTTTACATGTATATCTTTGTATAGTATAAAATGACGTCAATCTGTTCACTTAGATATTGTAAACTACTCAATGGATTTTAATGAAATTTTCAGAAAGAGATAGAGTGATTCAAGAGATAGGTTTATATGTATGAAAGAGAAATGAGAGAATTTAATACATAACTGAGCGCGGCCGGGGCCGGTTGGTAGTAAAACGTAGTGTGTTCAAAAAAGAATCGAAATCGCAAAAATCGAAGACGAACTAAAACACGCGCAAGCAAAGCAGATGTCAACAATTACCTGAACATTCAAAATGGCCGAACTTGTCAGCATAATTGAGAGACATATGTACCAACATAACGCCACAAAAAAATCTAAATTCGAATAGACGTAACTCGCGAAAATTCAAAATTAGCGATACTTTTTGAACACACCTCGTATATTTCCCCATACATTTTTTTTATTTCATTTCCTATTTACTTACCTACGAATGACATAAGTAATGTTATAAGATCTATTTTTTATTCCTTCTCTGGCAAATGTTAGCCTCATAGAATGCTATTGAGAACACGATATTCTCACGAAGCCTACTAATAAAATCGTGACTTATATTCTAACACTTACTATTTGTAGTTTTTACGGCTTTGTTTACTTCGAAATTCTCACATGGTTAAGGCATACAGATGTTTTTCTATCAGATCTTATGTACTTATTCTGCAGATACAATCTCAGTTCAAAATTATTGCATGATCAGGTCTTGTCTACACAGTTATTCTATAGGTAGAACATCAATATAGAAATTTTTTAACAAAAATTGTGCTTGTGGATACAATCATTGGTAATGTTTCAGACATTACAAATGATTGTATAAATGTTAATAATGTTAATTAATTATAATAAGTACTTAGTCTTGCCATAAATATTGTTTTTTTTCTATTAAAAACTACACTTTCGCACGTAACATTTGTACCTATTACAATACGTTCGTGTAATGTAATATACATGCATATGTTATATTCATAAAACCATTAAAATATATAAAGCTTATTCGAAGTTGTCTCCATGGGATGGAATATAGTCCTTTAAATGTTCGAGACCAGTTATCAATAGCAGCACGCACTCTTTCTCTGGGAAAGTTCTTTACTGTCAATCGCATGGTTTATTTTAGGGACTCCAAATCATGGCATTAAGGTCAAGCCTGACCTTAATGCTGACCATAAATCATAATTCAGTGGATAACGATCAGGACTAGATGACAGCCAGGCTTCAGCTCTGATAAAGTCCCCAACGTTTATTTCTAACCAAGATTGGGTGGATCGAGACCCGACGCCGAGTCTTGCTTTTTTTTTTTTTTTTTATATTTAAGCCGCCAAAATGACTCTGCCCTGCCTGATGGAAAGCATGAGCAGAATCCAAGAGTGGTGGTCACCATCCTCAATCCGAAAAAGAACAATGCAGCATGATGACCCACACTATGGCGGCCTGGGGGGAAGGGGGATGGTGAGGGGGATAGGGGGCGTTGGATTGGGGTATGGGCCTCCGGTATCCTCACTCACTCGATGAAACACAGCGTGAGCGCTGTTTCACATCGGTTTTCTGTGAGGCCGTGGTATCACTCCGGTCGAGCCGGCCCATTCATGCCGAAGCGTGGCTCTCCCACGGACATAGGAAAGGACAATTGTTGGTTACTGGACATGCGTGTTATTAAGGGGCTTTAAGAAGGAAGCTTCTCAAGAATGGTATCTCGATATACTTGTGCAGATGTTATGATACCTTTTTTTTACAAAAATAGGGCTCAGTCATTCCTTCATAGCAACACCCCACCAAACCATCACTGATATCGGATAATGCCCACATAATCTGTTGACTAATTGTGAAGCTTCTTTGGAACTTCAGCATAAATACGGTCATTCAATTTGATAAAATGTTGCTTAGTTGTAAACAAATCTCATATGTATACAATTTTTTTCTGTGACTTTCTTTTGCGTACCGCTTAAGTAGTTGTTTGATTTTACCACCCTATTCTGTTATCAATTATCTAAATTACCAGTGCGTCTCTTATAGGCTGCAAGTCCTTAGTCATCTTCTAAAATACACGAGATGGTTCTAGGTGCTATCTTCATCTCCTGAGATTTAGTTTTGTGTTTTTGGGCTGGATTTCTTAATTCCTTCTTTCGAATTCTTTCCCTTTACTGCTTTGATCGCCTTTTTCGTACGAATATTACGTGGATATACTACGGGTTTGTATATTGTTTGGGGCGGCTGGGATGGTTTGTGGAAAATACAATGGCGGGAGAAATTGTTCCTCTAGTGAGAAAACTATCTCCTATTAATAAGAGTTTACTGATAAAGTCCTACATATGTTGCCCTTTTAGCCTTCTTCCACTCATCTGCTCACATAAAACCATTGCTAGGCTGTTGTCCCTGTACGCTTTTGCTCTGTATTCCACCTCCTCTTTGTCAGTTTTCGTTTCTATGCACTCATGCAATTCGCACATTTTAATAAACAGAAGTGAATTACTTATCCTTTTCAGTGGTTTATTTTGGAACCACTGTAGGAAGTCCACATTCGAGTTCTTTGCTGATCCCCATAACTCAATTCCATAGGTCCAGATAGGCTTGATTATAGTTTTGTATATAAGTATCTTATTTTCAAGAGTGAAGTGCGACCTTTTGCCCACTAGCCAGTCCAGGTTTGCAAGTGCTATGTCTAGCTCATCACGTTATTTCTGGATGTGTGTTTTCCATGTTACCTTCTTATCAAGATGCATGCCTAGATATTTTGCTGAGTCTTGATGGATTAGAACTTTATTTCCAAGTTTGATCGGATGGCAGCTGCCATTTCTCAGAGTAAAGGTGACATCTACAGATTTGTTAGAACTAGTTTGGATGCGCCACTGTTTCATCCATTTGTTGACCTTGTTCAGGTCATTTTGTAGACCCAAGGATGCCATATTGGGGTTTTAGTGATTGCAAAGTGCAGCAGTGTCATCAGCAATTATGGCAGTTAGAATATCATCCGTTGTGGGTGTATCTGCAGTGTACATAAGATACATAGTCGGACCCAAAATAGAGCCTTGTGGTAGACCAACTTTTATATCTTGAAACGCAGAGTAGCTTTCATGGAGCTTAACTCTGAACAATCTATCTTCAAGATATGGCTTTAGGAGGACTTTGTTCTAATTTGAACAGTATTTATGGCCAGACTAAGTATAAGTTGAAGCCAACTATCTTAATTAGCCGTTCTATCAACAGCTTAGCCTAGCTCTTTACTAAACAACGCCGTTTAACTTACGGTTAAATAGGTTTTCTTTCTTTTCAAACAAAAAAGCCTTTTTTTTTACGTGGTGGAAAGCCTTTACGCACTTCGCTCCCCCCCCCCCCGCGGGGACGGGGGGTTCGCTTTGTGTGGGATTCCTGACTGACTCCAGCCAGACTACCCACTAAACCACCACGGTGTGCCACTCTGCGCCTGACACGGGAGAGATCCGGGAACCGCTTTCTTACGCCATCCGGACCCATACCTAGCCTAGCCTAGTAAAGGACAAGGTACTGACACCAAAATAATGTTTCATACATGCTTTTTTTTTTCCTATAAAACGGAAAATTGGCAACGACGGTAACTTTTTGTTTAACGTACCTTTGTTACTAAAAATATTCACTGCAAAAAGTTAAAGGCGAATATTCTTTTCAAAAATGTTTGAAAAAAAAATTTGACCGCCGAAAAAATTTAAAAGCATAAAATTTTAAACATTTTTTATTTAACTCTGCTAGCTATATTCTTGTAGTTAGTTAGTGTTCAGAACACTGCGGGCGTCATAGGGTAGGTGCGCGGGTATGAGGGGAGGGGTGACGAATTCCACGCGGGTCTCAAGTTATCGCGCACGAGTAGTAAGTACACCTACGTAATTTTGGGTCAGCGCCAAACAATCAATGAGTAAAGATTACAAAATTACCTTGAATTTAAAGAAAAAGAAAATGAATTAATAAAAAATAAACTAGGTAATTCATGAAAAAAACCAAGTTCCGTAACCACCCTAGACGGTGTTGTTCTTTACCTCTTAGAGCTCAACATAATGCTTAACAATCCGCATGATGAGAAAGCGTTACACGAAGCACAAAAATTGAGACTAATTGTAAATATTTGTATAAATCAAATAAGACGTGTATAGAAATAGTGTAGGTTCCTAATCCAAACATTAGCTTTGCATGTCGTTTCTTTCCTACAGAGTACTAGAATATTGACGGGTATCTTAAAGTATTATCTAATTCCCAACCTTACCTGTTTGATCACCTTAACAACTTGAAAGAATACAACTAAGGCCCTATTCGTGATTTTGATATTTAAAGAATTATCTTCTAACTCCTAGTCGTTTTACTTTCTATCAACAGCTCATGTAAATCACTGAATGATGAACAAATTAATGTCGATACGTACTTATGATATTAAAATCATCTTCCAATCCCTAATTGCTAAGGAGGTTTACCTTCTATCATTAGCTCATTTGAATAACTTGAAATTATACAACCATAGATCTGTAGATACGTATAAAATTGAAAGGATTATCTTCCAACTGGTAACCGATGAGGAGTTGTACTTTCCATCATCAGCTCACTACGCAGACTCCTCAGTAAAAAACTTGAAAGAATACGACTAAAGGTAACATACACATAACATTTATAATAACATATATACATACTAAATAAATAAAAAAATTAAAGATTTATCTGCCAACTCCTAACGTTAACATCCTCCTTAAGAAGTGGTATCTTCCATCTTCAGCTTATCATCATGAAATGGTGACTACTAGAAGTAAATACCGTAATAAGCTTTAAAAAATATATGAAATACATAGTACGTGCCTATAAAATTTGAGGGTTTTTCTCCATTTCCTATGGATCATCAGATCCTGATATGGTCACGCAATGGGACCACCTTAGGAGCATACCCTTTCGAATACAAAAAGAATGATTAAAATCGGGCTACTCTGTAATAAGTTATGCGTGGCCATATATAAAAAACAAAATATACACGTCGATTGTGACCCTCCTTCGTTTTTTGTATATATAAAATCTTTTAGAAAATACGACATTCATGTCAACATCACCATCAGGACTTTCATCAGGACGTTTTTTTTTTCACTTATGCCTCTATTAGCTTTTTGCCGGCATCTATGACATATTTAACCATGCTATTATTAAAAAGAATCTGAACCTCTTTTTTGCTAACAAAGGTAATGTTTCACTTAAAATTTGATAACACATTTTTTATAAAACCTAAATGAGGTATATCGATATAATAAAAAAAAATTCGCTGGACACTTTGAAGGACACAAAGGTTTCAAGTCTGTTGGTGGGTGGGGATAATTTTGTGGTGTCATTGAAATGGTCAGCTATCGATAGCAGTACTATCAATAATTCACTATAGAGGCTTTTGAATTTAATTAAAACGCTAATGTTTTATATAAAATATCATAATATATTTTCATGCTAAAATTTTAAATTTTGTGTTGTAAAATCCCCTGTAAGAAATAATCCCGAACAATATGTGCTGATTGCTGATTTGAATTTCTATTTGTAACGAAGTTATTATATTCATCTATCTGGAATAAGTACGTCTAGCAGATTATTTTTATAAATCTTTCATTTATCTGTGTATTCACTGAGTCATTATTAAATTATTTAGATGATAGTAATATAATATTTTAGTAATATAGGTAATAAAAGAAGTTATCTTTTTAGATTTTTTGAGTTTGATACTCTTCAATGTTAAAAGTAAAAAATATTTGAGTATATGTATAAATGTTTACACAATTTGTTTAAGGTTTGTTATATAGTATCTAGGTGTGTTAGGGTGGCATTCCTGGTGGTTGTCATTGTTCTCATTCATAAACAAGTGTCTGAAACAAGTCACGTTTTTGTGAGTGTGAAGGCTTACAATACTTTTTCGATTAATAATTCCCATTTTTAGATTTCAATGCTTTCTGCTCCATAAAAAATACTCGGAAATAGGCTTTTAAAGTTCTTTTTCTTCTTTGTAGCAAAACTTATTCAATTTCTTACTTTATAAGTTTTAAATTATCCTGTATATACTTTGATTGTCTAAGAGGCAATACTGTCAAGGTTAATTTTCGGAATAAGAAGTAGTCATGTGTGCTCACTCGTAGTATGAAATCAATTTTTTTTGTAAGTTTGACATGATGCGTAGTCCAAATACTGATATATGCTGTACTATATTAAACAGGTAAAAAAACAAAAAGAAAAATAACATGATTTTGGCTTCTCAAAACAATAATAATAATAATTCTTTATTTGCGAAAATTACAATTTTAAACAATTTCATATACCCTACTAACTATCACTTGTAACAAGATTCGTTACAAATGGTGAAGATCCTCTCAATTTTGACCTTTGAGCACTTAAGCTTGTGTTATGAGTGCTAGGGCTCCCACTAATTATCACCGCATCATTTAAAAAATAAAAAAATAAAAGAAAAAACCCACTCCAAGAACTGCACCAAATTGAAATGGGCCCACATGGGGAAGCACCAGCTTTCAAATAAAAAACGTATCATCAAAATCGGTGGTGAAACGCGAAAGTTCTTTGGTAACAAACATAAAAAAAATACAGTTGAACTGAGAAAAAAGGAGGCCTTTTTTGAAGCCGGCAAAAACCAAGCTGTGATGTATAGTGCTTACATAAATATATTTTTTAGCAGAATAATATAACATAAGAAATCTCTACGATAATGCTGTGTGTGTATTTTAGTAGCAGCTTTTTTTAGAAGAAAAACTGATCACCGTCTAGCTATTAATAAGGCTTTAGTTACTCCATGCGATAGAGACTTCACCCATGACGTTATTAAAGTTAGTTTTGGCAGGTTTATTTGTATTTAGTACTTTTCGATATACAAATATACCGACATCATTGAACCTGTAGTAATTATATTGTAACTATAAATTGTATACGTATTCCACTAAGTTCGTCTATTGTTGACAACAATAGAGCATGATAATCTATATTGCTTGTTATTTTGTGGTATAATTAAGCTGTGGCCGAGCAAGATAAATGGCGTGTTGGGTATGACGACCGCGCAGCACGGACGGGTCGGACATCTTCTACACAATAGCATCGTGCGTGACTCACTAAGATTACAATTCTGTAATGTAATTTTTATTTATCGTATATATCTCTTTAGAAAACTTTTCTCCTAGAAAACCTTTTTTTTTGCTATACTTGGTTTTCGTTNCAAAGGTAACATACACATAACATTTATAATAACATATATACATACTAAATAAATAAAAAAATTAAAGATTTATCTGCCAACTCCTAACGTTAACATCCTCCTTAAGGAGTGGTATCTTCCATCTTCAGCTTATCATCATGAAATGGTGACTACTAGAAGTAAGTACCGTAATAAGCTTTAGAAAATATGTGAAATACATAGTACGTGCCTATAAAATTTGAGGGTTTTTCTCCATTTCCTATGGATCATCAGATCCTGATATGGTCACGCAGTGGGACCACCTTAGGAGCATACCCTTTCGAATAGTCGTAAAAACTTATGCGTGGCCATATATAAAAAACAAAATATACACGACAATTGAGACCCGCCTTCGTTTTTTGCATATATAAAATCTTTTAGAAAATACGACATTCATGTCAACATCACCATCAGGACTTTCGTCAGGACTCTTTTTTTTTCACTTATGCCTCTATTAGCTTTTTGCTGGCATCTATGACATATTTAACCATAATAATAAATAATAAATAAATATTTCCGACATCTAACATACAACGCCATCTAGTCCTAAACTAAGCAGAGCTTGTATTATGGGTACTAGACAACTGATATAATATTTATATACTTTTTTTTTAAATACATACATATCATACATAGAAAACACCAAATTCCGAAAAAAATATTTGCAGATCTTACAAACATTTGATACGACCCGGGAATCGAACCCGAACCTCAGGAACAGCAGTCGCATACGCTACCGCTAGGCCACCGAGGCAGTCAAACAAAAGCCATTCTGTTATTAAAGTTTAATTATTAAGTAAAAGAATCTGAACTTTTTTTTTTGCTAACAAAGGTATGTTTCACTTAAAATTTAGAAATACATTTTTTATAAAACTTAAACCCCATAAATGAGGTATATTGATATAATAAAAAAAATTCGCTGGACGCTTTGAAGGACACAAAGGTTTCAAGTCTGTTGGTGGGTGGGGATATTTTTGTGGTGTCATTTAAATGGTCAGCTATTTATTGATAGCAGTACTGTCAATAATTTACTATCGAGGTTTTGAATTTAATTAAAACGCTAATGCTTTACATAAAATATCATAATAGATTTTCATGCTAAAATTTTAAATTTTGCGTTGTAAAATCCCCTGTAAGAAATAATCCCGAACAATATGTGCTGATTGCTGATTTGAATTTCTATTTGTAACGAAGTTATTATATTCATCTATCTGGAATAAGTACGTCTAGCAGATTATTTTTATAAATCTTTCATTAATCTGTGTATTCACTGAGTCATTATTAAATTATTTAGATGATAGTAATATAATATTTTAGTAATATAGGTAATAAAAGAAGTTATCTTTTTAGATTTTTTGAGTTTGATACTCTTCAATGTTAAAAGTAAAAAATATTTGAGTATGTGTATAAATGTTTACACAATTTGTTTAAGGTTTGTTATATAGTATCTAGGTGTGTTAGGTTGGCATTCCTAGTGGTTGTCATTGTTCTCATTCATAAACAAGTGTCTGAAACAAGTCACGTTTTTGTGAGTGTGAAGGCTTACAATACTTTTTCGATTAATAATTCCCATTTTTAGATTTCAATGCTTTCTGCGCCATAAAAAATACTCGGAAATAGACTTTTAAAGTTCTATTTCTTCTTTGTAGCAAAACTGATTCAATTTCTTACTTTATTTGTTTTAAATTATCCTGTATAAACTTTGATTGTCTAAGAGGCAATACTGTCAATGTTAATTTTCCGAATAAGAAGTAGTCATGTGTGCTCACTCGTAGTATGAAATCAATTTTTTTTGTAAGTTTGACATGATGCGTAGTCCAAATACTGATATATGCTGTACTATATTAAACAGGTAAAAAAACAAAAAGAAAAATAACATGATTTTGGCTTCTCAAAACAATAATAATAATAATTCTTTATTTGCGAAAATTACAATTTTAAACAATTTCATATCCCTACTAACTATCACTTGTAACAAGATTCGTTACAAATGGTGACGATCCTCTCAATTTTGCCAATGGGCCCACATGGGGAAGCACCAGCTTTCAAATAAAAAACGTATCATCAAAATCGGTGGTGAAACGCGAAAGTTCTTTGGTAACAAACATAAAAAAAATACAGTTGAACTGAGAAAAAAGGAGGAGGCCTTTTTTGAAGCCGGCAAAAACCAAGCTGTACATAAATATATTTTTTAGCAGAATAATATAACATAAGAAATCTCTACGATAATGCTGTGTGTGTATTTTAGTAGCAGCTTTTTTAGAAAAAAAACTGATCACCGTCCAGCTATTAATAAGGCTTTAGTTACTCCATGCGATAGAGACTTCACCCATGACGTTATTAAAGTTAGTTTTGGCAGGTTTATTTGTATTTAGTAATTTTCGATATACAAATATACCGACATCATTGAACCTGTAGTAATTATATTGTAACTATAAATTGTATACGTATTCCACTAAGTTCGTCTATAGTTGACAACAATAGAGCATGATAATCTATTTTGCTTGTTATTTTGTGGTATAATTAAGCTGTGGCCGAGCAAGATAAATGGCGTGTTGGGTATGACGACCGCGCAGCACGGACGGGTCGGACATCTTCTACACAATAGCATCGTGCGTGACTCACTAAGATTACAATTCTGTAATGTAATTTTTATTTATCGTATATATCTCTTTAGAAAACTTTTCTCCTAGAAAACCTTTTTTTTTGCTATACTTTGTTTTCGTTGAAAATGGATTGGGATTATTATTTTTGTTTCGGTCTCTGAGGTATGATTACAGTTTAAAGGAAGAATGTGCGAGCTTATTTAAATTTATAAATATAGCAGTAGTAACAAGTATTATGGTGGATATTGTTCGTTTCGTTTCACACACATATATATTGGCAAAATCCTGTTACGTTTTTATCAGTTCTTCGCTGACCTTGCGTATCGTAATAAAAGTGTTTACTGCTTTTATTTGTGTTTTGTTTATTGTGAAAAAGCTTGCTGAAAAAGAGTTACATAAAAAGAAGGGAAGAAAACAATCACAAAGGTCAGTCATCCTCTAAAAGGGTGAAAATTATCTGTCGACTAAGCAACGCCACAAAGTTCAAAACTCAGGGACATTGGCCGAAGGGATAGCTAAACTTATTCTAACCACGATAATGTGCATATCCTTCCAAGGATCAGTCGTTCAGGCTGCCTAACTTAGATAAATTACTAACATAGATATTGTAGATTTTTTTGCGAACATAATATCTGGATATGTCGTTATAAGCGTCGCACTTCATAATAATTATTCTAAAACCTTCTACTTCACGGATTCGATGCCGAAGGACTTGCGGCGCTGAGTTAGTCAGCCCGTGACCACAGCCAGTGTGATCTAATCGAAATGTCAGGTAAAGCAGTGGTATGTAATAAATACCTTTAAATAACTAATCCCATTAATTCCCGTATTATATCATAAAACACGATGTTTAAAAGTTAGTGTCGCGCCTGATTTTAATATATATTTTAAGAAATTCTATAATGCCCTCTGATTGATCTATTGATAAAATACATTTTCATTTGTGGTGGCTAGATTGTCTTTGTAATACACATTATCGTTTGCATATACGTTTGTACAATTCATGAGAGAATGCCGACAATGTTTTTTATATTAAATTTAAAAAGATTTCAAGAGATGCTAAATATGTAATTTCTTTTTACAAGACTGAATTAAAACAAAATGCTAATAGGCTTGAATTAAAAATACATTTGAAATCATAAAGGTTACTTCGGAAATATTGAAAATGATGAAGATTGGAATAGGTTAGCTTTTGAAGAAGAGAGCTATAATAACGATATATATGGGTATATATTTCGCATTATGTCATTGACTACATCTAGACTGAAATTCAGTCTATCATACTTTAAAAATTTGAATGTTTCAAAACTCAACGAAAAATTTCAACTATGGAACTATTTACAACTTTTTTGCAGAGCTCTTTGTTAGAATTTATTTCCGCATATATATACTAGTGTTAGTAATTTTGTAATGTACTTGTGGTCTCTTATAATTAAGGAAACACTAGACATAAAAATTTATTCACTGTAAAACTTAGAGATCCAAATAAAGCAAAATAAGAAATTCGAAACGTAATAGAATGTCAAACTCAAAAGGAAGCTAGGTCCTTTTTAATTCTGTATGTTAAACTGTATTTAATTATAAAACACACAGTATATTGCGTAGGTAGAATAATTTCAAAAACTGAAGCTCAATATGAAATTACAATTTATTTTGTCGTACTTAGAAATATTTCATTTCTAAAAATGTTTTGTTCCATAATATCAGAGTACAAATTCAATTACACATAGAATCAAAATTTCCTGGGAACGTGAATTGTTTCTTAACTCTTGAAATTAAAAGTCAATCATGTAAGTTTGTTCGTATCGTTGTAAAATATTTGTGCGCATGACATACATTGTGCTGTAGGGCTTGGGAAAAGCTGTATGAGGCAGAATGCCTTCAGAAACATTTGGATAAACTTTGACTGAAATTTAATTGCTTAAAATATTTTGGGTGTTCAAGATAATATATTGTATTTTCCCTAAACAGGTCATGACAGTTATAGCGTTATCGCCCCGATATCACTAAGAAGAAAGTTTGTAGGTGTGTAAGTTTGTTACTTCTACACGCTCAAACGATTATGCTAATTTTGATAAAATTGCGATGACTTTTATACTTTTTATATCGAGAAATGAAGTATTCCTGTGGGAGGTGCAAGAAATTGAATTGTATTTGTATTTGCCGGCATTGACATACGCGTAAAAGTTATTTGGTGTATTCACTTCATGAAAGCTTTCGGGTACCGTATAATATATTATCAAAACTTGATTTTAAAACAGTAAAATATAACTTTAGTTCTTACTCTAGAGTATATAAAAAATGATGCTTTTGTGTGTTCGTGTGGGTTGTTCTTATACATAATATCATTGATCTTCGTAAATTCAATTCTCTTATCAGCTTCAGACTTGTCGTCTCTCAGTGTCGCGTCCCATTTACCATGTGATTGATTACACACTGAATATTATAAAGCATCTGCTCCATTGGACCGACACCACATACCCTTTCTTTACGGAATTATAATTACAGGGCGGTATGCCGTCCAAATTGAACGCCTACGCTTGGAACCCAGTTCCATTGCGAAGATTTAGAAGCAGATCAACGTTCAAAATTTAAATACGAGTATAAAAAAATAAATAAATAAGAAAGTGCTTATTTTAACGTTAGTAACATTAGATTAGTGTTAACTGGCTGGTTTTGATCGGACACGTGCATACCTATATTTCATTCTACAAAAAGACTGAAACTAAGACTAGGGCAGAGCAAAGAGATCACCACATCATAATTAGCAGCCTTTAAAGTTCTCTGCTGGACACAGGCCTCTTTGTGTCAAGAACATAAGCTTACCATATTATTATCCTATCGCAAGTACGTTGTCGGCCTTTGGTGGATAGGGAAAGGAATGAGTTTGGGCCTCCGGCATCCTCACTCACTCGGTGAAATACAGCACAAGCGCTGTTTCACACCGGTTTACTCTGAGGCCGTGGTATCACTTCGGTCGGGCCGGCCCATTCATGCCTAAACGTGGCTCTTCCACGGTGCTCATAATAATTTTTATACTTTGAATATTTTTTAAAGTACTTGAAAAAAGCCGTAACAAAATGGTACTTTGTCTTTATAGATTTAATGAATGCTAATCTGGTCGTAAATATAGACTCAGTCATTTTTCGGTTAATGCTTTAGAAAATCAGAAGAAGAAAAGAGGCTGCTAATGTTTACCTATCGCATAGTTGATGCGAGAACAATTTTCTTAGATCTGTATTCAAGGAAAGTTTGACTTTTGATTGCTTAAGTGACTAAAATGAGTTCAAACGTTCATAAATATTATTACTGTTTTTTTGTGATAGGATAGACGCTCCATAAATTTATAAACCCAATTTTATCATAACATTGAATATTATGCTTGATTTGTAGGAACTATTCAATGTATCCTCCTAATTATCCTCCTTGTATCTTTTCTGTAACTTCTTAATAAGTCATATGAATACCAAAAAATGGAGGGGAGTGATGTGGCGACTTCCACATACAACACAACAGCAATACACTACAACGCCATTTACCGAAGATACGTCGAACTAAGAAGTCATTAAGGAAACTAAGTAACTACCAAACCTAAATCGGGCAATAGAAGTTCTCGTACCGATTAGCATATATACACCCCCCAACGTCAACCGTTGGACATTGACCCGCCAGGCATAATCACCCTGCTTGGTCGGAGGATCCCCGATTTGTGTCGGAGTGACCTGAGACCCGTTCCTCCACAATAGTAAGTAGTAGTAACATAATAACTTATTTTTGAATTAACTTTGATCGAAGTAGCGATTACCAGACTCAACGAAGCCTAGACGGCGTAAATTGAAAGTGTTTTCTCGCACTGGTTTTAGGGCTAAATTCCCTTCTAGCGACCGTGCAGGTATTTCGTTAAGCAACTATGCCCGAAAAGAAGGTACGTTAATTGCAAAAAGAATACAAAAACAAAAGGAAAGAATTATGTGAGGCAAGTCGTATAATTTTTTTTTGTAACATCAAATACTTGAGGCAATTGCTTTAAAATAAATTCGTCGTCATTTATAAGGTCCTATGAGTTCACTGACAAGCTAATTCTATTTAAAATATTTCTTTCTAAGGAATTCATAGAAGTGAAACAATATCGAAATTAACTAAATAAGAGAAAAATTAATTAGCCACCTTTCACAAAAAAATATGATTTAAAAAACTGATTTTTATATTTCTTTGGTAAATATTTGACGAAAAAAATCTTCATTCAAGCCAATTTTTCCGCTACATTAAAATTACAATAATTAGGAGAAATTCCTCAACTTTATTAGTATTTTACACTAATGGAGTTGAGGAATTTCTTTTACAATAGCATACTTCTTTTCGACAGCTAAGTATTTATATTGGTACTTTTGAATGCAAGCAACTTTTTTGAATCTAAAGACTATTTGAAGTTTGTTTTTTTGTTGGGAGATTTACATGATTTGCGCTACTCTATACAAATGTCGATGGGGTATGTATTCCATGTGTAATATATCATTGAATAAATCTGTAACCCATCAATGGACCACATCAACTATAATCTTGTTTCATAAAAAGTAAAAAAAGACGATATAGCATATTACAGACCCATTAGCTTGATTTCGAATATTTATAAAATCTTTAGCAAGCAGTACTAGAATATATATTTAGAAAGCTTGATAGGGGGGGGGGATATGGCAGAAAAAAAATTAAACCATCTTAGATTCGCAGACGATTTAATTCTGTTATCAAATGATCCAAAAAGCCTGCAGGCGATGCTCGAACAGCTTATCTATGAAAGTAATAAAGTTGGGCTCTTTATGAACGCCACAAAAACCAAATTAATGATGAAACAAAATAAAGTCCCTATCACAGTCACTAACACCATAATCGGATACGTAAATGAGTACACATATATCAGTTAAATAATTTCACCAATAGATCTATCCACAAAAGAATTAAACAATAGAGTGAAACTGGTATGGAAAAGACATTGGTCTCTCAAAAAAATTATGAAAAACCCTCATTACCACCTATAGTGAGAGAGGGTTGTCAAACATGAAGCTTCACCGGAAAAAAACTTCAAAAGCCTAAGACTTCCGAACCAGTATGGAAAAAGGTATGGTTAATATCAAACTAAAAGATAAAGTAATACTAAAAACACTTAGAGAGCAAACTAAAATTACCGATGTAAGATACTGTATTATGAAGCTTAAATGGATATAGGCTGGTCACAAGGTAAGAAGTAAAAAGCTAAGTGGGCTAAGTACGTAATAGATTGGTGTCCAAGACATCAAAAAAGAACGAGAAGTGGACAACGTCAAAGATGGGCAGATGGTCTTCGGAAAATGGCTGGGGTCACATGGGAGACAAAGATACAAGACCGAAAACCGTTAACCTTAGGGGAGCAATATGTCGGAAGACTACACAATCTCAACACTGGTGTCATTTAAGTAAAAAATACACATATATTACTATTTTACATTTTGTTCTATAAGTTAAATATACTACTACATAATTACTTTTTTGCTACACGTTATTTAGATTTAAGATTGTGAATAAAGGCTATTACTGTTATTATTACAAATATCGGTCAGGTGCGTAAATATTCTGATCACTAGTACACGCAAGAGCGAATAAGATAAATAAAATCGTCTGGAAAACTTATAAAAGGATTAACTAAGTTTTAATCATAAATCATTTTACAATCCTAATTTCTGTAATAAAACTCAAATTAGAATACGACGTCATGAAAAGATAAAACGAAAGGGATAACTTTAATTATAGTACTTATTTTAATTTCATAGATAAAAATGTTTTGGGAAATTGTGGTTTAAATGTGCTTCGATTCACATGTAGCTTGATCCATCGGACCTTAAATTTACATGTAAATAAACTGCATCTTAAGACGCTAGAAAGTAATAGAATCGGTATACATGTTTGCTGCTTTACATTATTAGGATTACATCATCATTAGCTAATAGCTAGACTTGGGCGTCGTTTGATAATAATCTAACGACGCCTAAGTCTAAGCCTTAGTCTATAATAGATAAAGGCTCTCGGCCTGTTTCTGATTAGTATCATTTTCAAGAGAAAATATATTTGTTTAAAAGCTTGAGTAAGCCTACAGATGCGTCTGGAAATTCCCATGAGGGGTAAATGTACCTTCTTCAATATTTCACAATGATAATATCTTAGATGTTTCTAAATTAATTGAGCCATTTACAAATCGTTGGGACGGGTCCTATCAGATTGCTGAGGGCTATTTTATTGCTCCCTACTTACTTCATGACTGTTTAAGGCTGTTTTGCGTCTTGATAGATACTTGGACTGAATGTACATTTATTTTTAAGTAAACACAATTTGCATTTTATATTATTGTTATTCATAATATAATAATATAAAAAAATATAAAATTCTTCGTACTTTTATGTTGAACTAGCACTCTCTGTACAAAAAAATTGTAGGGACATAAATTGTAGGAAATAGTCTCTTTGTACTCGATGAATTTAATCGTAGAATGAGCCAGAAAGGAGGTATCGTCAAAAAGGTGCTATAGGCTACCATATTTCCAATATGGCGGTGCTAGTAGCAAAGATCAGAGGTGGCAAAGTTGAAATTCGTGAAGCGCAGATCAAAATCTATAAAATGACCAATGTTCAAAAGTCCCGTAAAACTGTCCATGTAACCCCATGTATTTGCATCAAATGACTGGACTATATTTATTAGTCCCATTCAGCAGTTAATTGCCCTCTCCACTATGAATATAATTCCACTCCTGTTATTTGACCTTGCTCATCATACGGTAGTACCACCCTTTTTAGAGATAAAAAGACGCTTTTGAGCTATCCAAGACTATTATCTATCTCTGTGAAAAATTTTACCCAGACACGTTCAGTTTTTTTTTGCGTGAAGAGTAACGGTCCTTCATATACCCTTGAGCCTTTGTTATATTAGTTAGAAATTTACATGTAAGTAAATAACCATTTTTTAGAAGAGACACGTGCCACATATACCATCTGTCTCTGAAATCTACTGGACGTAATCTTATTCGTATTCTCATTCAACACTTCTACACCAAAAAATAACCAGTAAATAGCTTTCAGGCTTGGGACTGAGCAAAACCTTTTTTAAATAATCAGAATAGATAGGGTCACTGGTTACAGCGTCTGGGAATTCATTCAAATAATTCAAAGTTTATCTAACGTACGAGTAGGATTTGAATAGATTCTTAGAAGTCTATAACGTCAGTCCTATTTCATTTTGTTTATTTGTTCATTCGAATGTAAAAGAAACTGTAAATCACGCAATACTTTCAGTTTCATTGTTTATTGTCTCAAAATTTATTTGAGTACGATCCACACATAGATTTTACTCGTTCATCGATGCTTTCTCTACAAATTCGCACTGGTCTAGTAGTAGCGATCTTGATTCTTAAGTTAGATGCTGTAGGTTCCTACCTACTACGAATAATTGTGTGATGAGCATGATCATGCATCGTCATCATGTGTTTTCTGTGATAAAAGTTTCAAAATTAGTCAGTCTAGCTTTTATAGTACAAACTCTGCTTAGTTTAAAATTAGATGGCGTTGTGTGTCAAACATCCAAAAGTATTATAATTTATGTATAATATATATTTTTATGTATTTACGAATTTATGGTTTTCTACGTCTCAAAAGTTTGTTGTTATATATACCTATACTATGTGTTTAATCTATCGCAATTTATGTTAGTTTTACTTTACATATTATTTATAGAGAAAATAAGAAAGTTCCAGATGTTCTAAATATTTGGCAGCTGCTGACTTATCTGAAAATATTATACGCAAACTAAATAATTTAAAATTGGAAGTCTCAAATACTTAGTCTTGCCATAAATATTGTTGCAAAGAAAAATAATCTTTTTTTGCACGTAACATTTGTTACTATTAAAGTGTTAGTTTAATACATTAATGTAAAACCATTAACAATAAATATAGCTTTTTCGAAGTGGTCTCCATTGGGTGTTATACTAACTGCTAATAACTGCCTCGGTGGCGCAGTGATAGCGTACGCGACTGCTGTCCATGCGGTCTCGGGTTCGAATCCTGGGTCGGACCAAATGTTTGTATGATCTACAAATATTTGTTTCGGAGTTTGGATGTTTTATATGTATAATATGTATGTATTTACAAAAAAAAGTATGTATGTATTCATATCAGTTGTCTAGTACCCATAATACAAGCTCCGCTTACTTTGGGACTAGATGGCGTTGTGTGTTAGATGTCCGAAATATTTATAGTCCTTTAAATATTGAGACCAGTTATGAATAGCAGCACGTACTCTTTCTATGGGGGAATTCTTCACTGTCAATCATATGGATTGTTTTAGGGATTTTAAATTACCATGGCGTTTAGAACAAACGTTACTCTCTAAGACCACAAGTCATCCAGGAATAATGTAATGGATTAAGATCAGGACTAGATGACGGCCAAACTTCAGCTCTGATGAAGTCCGAAATGTTTGAGTCTAACCAAAAGTAATTTTGCTTATTTTTAATTGCAACAGTATTTATGGCCAGACTAAGTATCATTTGGAATTTACTTGAGATTGGTTACATATAAATTACATTTTAGTAATAAATTGCATAATAATTCAAATCATATACTTTAAATGGATGACTGTGTTTACACTTTCATTCGAAATGATATATTCGTAGTGGGTTACTCACGTACATACATACTTACACATTTATTTACTTATATAATTCAAATTATAATATTATTTACAAAAAGTCTTATATCTAAATATTATTTTATTAACTTGTGTAACTTAAGTGTGTTAAAGTTTAAAATTGAAACTGTAAATGCAATCTGTAAATCTGTAAGTGTTGAGTTTCCGAACAGCAGAACACTCACATTACTGAATGTTTGAATTGAAAATTTTGCATACTTCAAAATACGTTTACTACATTATTCGGCAATTAGGACGAATGGGATGAATTTCTCCAATATATAGGAAACTAGCTGAGCCCCGCGGTGTTACCCGTAGTACAACAACTACCGCGGTTAACACCGTAAAATAAAAAAAAACCAAAGTAAAAAGTTGTTCCCCACCAATTTACAGCCATATCGGTTCAGCCGTTTTTAAGTAATAAAATGTGTAAGTAACACGAGTTTCTTTTATATATACATAGATATATTTTGCTGCTAATGACACAAACCTGGAACAAGCCGTTAGTCTAGTACCTTTAGCAGTAAGTACATAAAATGATTTACTGCTACAAAGAGTCTTTTTCCTAGTTTTATTCTTTAATAAAATATAAAAAAGTCGTTACACTAGTGCCTTTAGCAGTAATTCACTGCTAAAAAAGTGTTTTTCCTCGTTTTAATCTTTAATAACATACAAAAAAATATGGCTAAATGTTTCCGTGGACTACTTTCCCTAATATAAAACACCGAATCCATCCAATCACCTTAAACCTAGGAACTGTATATCGATAAACATAACCACTATTCTTTCTCCTCCTACTTGTATACGATAAAGAGCTATAAGGTATACAGTTATTATGTATTTTTTCCCCGTATGTGAACAAGTAAAAAGTTACAAAGCCTACAAAGTGGAACAACAAAAGCAAATTTGCCGCCGTATGCACACAAAACAAGCATTATGAACTTTATTTGGCGTATTCCTTTATCCGTGCTCATACCAGTTCTTCTTAAAGGAACCGAGATAGTTAAAAATGGTACATACACTGATTGCCAGGCATATTTTCACGGTGAAATTATTCACGTAATTGAAATGATTTATTTTTTCAGAGACTATTTAGTTAATAATATTTTTTACAACAAAGAAAGTAATGTGTGTAAGATGAGACGAAACATACACGAATCATTTAATTTTCTGGTTTATAATGTAAAATAATGTAATAATAAACAAACGAGATGTTGGTTACAGTGTACATAAGATTTTCATTACATGGTTATATTACCTTAACTAATAGATCAATAAGAATTAGAAAGCTTTTTGATACTTCCGCAAGCAAAAAATTTTTAACAGGTATGTATGTACGTATATATTTTTTTAAAATCATCATCATCATCATCATCAGCCTATCGCAGTCCACTGCTGGACATAGGCCTCTCCAATTTCACGCCACTTAGTTCGATCTATGGCTTCTCGCATCCAGCTCCTGCCAGCTGTCTTGCGCAAATCATCGCTCCATCTGGCTTGTGGACGTCCTACACTACGTTTGCCGAGACGCGGTCTCCACTCAAGAACTCGTTTACCCCAACGGTTATCGGTTCTTCGGCAAATGTGGCCAGCCCACTGCCACTTCAGCTTGCTAATCCTGTGGGCTACGTCGATGACCTTGGTTCTTTGTCGGATCACCTCGTTTCTAATGCGATCCCTTAGAGAAACGCCGAGCATATACCTCTCCATTGCACGCTGAGCGACTTTGAACTTATGGACCAGTCGAACCGTAAGTGTCCACGCTTCGGCTCCGTAAGTCATTACGGGTAGGACATAAAAAAAAAATAATATAGCATAAATGAGTTTACTATCGTATTGCTTATACTATTATACTATATAGATATTGCAATATCTATTAATCGATAATAATAATAATAAATTTTATTCTCTTTTACAAATATATGCCTTAATAGTAGGTAAAATAGTGACTTGGTTTCCGGATTCCACCTTTGTTAAGACTGGTGCCTGATGGAGGTTACAAAAAGGTAGCCTGTGTTTTACAGGTCACCATAAGAACTAAAATCTCTACTGAACACAAAAAAAATTTAGAATCGAAAAAATGAAAAGTACTTCTGACTCATAATTAGCGGCACTAGGGCAACATAACCAGCAATACTTTTCGTTAAATTAGAGTTAGTATATCAGCAACGGGATTAAAATAGGACCGAAACCTAATCTTGCTTACAAAACGGCGCGTAGTATCTCTGGGTCTATGATTAAATTCACGCCTGTGAATTGCTCGTAGCAACACATTTCTAAATAATATTCCCTTAGAGTGGCCTAAGTAGAGAAATATCTAGCCAAGATATATTTATCCTGTTTGAGTCTTGGTATTCCAGCAAAACATTTTCCTCTGTGTATTCTAAGATTTTCATTGAGTAGTTAATGAACGAATGACAGCGGTGTAAGACACTTTCGATCCGAATATTTTATAATAGCTGGATTTTCTTATAACCGGAATAACTTTTAACTGCAGTCCATAACAGCATAGAATAGCATGAACTTTATCGTACACCAATTGAAACAGTTATGTATAGAAGCTTAACAGTATAATGACCATGCATATATTAAACATTTACTTGATACGAAATGATTAGTTTTCTGACCTTATTAATATAATGAGCACATGGGTAGGTGTGACCATTCTTACTGCGGAACGTAATACCTTTTATTTATGGTCGAAGGTGCGGCTTGAATTTTTTCGGCGAATCAGGGCTCGTAATAGTCCAAAATGTTTTCGGGAAAAATAAATCGGCCAATTTATTTAAATCGTAGATGCGTGTCCTCACATCGGAACATGATAAACGTGACTATTAGTCTGAGTAATGTTTCCATCTATCGGAAAATCGTGAGGTGTACTTTTGCATTCATTTCTGTCTAAAATGAATTTGGTATCATTTTTTCCTGGTACCGATTTAGGTTTAAATTAATCAATTTTGTCGTTGTCGCTAAAGTCGTTTGTTATTGTTTTTTTTTGCCGTTCCGGTACTGGCTTTTTTACTTTTATCGAAGTAACAGTAACCTCGGATCCTTTTTAAAAGCTGAAAGTCTTTGGCCACTATGATAAAAAATTCGCGATTTTCTAAACTTGTCTTTCTAAAGTTCGAAATATTGTACTAAGACAATTTCGTAACTGGTATTTTGCCTAAACTCTTCGGCATTGTGTTGTTTTGGCGAGGTCAAGAGGAAATAATTTTTGGCAATCTATGCATGTTTGCATGATTCAAGCTAATGCTTAAACAACCGAACTGAGTGTCATGCATGAAGTTTCAATTATTTCCTAATAACATCCCGGGTGATATAGGCTATTAAAATTTTAAAAAAGTTTTTACGTAGCCAGGATACAGTTTTTAAAAGGAAGGTTTTCTTGTTCACTATTTTTTCTTATTGCACTTTGGTTTTCAGTTTTGAAATTTTAATTATCAAGTTTATATATATAGACTTAATTGTACTTACTTTAAACTTCTTTTCCCGTAAGAGACTCTTTATAAAATATACAAAAACTTCTCTACTNTACGTATATATTTTTTTAAAATCATCATCATCATCATCATCAGCCTATCGCAGTCCACTGCTGGACATAGGCCTCTCCAATTTCACGCCACTTAGTTCGATCTATGGCTTCTCGCATCCAGCTCCTGCCAGCTGTCTTGCGCAAATCATCGCTCCATCTGGCTTGTGGACGTCCTACACTAAGTTTGCCGAGACGCGGTCTCCACTCAAGAACTCGTTTACCACAACGGTTATCGGTTCTTCGGCAAATGTGGCCAGCCCACTGCCACTTCAGCTTGCTAATCCTGTGGGCTACGTCGATGACCTTGGTTCTTTGTCGGATCACCTCGTTTCTAATGCGATCCCTTAGAGAAACGCCGAGCATATACCTCTCCATTGCACGCTGAGCGACTTTGAACTTATGGACCAGTCGAACCGTAAGTGTCCACGCTTCGGCTCCGTAAGTCATTACGGGTAGGACATAAAAAAAAAATAATATAACATAAATGAGTTTACTATCGTATTGCTTATACTATTATACTATATAGATATTGCAATATCTATTAATCGATAATAATAATAATAAATTTTATTCTCTTTTACAAATATATGCCTTAATAGTAGGTAAAATAGTGACTTGGTTGCCGGATTCCACCTTTGTTAAGACTGGTGCCTGATGGAGGTTACAAAAAGGTAGCCTGTGTTTTACAGGTCACCATAAGAACTAAAATCTCTATGAACACAAAAAAAAATTTAGAATCGAAAAAATGAAAAGTACTTCTGACTCATAATTAGCGGCACTAGGGCAACATAACCAGCAATACTTTTCGTTAAATTAGAGTTAGTATATCAGCAACGGGATTAAAATAGGACCGAAACCTAATCTTGCTTACAAAACGGCGCGTAGTATCTCTGGGTCTATGATTAAATTCACGCCTGTGAATTGCTCGTAGCAACACATTTCTAAATAATATTCCCTTAGAGTGGCCTAAGTAGAGAAATATCTAGCCAAGATATATTTATCCTGTTTGAGTCTTGGTATTCCAGCAAAACATTTTCCTCTGTGTATTCTAAGATTTTCATTGAGTAGTTAATGAACGAATGACAGCGGTGTAAGACACTTTCGATCCGAATATTTTATAATAGCTGGATTTTCTTATAACCGGAATAACTTTTAACTGCAGTCCATAACAGCATAGAATAGCATGAACTTTATCGTACACCAATTGAAACAGTTATGTATAGAAGCTTAACAGTATAATGACCATGCATATATTAAACATTTACTTGATACGAAATGATTAGTTTTCTGACCTTATTAATATAATGAGCACATGGGTAGGTGTGACCATTCTTACTGCGGAACATAATACCTTTTATTTATGGTCGAAGGTGCGGCTTGAATTTTTTCGGCGAATCAGGGCTCGTAATAGTCCAAAATGTTTTCGGGAAAAATAAATCGGCCAATTTATTTAAATCGTAGATGCGTGTCCTCACATCGGAACATGATAAACGTGACTATTAGTCTGAGTAATGTTTCCATCTATCGGAAAATCGTGAGGTGTACTTTTGCATTCATTTCTGTCTAAAATGAATTTGGTATCATTTTTTCCTGGTACCGATTTAGGTTTAAATTAATCAATTTTGTCGTTGTCGCTAAAGTCGTTTGTTATTGTTTTTTTTGCCGTTACGGTACTGGGTTTTTTACTTTTATCGAAGTAACAGTAACTTCGGATCCTTTTTAAAAGCTGAAAGTCTTTGGCCGTTATGATAAAAAATTCGCGATTTTCTAACCTTTAAACAGTATAAAGAGTTTGAAATATTGTACTAAGACACTTTCGTAGATGGTATTTTGCCTAAACTGTTCTGCATTGTGTTGTTTTGGTGAGGTCAAAAGGAAATAATTTTTGGCAGTCTATGTATGTTTGCATGATTCACGCTAATGCTTAAACAACCGAACTGAGTGTCATGCATGAAGTTTCAATTATTTCCTAATAACATCCCGGGTGATATAGGCTATTTAAATTTTAAAAAAGTTTTTACGTAGCCAGGACACAGTTTTTAAAAGGAAGGTTTTCTTGTTCACTATTTTTTCTTATTGCACTTTGGTTTTCAGTTTTGAGATTTTAATTATCAAGTTTATATAAATAGACTTAATTGTACTTACTTTAAACTTCTTTTCGCGTAAGAGACTCTTTATAAAATATACAAAAACCTCTCTACTATTCAAATGTTTTGTTTCAAAAGATGGTATGACATTCAAAAGTAGCTCATAGAATGTCAAGAATCTCAGACATGAATAAATGTACAGATGGCAAAATACACGAGGAAAAGTTAAATTTTATCCCAAAATTTAGAGGTCAAATATCTTAAGCCTTGTCTTTATCTATATCATCAAAAGGTGGCCAAGATTGTTGAAGCAGCTTTTGGTTCAAAGTGAAGTGTTGAATCATCCTGTTGGCTGCTTAATACGGTGTTGTTTTGTGAAGAGCGAATTCAAGTTTCTTTATTTATATCTGATCTAAAATAGCGAAAATGATTTTTTTTGGTATATTTTTTTTTTATTAAAAGCCAAGTGAGCAGCAATATTACGGCTATAAACGTGGGAAAAACAAAGAAGCAAACGGGTCTTCTAATGGTAAGTATCTGATGCCGCCGGTGGATAACGGCTACTCAAGAGATGCAAATGCGTTGACACCCTTTGAATACCCCCCTTAAAATGGAAAGAGGAGGGATTTGGGTTCCAGGAACCTCACGAACTCGGTGAAAAGTAATGTAAGAATTGTTTAATACTGCTTTATAGATTTGCGTGAGATTGTAGTATCACTTTGGTCAAGTCGGCCTATTTATGTTAAAGCATGACTCTCCCAATCTTGAAATATAAGCTATACCACGCTAGACAGTACTCAGCGTTGTATTTGTATGGTAAAATTTCTTACGTATTTAGAGATTTACGAATAGCAGTAGATAATTAAAGCATACTGATGATGATGATAGCTTTCGCATGAAAAATGCTTGATTGAAATTCATAAAAAAAATATGGGACTGATCCAGAACACTACCGACATAAGTCAACCCATAAGAGAGACAAACTTGTATATTAATTGACCGAGTTAACACTTATCTGTTAACAGTAAGTTATGATAATAAAATTTATTTATATTGCTATTATTTTTTTGCTCTTGTTTTTGACAATAAAATAAAAATGTTACACTGTCCGAACTAGAAACAATGTTTAACTTTTAATGCTTGTTTACATTTTAGGTAACAAAATTGACGATTAAGAAAAGTTTTAGTGTAGGAATTAAGGTTTTTTATTACATTTATTGCACGCTATAAATTTGTAGTGATTCCGCATTTTACTGCAACACTTTGAAGTCAAGATTATATAATAACAAGCAAAAGACGTATAACCACCTTACTTTCATGTGATATACCTTCTTTATTAATCATTATATTTAGTTTATGCTTGTGTTTGTACATACTACAATCCTTTTTATTTGCAGAAGTCGATCTAGAAGATAAGGTTTCAGCTGAATATTACTTACGCAACTTATTTGTGTATTTATCCCATAAATATGCAAAGGTCTAAATAAAATAAAATCTTCCGAACAATTTTGTCCTTTGTTTCGATGTACTTGTATATTTTGCCGATGGCAGTTTTACTCTTGGTTGACATTACCCTTTTATCTAACTTGCTTTGAATGCTCCCTTGAAATAGCGGGGTATTTTGTAAATAGACCCATATGTCGGGATAATATAAAGCATCGGAGTTTTACAAAACTGCCTAGGCACAATTCAATACTGTCACAGTTTTTCGAGTAGTGAATATAATAGTTTGAAAATACGGGGTAAACAATGGTTTGTTAGAAAAGAGTTTCTGTGTTTGTATCATAAGAGTATCCAAGCAAGAAGAAGAAGAAAGCGCATTTAAAAAGAGACAAAATATCTAAAATGGAAGAACAGATGTATGTACACGGGAGAGCCACGCATGCATGGGCCGGCTCGTCCAGAATGATACCACGGCTTCAGAGAAAATCAGTGTAAAACAGCGCGGTGTTTCATCGAGTGAGTGAGGATACCAGAAGCCCAGAATCCAACCCTTCCCCTCATCCCCCAAGGTCGGCAACGCACTTGTGACGCTCCTGGTGTTTCAGGTATCCATGGGCTGCAGTAATCGTTTACTATCAGGCGTTACGTCTGCGCGAAAAATGTACCTAGTTTGTATGCAAATTTGGCGCTACTAACATATTTCTTAACTTAACTTTATTACCAGCAAAAGCACGATTGTACCCATGGGTACAACAGTGTTTTTAGGAGCTTTGTAGATTGACCACAGTTTTCTTAATATATTTTTGAAAAAATAGGTACATGTTAGTACCGTCATAAGAACAATTTTAGAAAATAATTTTACCTTATATAACTTTCTAAGTTTTGATTTTCATGACATATTTATATATATATGAATGAGTATTAACGCGATTATGATATTAACTTGACATCCTTCATACGCGGCTGTTTGATCCATAATTAGATTAAACCTGTATTGTAGTGAGTACTCTGATAAATAAACTTAATATATGTTTCTAAATACATGCATACTAAAGATAATTTAAACTCAGACTAATGATTGCGTTCAACACAAAATTATTAGTATTTTAATTATCTCAACTAGACTGACATACCATAATTTCTTACGTTTTAAATAGGTTGGAGTCTACGATCTGCGACCAGTAAATAAATCTTATTTTTTTTAAGTAAGACTTTCATAAACATGCATTCATAACTGCACACCTCTTTCCCAGAGGGGCAGACTGAACCAATTAATGTCCACTTACTACGGTACTGACACACTTTTTTTGCTTCGCCCACATACGCCAATCGTTGCATGCAAGCTCGTCGGCTCCTGGTGCTTAATTGGTGCTTTCATATTTCATAATTAACTGGTTTGATTAAAAATTATCCAGGTTAAGAGTTTAATCAGTGTACTTTTAATTATTAGTATAAGAAAGGTTCTAATTTTCTTTAAGAAGGTTGTAAATTATTGACTAAATATTTAAACAACGCTTAGTTCATTTTGATTAAGTCTTTTAGAGTAAGTTACTATTTCATTTAGACAAATTATATTTACGCAAAATTGGTGCGTAATTTTATGTTCAGTAACAAAACAGAATTTACATTTATAGGAAAATTTAAGAAATTAATATATGTATAAAGATTATGAATTTAAGAAATTAAGATATATATAAAATTTGTAACAAAATTTACAAAGTAATGTATTTATTTAATCATAATAAATATAAATAAAAACCATAGAATCTCTCTCAATATTGTTGATACAAAAGTAACTTTGTCTGTGTGTTACATTTGATGGCGCATGCTTACAGTGAACTGCAATGAACTGATGATAATGATGATGAACGTTGAACCGAATTTTCTGAAATTTCGCTTAGAGAGAATTTGCTTCTTGAGGAGTAGTACACTGAGTAGTTTTAAGTGTTTTATATTTTTTAAATATAACACGCTTAAAAGGTCTTTCTTTTTTTCATAGTGATTAGGTATCTGATCAATATGAAAAAACAACTTTTAACAGGCTTTTAATTTTATTTTGATATATTGTAATTCTTGACATAATTCTTTTCACGATTTGTAATAAAATTGTTGATACTTTTTTATAGCTTCACTGAATAGCGATTCCTGGTTATAGGTTTATTGTTTTATAGTTCATTACGTAGATTTTTTGTAACAATAGCTTAATCGGTAGGCATGATGACAGTGACGAAGAACCACTAAAATTATATATTTATCTGATGGTATGGGGTTCATAATATATGAAAATCATATTTATTTTCATATTTAGAACGAGATTAATAGTTAACTCACAAAATTAA
>PKRV01000416.1:57137-122532 GCA_003709505.1 Hyphantria cunea
GGTCCTTCACTAGCTTTTTAAAAGTAGGCAAAGTTGTTGCTTTTCGAATTGTCTCAGGCAAGTCGTTCCAAACCCTTACCGCTTGCACAGTAAAAAACCTGCTTGCAAACTGAATTGATGTTTTGGCATCTTCAATATTAAATTCTCTACTGTTATAAGAGCTGTAATTGGCACTGGTTGACATATAGTGACGTCGCGTCTTACACAATGCTATGATACCACCGAGCGTTTTCTCGTGAAATTAATACATAAAATATAGACCGGAATTTTTTCCTACTGAAATATTTTTTTTGTAGAAATATAACTGTTTTAAACAATAAGAGATACTTCTTAACATCATAAAATAGTTTTTCAAAATTATTCATCATGCCTGTTATACAATTTTTGGTTAAGTAGCAGTTAGTAACATTGTCTTCACTCACATTACTGTCTGCTCACAAACTAGGCAAAGCCTGTACTATAGAATCTTGGCTACTGATATTTATTTATTTATTTAAAATATTTACGGTGTCTTTACATAACCATTATTCCAATACGACACTATAAGTAAAACTAGTTGCAAGTATTTTATAACAAAGTATTATTTGCTGTAATATACCTTTGAGCAACTTCTTTGAAGTTCGGCAGGTTACAGCTGTAGATGTCAACATATGTTGAAATAACAATAATAAGGATTATGACGCGTGATGTAGGGGCATATTGAAGTAAATTTGTTCAAGCAACGGGAACGCTGAGTGTAGGGGGCTGACAGCGAGCAGCCACGTAGCCGTCAGGGTCGCATAGCCGCAAGCGCACTAATACATCGAGCTTGTGTAGTTGAGCGCGCACCACGCACCCCACGTCACCGGCGCCATATCGCGTTGCACGCTCAGGTGCACATACCCGACCATACCAAGGACTAATAAGCTGGGGTACATAAGCGGGTATAGCGGGTGCACCTCATAATCTTTGTAGTGTAGGAATCGAGTAAACTTGTTTTGATTTTTTCTATAATAAGACTATATTTAGTCTCCAAAGTATTGCTATCGCTTCTAGGTGAATACGAACGAGAGCATTATACAAACAAAATCTTCATCCAAAACATGTTATTAAAATATTTGCCATTTCGCAAAATGAATCATAAATTTCTAAATGATTTTCTGCAGATAGTAACTATATGATTACCAAACGTCACTCGGGCACCATTTCGGCTCCTACATCTCAGATACTGGTTAAGCACGAAATCAATGCACCATCCGTTTCATATGTATAGCGCAGTGGAGCCCTGACCCGGTTGTAGCTTATCACTCCGCATTTAGCTGTATTAAAATGCAGTATATTGATATACTCGACGAGCTAGAGATCGGAAGGGATTTTTCATAATTTTATTTTTAAATGGAAATTTCTTAATATCTACATATATAAAATAAAATAAAGTCGTGTTAGTCACATTAATTATAACTTTAGAATGGCTGGAGCAATTTTTACAATTTTTGCGTTTTTGGATTTGTCTTCGTCCGGAATAGAAAAATAAATATTAAAATATAGTTTTAATCAATAAAAAATATCTGTAAAAACATGATTTGCTCATTCATTGACTTTCAGGCGGAACTAAGTTTGCCGGGTCAGCAAGTTCCGTAATAAAAATATCATAACAATATATTCTTGTACAATTTTCTTCATAGAAACGAAAAGAAATAATATTTTATTCTTTCTTACATAAAGGATTCATATATTTAATTCGCCAAACGTGATCAGCTGCTAAAATAGGAGACCTCACGTTATAAAAGGCCTTCCATGGATCTGCCAACGCTCGACGCTGTTGGTTTTTCTTTTACCAAAAACACTTTTAGAGTTGCAAATATTTGTCACTATGATGTTTTTTCATTATGTATTTCTTTGAATATACTTATTTTTTTACTAAAATAATAAAAGATATGGTTTGAATGTGTAAGTATAAACTATATTCATAAAATACTAAAATATTAACGTAGGAATACTATTAGCGGAATGTAAGGTAGAACGTACTGAAACTATAACTAGTAGACTAGTGCTTAGTGAGTCTGGCCTTATTTAAAATACGCATTAGACATTTTAGATGGCTAGTAGGCGCTGTCCGTCGCAAACTGTTACAAGGTCAACGACTTGCGTTGATTTTGTTGTGCAAGGCATATAGGACGGTAAGCACTGAGGTTTTACCAGTGTTGGCGGGTGTTCTTCCGATCGATCTCGACGTATAAAGACGTACAGTCATGTACTCTACACTAGAAAACATGAAATGCGATTTTTTGGGCGTACGGGACCGCAATAAAGTCCTAAGATTATTCCAGCAGCAGTCCAATATCTATATCGACCTTATGGATGAATGGCAACAACGGTGGGACGAATCATCTAAGGGGCGCCTCCTCTACTAATGCTTTCCATCTGTACACGAGCGATTCACGAGGATATGGCTGGAGCACTGTGTCGTCCAATCTCTTGCAGGCCACGATAACTTTAAGAGCAAACTACACTCATTAAAATTAATCATTTCACCATAGTCTCAATGCTCAACACCTAATTCTAGTTGTGAACAGTCGGCTCATCATGTCTTCTGGGAATGTAGTCTTTAGTATAATGAACGTAACATAATTTTGAATACCTTACAAGTAACATCTGGGGTTCTATACTTTGGGGATCTTGTGTCAACTGCGGTGAATTTCCGTGCGTTTAGGCGATCCTGCCATACACTATTTACATAATGTCTATAATTAGTCATCAAATATAGCTCGCTTACAACCCATACTATTATATCTGTGGTGCTTTCTATTTTGGGTGGTCCGGTTTATAAAAGGTGTCTGCCTACTTTGACTTCATTTTGTCTCCCGTTTTGCTAAGGAGGGAAGTGGATTTACATTGCCAATTCCTCCATTTTTATTTTGATTAATTTCATTGCGGGTCCCAAGACAATTTATTTTTCCTGGGACTTCCCAAGTGTACCTCTTAAGGCGGAAGTCGAAATTCACTCTTCGCCCGGAATTCAGCCACCAATCGATAAACTTCGCCGAGTTGATAGACTTCCGTTTTTATTTCCCACGGGGGTGTCCGGCCAAGACGCACGCCGCCTCGGTCGGCACGGTGCGGTAACCGCGTATGGCTCTGACCGCCAATACCCTCTGAGAACGCCATAGACGCGCCGTATTCTCGGCAGTTAGAGCCGCCACCCATACCGGTGCGTCATACAGCGCCATCGATCGCCGTGAAGAGGCTTGTGGAAGTTCGATGCCAGTCGCTCCGTGAAAAAACTGACATTCAGGTAAATCCCCCCAATCTTGGGAATAATAGAGACTAGTAAGATAATGACTTCGACTTCCGGAAGGCATTCGACTTTGTTGATAATGATGTACTGTTATCGAAGGTGGTGGCGTTAGGTTTCACGTTACACTTACTCGAGTTCCTCGCGAGCTACCTTGGTGACCGCAGGCAGTACGTTGAGTATGCTGGTTACGCATTAAATCCGTATTAAAGGTTTAACTCAGGACTTAAATCTGGGACTTTTAGAATTTATATTGATGATCAACGATCCCACGGGGCTTTACGATATGCCGAGTGTCTGCTCTTTATAGATGACCTCAAGGTATGGTATGGCTGTCGATAGTAGACACGTCGAACGCTATGCAACTGCGGGAAGACAGACCGGGTAGTACAGTGGACTCACTAATCATGCCGCTACCACGACCGCAGCAATCAACTTACCACCAGAGGTCCCCATCTTCCAGCGGCCTGCGGTCGCGTCAACGGTTCCTATCGCCGACGTCGTTTTCGCTCAGGATCGGCTCTCTCCCGATCCTCTTCAGCGGTCTCTTTCTGGAGCATAACAGCTTTGTAAAACGTGACCACTGACCTATAACTCTATTGTATCATCATCAACAACCCATAACGTGCCTGTTAGGCTCGGTTCTCCTCTCGGTAGAGGGTACCCTACTATATAGCTTGCTTAAATTTAACAATGAAAGTACATTTATTAAAGTCAATGCAACCACACATACTACACAAAGCAGTTGTCGTTGAAATCAACGTATGTAATAAAGTGCGCATGTAAGTCACTTATATTGTAAATTTTAATTACATTTTGCAATAAAAATCGAGAAAAGTCAACTGAAGTAAACTCCAGCAATCTACGACAAATTGGTAAAGAGAAGTAAGTGAGAATAGGACAGATGGTACGCATAAATTAGTTCAGAGTTTGTATTACATTCAGCATCTTGTATGTAGAAGTTATTTCTACTTAATGAAATTATACAGCAAGTAATCTTATTTTTTTAAAGATCACAAATCTATCTTTTAGGTCTTCGAAAATAAACAAAATAAAAGAGTAAGCTAGCTTTTACTGTAATAAGCATTTATCTATGTAATATTGTTGTTTAGTAATAATAAGTAATGTTCTTCTAGTCGATTACGGCCACGGTGGTCGGTGTCAACGGAGACCAGCCAACTACGCAAGAGATATTATAGTGCACAAGTGCAAACACAGGTGCACTCTCTATTCCGTCTCTCTCATAATTTGATAGGACTGTTAACCGACACGATCGGGGAGAGATCAGACAAGACCGACACCGCTTTACGTGCTTTCCCAGGCACGGGGTTTCAGATGCCCACTTCCAAACTCTAAGCTGTTATTAAGTCAAGTAAAAATAAAATCAGAAAAAAATTGTAACAGATTAGTGTAATAAAGGCCAAATACGACATGGTGTAAAATATATATGTAGTGTAAAATCGTTTTAGACTTGTTTAATAAATAAGTATATCAAGTAGGTCGCTATGGCTATTTAGCATATCACTCAACTTAGTTTAACACGGAATTCTCAATTTCACAGTGAGAGTAGCCCAGGTTGATATTCTACAAATGTAAATGTTATAAGGGAAGTTACAACTGTATGACGTCTCTCATCGACGAGTAACGTGGTCAAAAAAAAGGGTTGTCCGGGAGTGCCGACAAAAGTGAAAACTTGAATATTTGTGCACAATGCCGCCAGATAAGTTTTCACTTCATAAAATATGAAAGCGCTACGCGACACACTTGTATCTTGGCCAAGGGGCAGTTCTCCTTAATAGTGGAAACAATTTTGTAATGGGACTGAGCAAAAACTTAAAGAAAATTTGATAAGAGCTGCCTATGAGGAACAATCACTTTTGCAATTATTTATATAACAAAATACTTTAGTATAAACTATTTTCCATAGTCCCGAATTTTCGCGGGAGAGCCACGCTTCGGCACGAATGAATCCGCTCTGCCGGAATTGCGCTGTGTTTTACCGATTGAGTGAGGATAGCGGATGCCCATACCCCAATCCCTCCACCATTCCCTTTCCCGTCCTCCAAAGGCCGGCAACGCACTTATGACGCCTCTGGCGTCGCGGATGCCCATGGGCGGTGGTACAACAGAAAATAGTAGCACTGATAATCGTAATTGAGGCATAAATTACATTAATTAAAATTTTAATTCACGATAGAAATAAGTGAAGTCATAGGAACTGCAGACTTGAACTGTTATTTTAAAACAACATTTATATATATATAATTTGCCCTCAGCTATATCCACGAATATATCGGTTTTCGCGGTAAATAGTAAGTAGCCTATGTGTTATTTTGATGTATAAGCTATATTCCTGTAAAGTTTTATTTAAATCCGTGAAATAGTATTTGCTTGAAAGAGTATAAACTTTCATAACATTAATGGATATTTTTTTTATTTAAGAACAGTGCAAGAAACTGTCGCAAATATATATTTTTTTGACTTACCATCAGCGGCTGGTGTTCTTATGGCGTTATATTTTTTGCCCACTGTGGATACCTCTATATAAAATACTTTTTATCAGTATAACCCCGAGTGGAGCCGCAGGCGTTAGCGACTTAGGACAGGAAAAGTATTTTTAAAGATAACGTTATTATTTTTTCCTCTTGCGATATCAGCTAGACTTTTGTGACATGAAGCGGTATCTTTCGAGTATAACTTCGTAACATAAGCAGTAACAGTACAAGAGATTAGTTTGAGTGAGCACTAATGCGAATTTGATGTTGGTAATCTCCGAGTTGTATTGATAAATTAAATCTATTTTTATATACAGTAATAGATACATTATGGATATCAACTCGGCAAATTAATGAAAATGTATCACGTTGGAATAATAATATTTTCCTATCTACACGTCGATTTAAAGCAATTCCAATCATAATAAATTCAAATACTTGAAGTTGCTTGTTCAGATTTTGATGTGTTTTTTTGACTTGCTTAACAACTTATACTTAAAGTGCATTTTTATTCTGTCCAAGCCCACGCTGACAAATACTACAATTTTGTATTATTATGCATTCTAAAAAAATCCGCACACAAATTGACAAAAATGCTCGACGGCAGGATCGTTTGATAGAAAGCTAGAAAGTTTGTGTAATCATTGTATTAATTTAAAAACAAAATCTGTTTCTTGCAACTTCTAAATTATATAACTTGCTATTTGTCTAAAAGAAACCTTACCGTGCAAACTTACTTGCAAAACAACAATGTCCAAATAATATTAGCCTATCGTTAACTTTTTATCGTAACTAGATAAACGAGTCAGGATCGCGCCCACACCGCTAATTCGATTGCTTCTGAAAGTAACCACTTGAAAGTGGACAAGTTTTAATTAAATTTATGTCTTAAATGAACTTTGGAAATAGAAATACTTTTAATTTCCGTTTTTAATTTTTTTTTAACCGATATACTACTAGGGTAGGTCTCTAAATTATTCTTGCAGTCTCTTTAATAAAAAAATTGTCAGACCCGTGTCTCGATCTTGATGTTTCATGTAAAATAATATAATTGTTTCTACAGGCTAGGTGGACTGACGATTTGCGAAAAATGACTGGCAGGAGCTGGATGTGAGAAGATCAAATAAAACCAATCAAAGTGGGAGAGGCCTACGTGTAATAGTAGACTGCTATAGGCTGATGTGATGCAAAACATTTTACTAACTATTCACCGAGTGAGTTACACTACTGTAGCTCAGACCCCACCTCCCCTTAATTCTGAGGAGAGGGCTCGAAAGACGACAATCCTCTTGTGCTTCTTGAGTTGCCATAGGGGCGAGACAGAATGTTCACTAACTATTAGGTGACCTGGTGACCTGGTGATCGATAGCCCTCTTACTTAAAAAAATGTAGAATTAAAATATTTAAGGAACTAAAAACTACGTGACTGATTTTGCTATCTTGCAACAGAAATAATACTTTTATTTAGCATCTAATGCTAGTCAGTTTATCTTATCTTGTATCGATTAGATTTCTATCTTTCCGTATTTTCTTACTCTTTTGTGACTTCCTTTACATGGCTATGTCGCTTATAGACGTCGAGAAATATTCAAATTCTTTTCACCTTTTCCTACTTCACATTGTCTTGTCACAGATATGTACTTTTTTCGATGTCTAATGATGGAAAATAAATATGGAATAGAAGTTTCTATAACACATTCTTGAGACCTTTGGTTTGGCCATAAAATTGTAGTCTGCACTCACTTCATTCAAAATTCAATACCGATTGACTCTTGATCTCACGAGCTACTTTTGTTATAAATTATTTTACTAAATTTCATGCGAGGACTGTGGTGTAATTTTACCGCATTATTACCAAAAGTTAATTTGATAGTCTGGTAGTCTATGTAATACTTTACTATAAAAATCTATCATAATATTTTGAATGAATTTTTATAACGAGAAATTACCTTCTGACTTCTTGTGGTATCGTGGTCTCAGATTTAATGCTGTAAATTTTATTAACTTTTTGTGTGACCACTTGTTTTGATGTTTCTCCTACAAATAAGTTTATTTGATACTAGTGTAATATAACAATGTAATAATATAATAAGACAAATGATTACGACAAAGTGTCAGAGTTGAGGATTACCCAACATTATCCATCTTCGCAATAATAGATCATATCAACCCGGCTCACTTACGTCTGCTTTATCAACTGGTTCATTATATTTGGGAACTAGTGAAGTCAGCATCGAAGGTCACTGACCGTTCATATTAAGATACTATCTTATTATGAACAACAGTGGCTTATGTCTCAGAATATTCCTCGAATCTAAACTATTTAGATTGGAAATATTAGTTTGTCCTATAATGTTAGAGACTTCATTGGTTTCCAGCGATGTTATTGTCAAAATTTAGTCACGGTTATGTTAATAATATGTTGAAATATTACTTTTTGTAGTTTGAAAGTTTCGTTCGTTCGAAAGTTCGTCTAGCACGATAAATTGAAGACCGTCTCATTTCTAAAAAACATATATTTTTCCCTGTCATAATTATTATAGTATCTCATTCAGAATTTACCTTATACAAAGTTTGTCATTAAACGTGAGTAAACCTGTGATATTGATATAAATTTATAAATTGGTAATTGAGCATTCATAAATAATATTACCGCTTATAGTATTAACAATTCATCATATACGGTAATGCTGAACAGTATTATTACATTATGAATTTCAAATAACAATACGTACAAATATTGTATTATGAATTAATCACATAACAAATCCTGGGTATATCAATGTCCTTATAATCAACTAATGACGTATTATTTTATTTACAAAACTGTTACAAAAACAGTTAAATTTATTTTAAGCATTATTTATTTCATTTTATTTAAATTTCCTGAAAGGTTTTCCTATAGTTTAGGGGGCCAATGAGCAGACGAATCAACACAGTCTTTGACAATCCATTTCTGGACTAAGGCCTGTCCTTAAAAAGGAGGTTTCGATACGCTGGTCAGGCTAGAGAAGGAAAACTTAAAAAATCCCCAAATCAAGCCTGGTTTGGGGATTTTTCAAGTTCTCCTTCTCTTTTAAATGATATTGTCTAAGGTGATTTGCTTCCATAGCCAGACTCTTACGAGATCCACGGGATGAACATGAGTGGTGACACTCTGGTTTTTTTTATATGTACACGACAATTGAGGTTAAGGACCAAAAGATCTCTAAATAGAAATGTACTGCTTAGACAAGAATAAGAGCTACCTAACATCATCACTCAGCTCACTTCTACAAAGTGAGTTGTTGGATAAATATGGCTGTTATTACTTAGGGTTTGCTTACCGAACCAGATCAAATACTTGTCTAATCTGCGAATATTTGTTTCGGAATTTGGTTGTGTTTTTTCATGTATATCTAAAATATAATATGCAATTATTTACAAAAAAAGAATTATTTTTATTAGTATTCTATCAGTCAAAATAGGTGCTATAGTACAAATTCTGCTTAGTTTGAAGCTAAGTCAGATTATAGAAAGTGGAAGACAATCCAACACATTTGTGACTCTTGTGCCGTAGATAGCTATAGGCAATGGTAGTGATTTCCCATCAAGTGACTTGTCTCCTCGTTTGCCCTCTTCACCATAATAAGTACCATATCAGTAAATATAAAAGAATATAAACTTACTTAAGAATTTATACAATCACTTCTCAGCATCCTCCTTTGTTTTTCGATAGTATAGGAAATCCATTTAGATACCACCTATTGGCGGTGATGTCGGACTCGAACCGACTATAAACCACACGCGGCCAGGTTTTGACCTTTCCAATTCTTGTTCAGTTATTTACTATGCTGACAATATTTCATCGAAATGTTTATGAAAATTTCAGCTGTCTTCGTTGAGTTTAATAAGGTAGGATATATAAATAAAACAAATAGTAATACTTTAGCTTATTTAATCATATCTTTGGTAAGTACAATGGCTTAAGGGATGTGGCCCCGGAACTTGGTTCTTTGGTACCTACACTGTTTCGTATTTATTTTCCCATATATGTGATTATCCATTCGACAGAGTGTTTGTGGTATTATAGTAATTGATGTGTACTCTTTTGAATAAATGAAGTTATGAAATATCTAACACCATTTGATGTTGAGCATTCATACATAAACATCTCAAAAAGGTAATAAGCGACCTCGATGATGACTAAAAATAGCTCAAAATAATTTAAGAAATTACATATATGATCTTCAACAATGTGAGATACGTTAGATATAAATATGGTTCCTTAGTTTAAATAGTGATTTAAATACAATAAATTTCGTTTCCATGCAAACTTAAAATATTCTCAAAAAAAATGTACAGTATATTTTACAAACTCGTAAAGTACGTTTAATATTTAGGATAATGAGATGTACAGTTTACATTTTGTGGTATTTTTAGTATGAAAGAGAAATGTACTTATTGGAATACAGTTCAACAAATTTTTAAAAAGAGTAAGATAATGTTTGTTCAGAGTAGTTTATAGTTATTGTAGTACAAGTAAATATAGCGACGTTCTCGGTATTATACACCATTTATATTTTTTATTTAAAATGGTTGATTAGAATTTTGTATTTAAAACCAGATATATATATTTTCACTGGCTTTCATTTACCCAAGAAAAAAAATGAGGAAGTTCGTCGTCTGTATTACATAAAATAATATGTACTATAAATATATACATTTAACAGATTATTTTGAGCCTTAAGTGTTTAAAACAGTTTATGAAGGTATTTGTTCCAGAGCAATTCATTTCAATCATTCCTTAATCAAAATTTGTAGTTGTTTTATAAATATATATAGGGGCAATTTATTATTAAAACATTCTGATGTATCTTGCAAACCATCTTTAATCCTACAAAATAAATCTATCAGACCCAAATTTAACTTTAAAAACCATATAAACCTACAAGAACTTTTGCTACCAGTGATTGAAAAATATTGACAGTTTTAGTTTATAAATCAACTGTTATTATTAGCAAATCTGGTACTTCACTTAAAGGGTTATTCATATTTGAACAGCGAGCGTGTAACGGGCAACACTTGATACGGAAATCGTTGATTTTATAGTGTGCTCGTAGATACGACGTTTTACTTGAAACAAAACCATTAAAATACCTCTTGACGAAATGAAATTTCTTTATACAGCATTAACATATCTTTGGAAAATCTTGAGTTAAAACGTTATTTTACAACTATTAATTTTATCAATCTATCATATAAAACATTTAATCGATATACTAGTAACACTCTAACATTTCGTCAAAAACTGACAATAATTTGGAATATCGTATTTTTTTAAAATTTTCTATTACAATGTTTGAATCAAAAGCGAACATAAGCTATATTTATTTAACAACTTAATTAAAATATAATTAAGCATTATTTGCTGCCCTTTTATTGAGATTATGTTTAAAGATCATAAGTGACTGTTCTTAGTCTACACACATATCATTTTAACTTTAAGTATTAAATAACTTTAGTATTTCAATTTAGTCCAACGAAACAGCACCTTCTTCGATTCAATATTAATCGCTACCAAACATTTTTTCCAAATGTCTTTGACATCCGGCTTATTTACAATAATATCACACGTTGATATTGTACACTAGTACGAAATGCCTGTACATTTAGTGATTATTGTTTGCCCCAACAAATCATTCATTCATTCGTCATTAGCAAATACAAGGAAAAGGTGTACCATCAGTACAAAACACGTCCAAGCAATTTTCAACTTAATTGCTCCTTGGTAAAGTTCATTAATATGAAATTTGTTTTTCCACATTATAATTACTTACAGCGAATAACCGCAATCATTTAACGTATATGAATTAATGATCGCAACAAACAATCATCACCTGTAACTTGAAGGTTTTCGTTTTCATTATTTTCCGTTCGATTTCGATTCGGTTTCGTCCTATAAAAAATCTTATTTTATCCTAATAATTAATATCATATTTTGATGTAGTAATCGTAATGGTATAAATATCGCCATGTATAAATTACATAGAGGTTACAAGCATCAGTTTATCAAAATTTTGGTATACATTTTAATAAGTGTTAACTGGTAATATTTCGTAATTTATGAGTATATTATAATAGATCAATTCATAATTATTATATTTATTAGCCGACTCACATGTTTTTCACATTTGAAGTCGAAGTCGGTAAACATCGAATAATCTTTGGTATTCTAGTTACTAGAAGAATGTATAATTTACAATCATGACAGTGATTATTTTTAAAGAAACTATGGCTTTCAAGAATCACTTTTCACTTCTATATAAATAACAACAATTACATAAGAGAGTATTTGTTTGTTTCTTAACTCTAATACAAATATTTCTAGATGTTAGTGCTAACACCTAACTACGACAATACATCAATTTTATATACAACTACCCTACATATTGACTTAGAAAGCATACAAGATTATTAGTTAAATTTATTTTATTTTGAGGAATGTAATAATTGTCAGATCTGTATTTCAAGTAAGTAATTTGTATTTATCTCATCCATAGTCAATATTTAGTTTTTTAATACTGATAACACATATTAAAAAGTGATTGTAATTCCACATTTTCACTTATTTCACTGACATTTATTTTTTAGTATCTAATGTGAAACGTGAACGTCTATTTCACTCATCATTTTTATATGAAAATCTCATGTCGTTACAACAATGTTTGAGTATTCAATTTCTAGAAATATTTTATTAAATTTCACCGTCCACATTTCATGAGATTTTTATACGCTTGTCGGTACTCGCTGGACATCACAACATATATGACAGGATTGACGCAAGTTGTGAAATAAATAAGCACATATCCTATTATGTTCGGTATTGGGTGTGGATTGATTTCCAGAAATATTGTTTTCGTTAACGTTATAGGTAAATGGCAAACACAAAACCCTAACATGATAGCGAAAATCATAGTTAACAATTTTTTGTCTCGTTTCGATGGAAGTTGTGGCCTCGGTACTGTACTCCATTTCATCGTTGCTATAAAGCTTTTCCTATAGTTTTTTGGTTCGTCACCAAGTGCTCGGACTGCAGCTTCAGGTGTGCTGAGTCTACTTTCTGGATCGGGGCTGCAGCTATCTGTAGAAGATGATAATTCAGCAGATGCTTGAATAAAGCAGCTACAAGGGAAAGTTCTTTTTTGGCGTTTTTGGTCATGTCCTCTAGTAACTATAGTGGCTGTACTCATATTAAAAGTTTTCATTTCTGTAGAAGCTATATTAGTTGGTCTACGTGTTAACTTGTTTGTTTTCCTGACAATCCACCAAATTCGAGCATAGCATAGGATAATAGCTAGGCTTGGTAGTATAAAGGCAATTATGAAAAGTAATTTCTTCGGTGTGTGTCCATTTTCATCGGGTATGATGGTACAGGAGCCTGTTTCTTCATCCAAGTCGAATCTTCCCCATACTCCAAGACACGTAGGTATCAACGCTCCAAAGGAAAATATCCAAAGGCTGGCTATCATCAGACAAAGATTCCGTTTTGTGTAAATTCTGTTGACAGATAAATCACATTTAATAGTGATAAACAAGAAATTATATTGCTGGAGTTTATAGGCGTACGGTAATACTTAAGTAAATAGATTATTTTTAAAACTGTTATTTTTTTGAATCGTCATAGGTATTTTTGCGAATGTAGACAATACAACAATGCAGCATAGTGACTCACACTGTTGAGGCCTATTGAGATGCTTGAATTCAGCATTCAAGCTGTTCTGTTTTTTAGGTTGACTTCTGTGCGAGGGTAGTACCGCCCCACTTGTGCTAAAATCGGATTAGCTCTAATACCTTTTAACTATTTACGTCTTTTTATTTTTTAGGCAGCTGGATAATTGACCGTAAATAAATTTTACATAATTATTTTGCATGAAAAAATTTTAGATGAATAAATTATGCATAAAACTTACCTAACATATTGTCTTGGGTGAGAGATCAAGATGTATCGATTGATGGTGATGGACAAAACAGAAAACAAAGACACTGCGACCAGCGCATATCTTGCAAATGGGAACATATGACACAAGACTTTGCCATGTCTCCAGGATTTACTCCAAAAAGTTGATGCAGCGAGAGGAAGGACGAAACAGCAAAACAGAAGATCTGAGCAGGACAAATTGATGATGAAGATTGCTGTTGCGTTGCGAACCTGTAAAAATAAAATCATATTTAAGTTTTTTACAAAATATAGTTCGAAACCTAATTTTAATTTACTTGAAATTTCATAGTGGTTTACAGACGTCTTATAAAACTGCATTATCATAATTGTTTTGTATAGCAATACCAAGAACATCAGTCTGAAATATTATTAACAAATATATGTACGACAATTATAGCAAAGAAATTTAAATAAATTTTTGAATAAATAAATAAATATTTCGGACATCTAACACAAAACGCCATCTAGTCCCAAACTAAGCAAAGCTTGTATTATGGGTACTGGACAACTGATATGAATACATAAATACTTTTTTTTTGTAAATACATACATATTATACATAGAAAACATCCAAATTCCTAAACGAATAGTTTTTATTGTGTAAGTTTACTTATTATAATCTTGAGAATAAATTCAAATATACTTTCTTTTCAAAAACACACAACTCATAATATTCTTTTATTCAACAAAAAAGCTTATTACAAATTTTTGTTTTACAGTTTGGTCTGTTATCTTAATGCTACTAGATAATATTGGTAATTCTATTGTTGCGTCACTTAACAAAAATATCTCTAATTTTGTACTTACGTTTTTAATACGCTATTTTTGTGCATGTATATAGATAACGTCTATATTTAGATCCCACTAAATATAGAGGTCATCTCATTTTAGTCAATCTTTGAGTACATGTACAGAAAACCGGTGCGAAACAGCGCTTGCGCTGTGTTTCATCGAATGAGTGGAGTCCTGGAGGTCCATAATCCAACCACTCCCCCTATATCCCTCCTCGTATCCTCTGCTCGTTTGTCCCTTATATCACAAAAAAAATCGAAATGTCGTATAACGGCACAAACTTCATTTTAAGTTAAAAATTTTACTTGAGTTTAAAGAGTTTTCGAACAACAAAATTAACATATCAATGTATTTAGAGATTTCTTTCTATTGAAGACCTTAAGCTGTCCAGGAATAATCAATTTTTGTTATAACTATGCGACGCTATCTTACTTCGCACTGTTTTCGCTGCTGATACTCCCGATTTTCCAACCTAAAATGTTCGGGTAACACCGATGGGATATCCTTCTTTTAAAAAAAATGAATCAAGATTGTATTTGACTAGACAGTTTTACCCACAGTTGTTGTGTATGAATATCTTCAACTAAAATTTTAATGACCTACGTATATTTGGTTAAATATTATAATACAGTATTTATTAGATGTATTTGTGTTAGTATTTCCCCTGAGAAATAATTACACCGTCATAGTGCTTTACGTGCGTGTTGACACCAATAAACAATATTTCATGTTCATAGTGCGGTTATTATTACTAATAAATACTGTACGCAATGCCACCTACCAAGACGGTCTTCTTTGTTGTAGGAATGACATCACTGCAGTTCTTTTACGTGTGTTTTGTCTTAAACTGATTCAACCGGTATAAGCATAATCGAAACTGATAAAGAGTTGAAAAGTTGTTTTAATATTTGGGGAAATTATGTTTTGCTTTAGGGTCATTTTGCCTGTGACCAGGGCATATAATGTAAGATTTGTATTTGTGAGCAAAATTTATACAGCACAAATCTCGAAATAAAATATATACCATGGATAGCGAAGGTTTAAAAAATAATTACCACACATTGTAACTTCAAATCCATGAAATGGATGTTTCATTACACATAATGCAGAAAGAAGAAAAAAATTGAACTTTATTGCAACTTGGTCGACTTTCTTTTTGATAATTGAAAACAAACAATGGAGTAGCGAATCGAACTAAGTGGCGTGAAATTGGAGAGGCCTATGTCCAGTAGTGGACTGATGATGAATGGAGTAGCTAAAAATTTTCAGAATAATTTAATTTAATTAATTATTCAGTTGCATTGGAAGGAAAATTTGAAACAAACCCTAAAACGAACTGTTTGGTCTATTATATTTACTATATTATATATTATATTGGTTTAGAAGTTCAAAATCATCTTTCTACGAATGCCAGGTCTGGTCAATGCCATCGCTTAAAAGTCCACTCCTGAACGTACCAGACGTGGACGTATTAAACGATGATGACGATTATTTGCATCGGGAGAATTGTTTGCAAAAGTTTTTTAGTCCTTATTAAGCCGCAATATCGTAGCTACTTCCTTACTTATTAATAAATGTTAGAGCTATAAATAGAAACTGTTTCCAATACTAGTTAATCATGTTATTTGGGGCGGAATAGAGCTTGTGAGGAAATTTCTCAACCGCATAAGTAGAGTATATACCTTAACAAATACAATGGTTTTGAAATTAACATGAAGTATATTATGCAAAGGAATATTTTAATTATAGATTCATGTAATGTTCATCTTGTAGAAATTGTTTCAATTCGTTCATTATTACTTTTGATTGAAAGTTGAATAATTATTTATCGTTTGGGTCGTCAAAGTTTTAAATATCATTACATTTTATCAAGGCAGTATTTTTCTTACATAATTATATAATAGGGATATCTCAATGGATATCTTAAGATGATTTCTTACCATATATTGATCACTACCACAACCAAGTTATCTAATCAAGGGTATCTAAAGAACCAGCCAATAATTGTATAATTTCTTTTTTACTTTTCCGCTCGCACCGCTATGTTGGAAAAATTGCGCTCAAAAACAATTTTTTGAGAATAACCCATTCCGACTAACTTCGTCATATGTTTGCTCGAGAATAGGCTCTGTATTTTGCTCATGCCTATCGCAAGTTCCACTATGAGATAGCGATAAATCAAAGGTACCATTGTATGCATTGTACGAGGCCAGGTAGGCAATTGGTGCATATAACGGAGCTCTTCAATTCAGTCTTTCTGCATTCACAGGCTCGCCGACATTCCTTTTTGTATGTGCAAGAACTAAGTTTTAATAAGGTTTATGGAGTTGGGGGTTCGAGCGTGGTGACAGGAATTAGCCCTTTCTAACTTTTTTTTTATCCCCATTGCTCTGCATTTCTTTTTCAAATCCATTCTATTACTGGACCTTGTAATACGTTCAGAACGAATGTTGTAGTGCTGCTGCTTCTGTCGGTGGCTGCGATGCAATGTTAAATTTATATTTATTTGTTCATTTTGTGAAACTGGTATATATCTATAGTTGTTTAACGACATACTTTTTATGCTAGCATAACGCGAGGAGGAAGCGCTCTCCAGCTTCAGCAATGATCAACACGTAGTGAAATGTTTTTCGTTAATATATACTAACAACGCGTGTTGGTGTACAACTATTGATTTTACTAAAAAGTACTATTTCTATCGTAAAACGAGTCGGAACGGGTTACTCTCAAAAGCTCTTTTTGAGGGCCATTTTTCCAATGATTTCGGATCGAGCGGTAAAGACACGAGGTGGCAAAGTCAAAATATATAAAATCACCGTTTTTCAAAGTTCCTGGTAAACCCTCCAGGTAAAATCAATAAATGACTGGACTAGTAATTTGTTTTTGTTGTTTATTTCCTCAATTTTCTCCAATTGGTCGTTGGCAAATCTATTATAGGAGTCTTTTTATATAATCAATAAGTTAAATAAGAACAAATTACTATAATATTGATATGCTGTGCTGACTTTCATATTAAATAAAACAAAAACATACTTCAACACGATCTAACATAAACAGACCGATTTACAGAGTAAACTAATCCTGTAGCGCAATATGATACGTTCTCGCAACAATGAATATGTATACAACTTCCCGAATTTAGCCGTAGTCCTTTCATGCATGATCACCTCACCTTGTTGGAGGATTCTCCCTTTGTGTTGGAGCGAGAAGACGCTATCTTTTTTCTTTTTTTTATGGAATAGGGGTAAATGAGCAGACGTACCGCCTGATGATAAGCGATTACCGCCGCTCATGGACACCCGTAACACCAGAGGCATTACAAGTGCGTAGTCGGCTTTGGGGGATGGGGAGGGGGATGAGGGGAAGGATTGGATTATGGGCCTCCGGTATCCTCACTCACTCGGAGAAACACAGCGCGGGCACTGTTTCACACCGGTTTTCTGTGAGGCCGTGGTATCGCCCCGGTCGAGCCGGCCTATGTATGCCGAAGCGTGGCTCTCCCACGGTTGATTTGTTTCCTCTACATAGTATAACATTGTAATAATTACGATTTTAAAACTCATCATGAATGACTTTTTTAGAATGGTATACTTCCTCCCGAGGGTAATAAATCAATATTTTCCTGGTAACCAACTTGGTATATAAAAACTCTGAAGGAAAAACCAATAAACATATACGCAATAGTTCAACGTGTTTGTATGTAAAGATGCATGTACTTGTATATTGAAATAAATTAAACACGGACAAATAACTATGATCATAGAAAAATAATTAAAATCTATCTTGAATTCGACGAGCAATATGAGTTTTTTTATAAGATCCTAATTCATATTTTGACTTTCAAAACTTTTGTACGAGTTTTCTTTCCCTACCTTTCAACATAGTGTATATAGTGTTTATAATATGTCTTTATATAGTATTTTTTTAATCAAATGAAGGTGTGACAGTTACACCAAGATACTTACTTTGCTTATCTTTGTTGTGCAAAAGAACGTAGACATTTTGGCAGAGTTCTTGAAAGATTTTAATACAATGCTCAAAATTGAAATGTATATCTAAGGTTTACTATCACCGAATTTAAGTTTTAAAGGTGTAGATTGAAGTTTGAGTAAAATAGTTTGGCTGAAAAACCAACACGTGTAGTGTGTATTATGTACTATTGCTTGCGAGTATTCTTCAAACAAGTTTAATACTTGTTTAAAGAATACTCACCAGCAATACGTGTTACGGAAAAAAGCTGAGAAAGTAATGTACCCATGTGGGCTTAGAGTTCACTGACCTTCTTGCACTTGGCAAGTGCAATGATGGAGACGATGTTGCCAGGGATGCCAATCAGCATGAACATTACACAGCAAGCAGACGCAAACCGCAACAGGGGATCAGGGTACAGCTTAAACAATTCAACGGCTGCCAAATCCGTATCAGTCTTGTTCAATAAAAACCCTTTCGGGATTATAACACTCAAATTTCCATCACTCATTTTCACAATTTCGACACTTAAATGCACAACACTTAAGTTCAACATGTGCACTACAAATGAGAGAACAAATTATAATTTACAGAGTTTTGTTTGCTTTTTACCCTAATGAGTCAAGCTAGACGTCATGGGTCCGTCCGAGATTGATAATATACATACTAGCTGCAATCCCCAATACAACTACAATATTGCTTCCCAACTTTATTTATTAGCTTTGGTAACACTTATAGCTAAATCTCAAACGTACTACATATTTTTTTAATAATACTGGAACGTGATTCACTTATTTTGATGACAAACAAATCGCTAGCTTCCGACAATAATACAATGAATATGTTTGACATTTCATTATCAATTAGTGAGTATTGTTTACCAGATAACTAAATATATACGTATATTAGTTTAACTTTTACGAGCATTATATCTTAATTATAACATCACTATCGGTATTGGTATTATAGACGTTACAAAACTATTTCAGTATAAAACATTCTTAACGCTTTCATGACATTCCATGTGAGCGAAAACACGGACGGTTCGAAGTTATAAAACTGTCTAGAAAATCAAATAAACTTCTTTCACATCTACTCGAATAAGTTAAGGTTGTCACTACATTATACGAGTTAACGATCACTTATGTTTTACACATATGCACTTGAGTGTCCATTATTCGCAGTTATTCAGGCTGTGGAACGATTTACGACTAGTCACGGCGGGCGCTTCTCGGAGGCGCCATCGCCGGGCGAACGTCACGCCCATCGTCGACACATCAGCAAATTTTTGTATGCCTGACGGTATTCGCTTGACATCACCACGTAAATAATAGGGTTGATACACGTAGTCAAATATATTAAAATATAACCCGCGATATTTGCTGCCGGATGTGATGTAAACTCCCGAAATATCTTCGTCAAAGTTATAGGTAAATAGCACACCCAGAAAGACAACATTATTGCCATTATCATTTTTAAGAGCTTTCTATCTTTTGGCGTTAATCGTGGAGGTCTTACAGAAGCTGGGGAGCGTCTAAGTGCAACAGCTGCTTGTCGTAGCCGCTTAGCAGTTTCACCACCGCTGGGTGTCCTCGGTTTATCAAGAGCACATTCTTCGTCATGACCATCTAGAGTGTCTACTCCAGAAGATGAAGACCGTTCTGGTGCTGGTGTTGGAGGACAGTGCAGAGCTGGGGGAGCAAGCAATGCTCTTCGAGGAGGGGCAACATGATTTATTCCATTTTCTGGTCCAGGAGACCTTTCCAAGGCTGTCGAAGCAGAGCCGACAGCAGAATCTTCTAAGCCTGGCCTAGATCGTCCTCTAGCAGGTGCACGAGATTTCCTTGCTGCTTCCCTTACAATACAAAATATTCTTGCGTAACATATTACTATCGCCAAACAAGGTAACATAAACGCTCCTACAAATAGAAATTCTTTCGGAGATCTATTGTTTTCGTCAGGCAGTATAGAGCAAGATCCTATGGTAGGGTCTAAACCAAATCTGCCCCATTTCTCTAACCACGTAGCGATGAGGGCTCCAAAGGAAAATATCCAGGTGCTGGCCACCATCACCGCTAGATACTTCCGTCGGTACAATCTGTTATAAAAAAGAAACAAGTAAGGATAAGTATAGGAATATTTTTAGACAGTATGCGTCTAAATCAGTATCACCAAGGGCTGTCCATCTAAAAAAAATAAAACTTATTTCCATGTAAGGTGATAAACCCCTGGAATATACTTTTTTCTTGGATTTAAGCATATTATATTCCTTTCTAACAGTTGTGAATTTTGAAGTTAAAAAACGAAATAATATTATAAGTAGGTATGGCTTATAAAGATATACCGAATTCCTGTTTGTTTTTTAAGAATGCCTGACTTTTGATCACATTACTATTGAACTAAGATCGTGGGGAAGCCAGTATAGTTTAAATCGATAACAAGTACTGCTACTAGTTACGATTTTTTTATTTTAATTAAACTTATATTAAGAAGAAGTCTAGCAATAGACTGTTAAAGGCTGTAGATGTGATGTAATACTTACTTGGGATATAATCGAGGGTGTGATATCATAACGTATCTGTTTATGGTAATAGCCAACACGGTGAACAGCGACACAGCAACTAGCGCATATCTGGCAAGAGGGAACATGCGGCAGAGAATTCTGCCGTGGGCCCACGAACGCCGCCAAAACGTGGAGGCAGCCAATGGTAGGTTGAAGCAGCAAAATAGAAGATCAGAGCACGAAAGGTTCATTATGAAGACAGCCGTTGCGTTTCGAACCTGTTATGCAAAAAAAAACTCTTGATAAGTATGTTCCAATAAATATTATTATATAAAGCTAAATTGACGGATGGAATACTTTTTTAAACACATATATATTAATATTATACATAAAACACTCAAACTCCGAAATAAATATTTGGAGATCATACGAACATTTGGTCCGACTTGGGAATCGAACTCGAGATCTCAACACAAGAGGCAGTCGCTTGCCTTTAAATACCTAAAGGAAGAAAACAAATAAATAAAAAAACCGGAAATAAATGTTACGAGGCAGATAAATGAACGTGTTTTCAGAGCAAGATGATCTGTACTTGATAATGCCATTTAGCTTATCAAAGGCTATAAAGATATCTTACTGTTTGGTAAAATAAAATGTATGGCTGCATAAAAAGTAATCGTGAATTTTAATGAAATACTCACTACTACTAGTAGCTAATAGTCTAAATATTTAATATCTAAATTATTATTAGAATTACTAAATTAAAAACTAAAATGAATTACTCAATCACATACTTAACGTTATGTTATAAATTCGAAAGTAACTCCATCTATCTGTTTGTCTGTTACGCTTTCTCGGTTAAGCCGCGGAACCGGTTTCAATGACATTTGGCATACAAATACTTTGATACTTGAGGAAGGAAAAAGGTTAATTTTCACTGCGATAACTGGCATACACGCGGGCGGAGCCGGGGTAAAGCTAGTATATTTTTAAATACAAGAAGCTAATAAGTAGGTTAGTTTTATACTAATCGTAAATAACATTCTAATCATTATCTATTTAATGTAAAATTCTGACTCATTTCCCGTGTCCACACTCGGTATACCAAACTTTTTCACACAGTGTACACATCATATAATGTGCCAATCAAATAAATTTATTCAAACGCTCCTCTTGTATCAGTGGTCTATTATTATCCTACTACTAGATATAAACTCCTCACAGACGAGATAAGAGGTCATTACCAATCAATGTTGTTCAAATCCTTCAACACAACAGATGTGTGCTCTACGCCTATTGTGAGAATAATAGGTAGACAAGAGGGTCTAAGTACAATAGACATGAACAGAAAACAACTGATAAACTAATTTATACCGAGAACTCGTTGTTGTGTTTACTTTGCGTTTTAATAGTATTAGTGAAGCTCAGACATGTTATGTGGATTAAAAAATACATCTATTTGTATTTATTTAAATATTAAGCTGCTTCTTCAAAAATTCGAAAAAATCTACACCTATTGAACTTAAATTTTATGAAGATATACGAAGAACTTTTAAGATTGTTTCTATGTGCTTTTCGTCAGATTTATGTTTCATTTCCCATCAATGAAACCATAATATCCCATTGGGAAGCATGACAAGTTTACAGTATGTTTCATATTATTTAACAATGAATATAATTTTTCAAAAAGAAAAATCTATTTTACAAGCTTTTTTTTAGTTTCACATGTCCCGATGTTTGACTGAAATCAAAATATTACTTACAAATTAAATTTGAACTTCGATTGAGCTGAAATTTGAAATATGCCTTTAGTTCTGATAATATTGCAATGATTTATAATCTGTATTATTATCATCATCTATCCAAAATGGCCGCCGTAATCAAAATGGCGGCGTACTTATTTCTGAACAAACCTAATAACGAAGCTTGTTTTTTTAAAAAAACTTTTTTAAATTATTACTTGTTGTAATTCAATGTTTAGAAAGGTTATTAAATAAAAAACACATATTTATAATATAAGTAACCCAATATACCTACTTGAAAATTTCAACAAATTGTTTTTAGATCGGGTAGGTCTATCTCAAAACTCATTATCATTTTAATCATGTGACGTCTAAACTAGCTTATACTTTAGTTAGGGTCTACAAGGCGTCCCTAACGCTGTTGACTGCATTTATGGACGTTCCCTGCTGATATCTATAAAACTAAGTCCGTTTAGACTACCTAAAAACTTAGTTCGTAAAATTTTACTTCACTTTAAATACTAGATAGATTTTTAGTGTTATTTAAATAATTTTCAACGCCCTATACTTACATTGACGTAGGTCAAGAAGCTTGCGATATTTTACAGCTTATTACGACATTAATTTATATCATGCAGTGAATAAATCAAATCCTTGCAATATCTCCGCTTGGAATTCCGTGCGTGTTATTTTAGTACTTTTGTATGGGGTGTTTATAACTGAAGCCAGTACCGAGCAGTAGATGTTAAATATCAATAAAACTTGTTTTAGATCATTTATACTGTAGAATGATGGCACTTGGTAGAACTTCAAATTAGTTTTAATGTTAGACTGCATCTTGAATATTCTCCAACTACCTCGATGGCGCAAGTGATAGCGAAGACTTCTGTATTGACCTTGGGTTCGATGCCCGGGACGGACTAAATATTTGTATGATCTGCAAATGTTTGCTTCCGAGTGTGATTGCTTTCTATGCATAATATGTATATATTTAAAAAAAGTATATATGTATTTATATCAGTTGTTTAGTACTCATAATACAAGCTCTGCTTAGCTTGGGAGTCGACGGTGCTGTTTGTAAGATGACCAAAATATTTATTTTTTATTTATGGACACTGTTTTATCGCATGCCTAAGATATCATGGCCCTACGTTGTGTATGATTTTGTCCCTCGCTTCTTGAACTCAACCTAGACCTTCTTGAATCAAGCAATAGTTTAATCATTAATTATGTAAGTCAAACTGACCTTTACGTGCGGTTTCGCCCACGTGTATGTCGGTACATGTAAGTAGTATATGTTACTCTCATAATGTATTATTCCATGTGTGAAAGATTTTAAAAATAATTCAATAGTCTAGGCGTGAAAGCGTAGCAAACAAATAAGATTATATTCCCATTTGAAATATTGCTTGAGAATAGGATTTTTAACTATTAAATGTTTAAATACAAATGTGTATGTGTTTTGCTTTTGTCATTTTTCCAGCAGTTTCCTACTGTGAAATGTAAGTTTCAACGGGTGTGAACGATGCTTTACACCTAATTTAATCTGCCTGACGTTTAACAGATTATTTAGTATTATTAAGAATAAAATATGGAATCTACAACCGAACAAAAAGAAAAGCAAAGTGGTATATAATATATATTTTATATACATCATTATTATACATTAACTACGAATACAATCAACCTCCCTTCGTGTATATGAGAGCAATATATGAGGAGCTTCTGTTGTTCAGATTTGTGTAAGCAATAATCTTTGTTTTTCTCTTCAACATATAAGATACATATTTCATGGGAATGTCTTTAGATTTGTGTATTAATAGTGTGACTTAACTTTTTCTTATGAAAAACTACCGCCGCAAGAGATTAACCGCTAAGAATAGCTTATTAAAACATTAACACAGCTTAAGATTGGTTTCAAAAAGAGTTTTTAGAATCCATCAATCATTATTACTAACAACTATTATTCAATATACCAGTGCTTATTATTTCAGATAATTTTCTTTATCTAAACGACTGTCACACGGAAGAGAACTGTATACACGATAATTATATAGACGGAAGAGAAAAAACAAAAATTTTAGAAGTGTCGTAACTTCTGGTTTTAATAAAAAAATTAAAAAAAAATATCAAATAAGCCCATCACCCGCAGTGAAGAATCAACTTTACCCCTTTCTTATCCAAACTTTATGTCCCTTAAAAGTTTAATTCAAGGATCTTGGTCAAACACGTTTATTTATGAATAATCGATGACTTTATAAATTAATCCAAATGGTTACGGTATGAAAACAAAGTATGAGTATACTAATACCACAGCCTAGTTTTCAAGTTCTTAGACTAGACTAGTCTTCTAGTTGCGATAAATGTTAGTTATACGTTAATATTTTTTTCTAAACGGCTTCAATGTTTACGTGTCACTTCGTTTGTACACGGTTTTACTATCTTAACAAGAAAGACATATGCTAACGTCCTTGTCTGTTATAAAACTGACCAAAATAATAGTTCTTTATCTAATTTGTGACTACAGTTATCTTGAACCTTATCTAACGACATTATAATAATTGTTCACAACATAAATTTAGTAGCATAGTATGTATATACGTTTTTGTCAAAAATAGGTATATTTTTAAGCAATGAAATGAATACATTACGAGTTATATATAAGAGAAGTAAATCTATTTATTATGTAACACGTATTGTGGTTTCAGTGGATCGTTTACCTTAAAAATAATAATATTATATTTGCTGTCTAAACTTTTAACAAAATAATAACATTATTTCGTTTTTTTAATCTCTGTTAGAAGCTTAATGATCAATAAAAAACTGTTGAAACTATTGAGAAACCTAAACCTTTTGTTAGATTAAATAGAAATTAATTCTATAAATTTTACTACCGTTATATCTGGCATTTCTACCAACTGCGAATGTATGTACAATGTTTTTGTCAATGACGTTTTTCCATTCATCCTAATATTCCAGAATAAAGAGAATTTAAAATTCAACATAAACTAGGAAATATCATGTCGCGCATTTCTTAGATTATTGCACAGTTCAAAGGGTTAGAAACGGACAGTTTTAGTATGTCTATATAATATTGAAAGACTTACCTTTTTGCACCTTGCAAGGGCCACAATAGTAATGAGGTTTCCAGGGATCCCAACAAGCATGAAAAGGACGCAGCAGACGGAAGCGAATCGCAGCAGCGGCTCCGGGTAATCACGAAACAGCGCCACAGCCGCGAGCTCCTCGTCGGACCCGTACTCAACCACACTGATATTGCCATCTTCTACCTCACTTGCAAACGTACTCCTTGGTATACTTGGTAACAGATCACCCATCTTAACGGTTCACACATCATTCGTCCACAAACGCAGCACTGTATTTGAATTCATCACTTAGGTTGGGACGTGCACGGGTTTCGTTTGCGTCTGATAAGTCAATAAGTAAGTGATACTATGTGGTTGATAAGGCATTTTGTTGATGAGTAGGGTTATAGGGTCACAGCTGCTCAGGAAGCACTCATTATCAGCTCGCCGGCCGTGGTGTCGTATCTGCACAGATAAATTAGTATGCTTCAATTTATTAATTTCAATGTAAATACAGATGTTGTATTATCGAGAGTTACGAAAAATAATGGATTAGAACGAAGATTATAAAGATTTAATAAATCGTAAATGTTTCAGTATAAAGCTGTTGAATTAATTTCTTTATTGCTTTTTTAAGCCTAAAATATGTGTATCGTGTTTTTAAGTAAATCCATTTAATTTTCTTTCATTTATTTTTGTCAATTAATAATATATTACAAATCTTTTTGCTCAGAAAGATTTTAAATACATTTGAAATCTATTTGAATAACAATAAATTCTTCAAAGAAATCGAATAGTATTCAAGGAACTGTATGATCAGTTTAACGACTTCCGTGTTACGTCTCCATTCTATATCCGAATTGTTAGCAGTCACAATATTTATTTAGATAGTAACGAGTTATTTACAGACAATTATTCTATTTTTGTTCACTATACTTTATAGAAAAAATTGTTTTGATACGAGTTAGAAACTTAAAATCCAGACTAATATTGAAAATTCAAAAGTAACTATATCTTTTACGATTTCATGGCTAAATGGCTAGAGATACTTTGATTATTGTGGAAGGACATTCCCATTTCTTCCAAATCACATTATTTAAAACAAGTTATTGCCTTGTCAAGGTTTAAAAGAGCTTTATAATGTACAGCACGTATAGCTACCGTGTCGTCAAAATTCGACCACCATGAGATCCCTATTATTCATTTAATATTTATCTCAAAATGACGAACTGTATGATATGGGCCTTATTAATATCTATCGCTCATAACTAGCAAGCAGAATACGTACACGTAGTTCATTACGACGTAAGCCGCGGGCATAGGCATCGTCAGGATAGCTTTAGGTCACGTTTGAGCGATATATGCGTTGTCAAGTGAATTTCTACTCAAGGTCGGAAGAGTACCGTGTCCGTGTGAGAGAGTTTGAAAGGTTTATTTATAAAGTTACTATCATTTATTAGTTTAAATAATATATATTTTCATTACTGGTTGAATGAAGAAAGACATATTTTAGTAATATTTAATGACGTAAATCGAAACACTGAGACAGTATCTGTACCAACTAACGATACATTGTGAAATGGCAATAATATTTGAGTATCAAACTAAATTGATTACAATTTCGACAATTACAATGTATTTCTTAATTGAATATTTTATTTTCTTCCCTTGTTTTTTTAATTAAATTTTTAATTTTTAAAAATAAAATCTCGTGAAATGTAAACCAAAAATTAAGAATAAAACACGGCTAAAACACTAAATTTTTTAAGCAAGCTGTCGGAAGAAAATTTCATTTTTATTTGCTAACATTCCCGATTGATGTATGACGTTTATTTTTGGTACAATACCTATAGGACCACGACTTCAGTATTGTTTTCTTTAAGCAAGAGTCGTGACAACTTATTGAGATTTTATATTTAATCAATTTTAGATACATAAAATATGTACTTGAATTTCACTTATTAAAGTTCCATGCATGTTTTCACTTATATCTGATGTAAGCTCTTAACTTGAACTGACATCACAGAGTACAGTTCTAATATGAAATGATCAGATTTTGCTAAATAGTACACTGGTTTAAAAAAACTAAAAGTTTGTGAGTGTTTACTGTTTCTTCACGCTCAAACGGCTGAAATAATTTTGATGAAAGTTGCGATGCAAAGGAGGTAGTTAAAATCGTGAATTATTATTTATTACTTTTTATCTCGAAAAAGTAGTAATTCAGTTCGATAAGCTAGGAATTAAAAACAGCGGGCGGGTGCATTGTAGATAATACTATGTAGACATTTATTGGTATTTGTCACACATAAGTTATTTCTAAATATCCGTTTGTAATGTCCAAGCGCTTACAGCGTAATCTCGAATGCGGGATACCCGACGCTGATTAATGGTTCGCCTTGACATCATTTTCTAGACATGGTAGATATTTCGGATCAACATCCATTTACTGAAATGAGTTTTCTATAACCAAATTATTAAATTCTGGTGAGAAGTAAATTGCTTTTCTGATTAGTAGGCTTTGTAGTCATTTAAAGTGGATTTGTTTTGGTAACGAAACAAATAAGCGTAGGCTGTCAGAAAAGCCTCATATATAAATACAGGATATTTGAGTAGATTTTTTTCCTATTCCATCTGTTTTGTATGATAACATAAGATAGATGTAAGTAAATGTTTTGCGATAAAATAAAAGACTAATTTCAAGCGATATTCGACTGAAACAGGAACTGATTGTACTCCTAATCCGATCAATTCTGAGAGTTAACTTTACTAAGCATTTAAAATATTACTGATTGTAGTGATTCATCTCAGTGGAAACCGAGAAGGTTAACACACGTTAAGAATCCTAGCCAGGTCAATCTTTGGACGGGTGACCATTCTTAAGATATTGAGACCCCTTCATGCTTAACATCGTTAATGTTGAGGAGAGAGAGCCCTAAATAGCCCGACAACGCTTAACAGTTATTTCTTCTAAATTTCAATATCGCCTCGTAAACGGATTGTGAGTTGTGTATGATGATAATCGCTCTACATAAAAAATCTAAGGTCTACCGTATCTTATTAAACTTATAGCTGACCCCAACCTATTTTGGGAAAAAGATTTGAAGGAAGAAGATTGGTAATAAAATAGTCCCAGAAGTACTTCTGTAAGATAGGGTAGTAGCAACTTAAACAAATTGAAGAATAGGCTGTCAACAATCGCGTGACTTGAAATCCTTACCGCCTTTGGCTAATATAAGAGAATTATAACCTAGGTTTTGTAAGATTAGTTTTCGTCAGCAAAAATATTGTTAAATAGTTTTCAAGAAACATTTCAAATTTTCTTATTTTGTGTAACAGTTATGGGTGTAAACCATATCATACAACAAAAATGATTTCTTCAAAGAATTCATGAAGCTTTACTTAGGCACACAGATGCACACACAAAAGCACACGTATCCGTCGTCAAATTTGTGTATAACTTTATTAATATACTAAGTCTGTCTATTTATTAATATACTGGCAAAGCTATTCTAAAGAAAGTAGCCGAAATTACTCCTTATAACATTAGCTGTCTACCAATGAAAGTCCCCCGACAAAATCGGTTCATTTATGCCGGATATTAGCCGGAACGAATAGACAGACAGACAGACCGACAGATAGACAAAAATAGTAAAAAACGTTATTTTGGTATACATACATACGCATTTAGTAAAAACCGTTCTATTTTATTCTATACATTTATTTATTACATCAGAACTACTAGAACTTCTAAATATCTGAACAGGTTGAGATTTATATGATGTTGTATTGTTTTTACTTTGTATCTGGTGACGGCTAATTATTTTTTGTATTAGATCTGTGATTCGTCTTTGAGCAAAACCAGTTTGGGGAATATTTTAACTATAATGTATACTAAACCTCCTTTCGAGTGGATTATTATAGGGTGTAGATTTATGTATTCATTGTTATGGTATCATCCTCTTAGTCTTTTTTATTACCGAGGTTTGGGGTACTAGTTCAAACGGTTTCAACTGAATATTAGTTTTTACACAGAGCGAATGGCATCGGACCTCTACAACCCTGAGGGAGAACTGAATCCGAAGGCTGAACTAGTTGTCAGTATATTTGTCGCGGCNCATGTAAAATGGAAAATATATTTCTTGTGGACGTTTTATGTTTAATGGCGGTATAGAACAACACTGTAGGGAATAGGCACATACTGAGGTTTGCGGCAGGGTGGTGTATCGGAATCGGACCACACGGTGAGCCACTTTGCGCCTGTCCGATGGATGGGATCCAGGAACTGTTGTTAATAAGACATCCGAACCCCTCCCACGCCTGACCGCGCCATCGCCCACACGGACGCGGACACTGTCTGCTGGTGAAACTCTCTATTTAGGTAACGTAGCGCAGTTTTCCTATGCTAAAGTATAAGCCCAGGTAGGCCTACGCGTTACATTGTTATGACACATAATGGTTGGATGTGTACCTGAAGTTCTTAATGTTTTGTTTTAATTCTAATGTGTGAGTTCGTAGTGAGTTCGAGTTTTTGTATGTGAGTATATTTTTTTTTGCATCTATAAATGACGCTATGACTATCCCACCTCTTTCGGTGGCCCGTGTTCCTCTATGTATGGCGGTAACGATATTCTTAGTAATAATGTAACACGAATATAACAAATAGTAATACGCATAACGAAAGTCATTTAAAACATGAAGGCATTAAATTTGAAATCTACATTGAGAAGTAATTTCAATAATTTCACATATCTCATACACTACTGTGGTAAACAACCTGGTGATAAACATCATCATCATCATTAACTTAAGAGCTACGCTCTTGTCGATGCAGCTTTAGCCAGCTGTCCCTGTCAAGAGCCGTTGCCTTGACCTCCTTGTACGTCGAAACCGCTACTTTTTCTTTAATGGTCTATATAACTGGGTCTCGGTCTTCCTCTTCCTCTCTTGCCTTCTATTTTTCCTTCTATGATATTACTTGTAAAGTTATCGTGATAAACATACTAATATATTTATAAATACTAAGATTGTGCTAATTCTGTTGTTGGCCTCATTAAACTAAAATTTACTAAAAAAAATTGGTGGAATGTGTACTTTAGTTTTCAATACTTACAGTTCATTTTTGATATCTCAAATCTTAACGGTCACTATTTGTAGTTTGTTTATTATTTTAAAAGTAAAATTAACTTTGGCATAACCAAAATTAGGTAAATTCCTTAACTTAGGCCTTAATTATTCTTTCGCTATTCCTGTGTTGAGCGTTTCAAACGTGTAACGTGTGACGTAAAACTTGACAACAACCTAAAAATTAACAACAACAAACAGAACTAAACCTTTAATTTTAAAATTCATTTAATTTCACATGTTTGCTAGGGGCTTTTAACTAATAAATATTACTGTGTTTCGGATCAGCTTTTATTTGGTACTGAGCTGAATATACATGCGAAAAGTAAGAGATAACGACAAATGGACTGTAAGCAAATGAAATTATAGTGTATAATCCAACAACAAATTTTAGTGAATTTTAGCTTACTTTAGAACTAGTACTATTATAGGTAAATTACACCAAGAAAGAGAGCAAATGATCGTGTTCCTCACCCAATATTTGTCATGGATGGTAAGCGAACTCACGACCTGCTGCTTGGTAGTCAGGGTCACTAACAAGTAGAACTAACAACTAAGAACAGCTGATCCCACTCTCTCCCTTTCTCTACGCGACAACACGTACTGATCTTGTAAGTTACTGACTGTTTTAGTGTGATAGACATGCGCTCTCCACCTAAACGGTTCAGCTCTTTCTTCTTATGCCGACCAGTCAAACCTGGAAAATCAGCACCAACGCTCGAGTTTCCTTCTCACTATGGTGGTTGGCAGATCTTTTAAGCGGGACGCGATAAAATCATTTCACTAGGCCGCCATAATTCGCTATGATGCATTGTCAGCGTTCGCAATGGGGTTGGTGGCCACCACTCTTGGATCCTACAAATGCTTTCCAACAGGCTGAGTATAGTCATGTAAGTAATGAAGTCTAAGTTCTTGAGAGATGAACCTGATTTTTGATATACTTGTTTTCAGCTTAACATAACTTTAAGTAATTTAAGACGAAACATATCGATAGTAAGTCATCAGAGATATGTACATAAATAGAAATTTACAAAGTCAACAGTGTGGTTTTTGTGTAATTAACCTGTAGTACACATCTCACATCAAACAAGCAGGCAGTTAATTCACGACGTCAACGACTCAATTAAGCATTGTTTTAACATACCTACAGTATTGTGTACATATTATTTTATTGTGTCTAAAGTAGACGTTATATATAATACCTATCTACTATAAACTGGGATTGTACTAGTTATGCAATAAAGTTATAGATAGTTTCCAATGGATTCCCCATTTTTTATATTTTGTGGCCTCGTTTAAGTTGGAGATAAAATATAAAATAATTTCTTTTGTTTACATTTAAATATGTATAGGTCAATAATTAAATTCACGAAAGATAACTTCTCCAAATACCAAGAGCGTATTGTAGCACTTATTTGCATTCATTTAAATAAGAAATTAGAACACAAGAATACATCTGCAATCGGATGTTTAATTTTTTATATATTTTTAAAGGAAAGAACCTGTTATTACAACAGCTTGAATTTTGTATAAGATAATCGGCAATTTAGAACAATCCGCAGCCAATTTTACTAATTCAAACTTGAAGTATATAAAACAATACTATTATAATATGACTGCTTTAAGTACCCTCTAGTGCAAAATATCAAGGAAAAATTGGGAAGAAAATAAGAAAATCTCTCGTACTCGTAAAATACGTGACTACGAAAAATGTAAACATGTAATAAGCACTTCACGATGTTCCTTTTGCTTCACAGACTATGTCTCATTATAAATGTATTACCATGGTTCTACCTTTTTTATAAGGCTGTAAAACGAGTGGTATAATAGCCTATTTGACAATATTATCCCAAAATACAAGAAAACCTTATAAAAGTAAACAATATTAAAAAGTAGATAAAAAATAAATGTTCAGAATAAAGAATAAAGTACAGTTATAACACCCGTATAACGTGCTTTGATTGTAGTTTTACTTCTTTTGTGGAGCCTGTGGGTTCATAGCGGTGATTTGTGGCCCTAAAACCATAACGACTTTATTTTAGCTCAGTTAATAAAGTATAAGAATTATATATTTCTGTTTGGATAGGAGTGGTTACACTCCGTAGTCTCAATAGTATGGATTAAAGTGAGTATGGTGAGAGCTGACCGACAGGTCAAACAACTTTCCTACGTTGTTTGTCCTCAACAGCACTGCAAAAAGATGGGAAACTATTTTAACTCGTCGGATAGGCCGTGACGTAGTCTGGTCAAAATTTCCTTTGTGAGTGTTGTTGAAAACTGTTGATATCATAAGTTAAGCAATGAAAACCTCGCAATTGACAACTTTATGACCACTTTAATGTTAATAATTATACTTTTTGAAAACTATTTCTCGCTACTTCATGTTGTCTGATCGTTTGTGTGGCCTGTGAATCAACGTATGACATGTTGGTTACAATTATGTCATTTTTTTCATTGCCTGTTTGTAGTACTTTCATGGTCATAACTTACTTGTGATATTTTCTGTTTCATTTAGACCAATAGATTCAACAAGGCTATAACAGTTATGAAACACTGATCATAAATTTCAAATACATTTACAGCATCAGTTTTTGAATAACTGGAAATAACTGGAGAGGAGTGCAAACAGAACTAAAATTAGGATAATATGCTCATACGGATGAGCATATTACCCTAATTTTAGCACGTATTATTTTATTATCACCACAACACTACATATATTTAGCACCATAAAACCACGTAAAAAAGTGTGAATGTTACTGAACACATCAAACATAAAACATACAAACAACAAACATAAAAAACAAAATCCTTGTTAAATTAACCAGATAACCTAAATTGTCTCCTCGCGTTTCGACGGACTCCTCTTACAATTGAAAATATTAAGAAAGCGAATACTCAAATTGTCTTTGTTAAAGTGTGGAAATATTTTGTGGATACCTAGCGAAACTTCACTTCATTAATTTGAAATACTATTAAATATTATGAAAAATCATGAAATATAACGAAAAACGATTGCATATTTTATGTTTTTGAGCCCAGCTTTTCTTTTAACATTGGACTGCTCTATTTCATCAGAAATGTTATCCTGCTAAATTCATTCAAAATATATTCATTAATAACACACGATTGGACTTTGTATTTCTAATAAAAACACGCTGTCGTAGATTTACCTGTAAGTTTAAAGTACAATTTCAGTGTCTCTTATTCTGTACCTTATTCGCCAGTCACTATGAGTTCATGAATTAATAATAAACAGATCACGTTTATTTTAAACTAAGTACTTATACGCCTATTTCAGTTAATTAGTGAATTAATAAATTCTTTACGTCATATTTATAATATTATTTTTATGTGATTGATGAACAAGTGGAATATTTCGTAGAATTCAACAATAACAAGTACCCTTTGATACAAAATTGCTAGAGTAAATTACAAAACAGAAAAAACACATTTTGTTTTGATGGGGATATTGGAGTGGATTGGATTTCTCGCCGGCTGGATTTCCGCAACTCGACGACTGTAAAGAGTATATTTTGCGTGATAGGTCGGACATTACTCATGCCAACCTATTTCCTATAGGAAGCCTACGACGACGACAGCTCCTGGAAGTGACCTCGGCGATCCGAGGTGTCTCGCCCGGTATCCTGCTACCCCACGACATGTAATGATAACATGGGCGGCGGTTACTTTCTCCTCTATGCATGCTCTGCGTAGAGGGCTTTCTGTTTCACATAGAGTGAAAATATATTTGTTTAGTAGTGCGTGACCAGCTATTTGTCCAGCTAAGAGTCGAAGCAACGGCCTCTTGAGTAGTTGCGTCAGTTTCCGTGACAATCCGGAGTTGAGCGTCGAGAGGGCCTCCTTGGTCTGTTTGCCTGTAGGTACAAAGATTGGATCATATGTCTTGTGTTTTATCTTGGTGTTTTGTTGCAGTGTCCGTCGCAGTCAGTATGTAAGGCAGTATTGGTTACTGGGCCTACTGCCCTTGCTTCTGATCCACTGCTTGCCAGTACATCGGCTGCGTTGTTCCCGCGTGAGTTGCTCTGCGTCTTGATCCACTGCGGAGTAATACTGTTTGTGGTACATACCTCTGTTAGGACTCTGTGGCATTCGTAAATTAGCCCTGAGGTTGTCGCATGACTCTGTAGTACTTGTAAGACTGATTGGCTGTCGGAAAAGATGCGGATGGGGTGTTCCGTTACCTCCCCAGAGATGATTGCATGTGCTGCTATTATTGTACCCATACACTCTGCCTGGAAGATTGTATTGTGGGCTCCTAATGGTATCGAGATTTGTATGTTTAGGTCCTCAGAGAATACTCCCGAGCCAGTGCCTGACCTTTTTTAGATCCGTCCGTGAAGATTCTTAACTCTCTTGGGTTAAGTCCTTTTTAGAGGTCTTCGTACAGTTGTGTCTTGTACTTTTTGATGGAGATATATGGTTAAGAGAAGGTTGACTTGAAACAATCTCTATGCCTAGTGTTTGCTATAGTAGACACAAATCTCCTTATTAAGGGAAAGTCTCTGTCCAACAATGGGCTATTAAAGCTGTTGATGTGATGAGTGTGACATGTTAAACACTCTAATTTATTTTTTAATATTTTAAAGAACTGAAACATATATGTTGCCGCCTGTACTACTCCAATTCAAATAACTTCATTTAAATTACGCGTTTAACTTTCATAGATTTTAGAACTAAAATACATTATCAAATAACTAGTAATGACTTAGTAATTCAAGACGTATCTACTGTACGCTGATACGTCTTGAATTACTAGGGGCTTTAAAAAAAATCTTCACGGTTCTAATTAATAATGAATGAATGTATTTTATTGGGTTATTTAGAATTTTTGAATATTTGTAGAGACAAAAAGAAGCTAAAATATTGTGACAGGCTGTTTATGTCCTTAGTTGAGTTCTACATATAAATCTTTTAATACATTACACGCTTAAACCTGCAAGATCCCATTAACGACAACAAGGAACAGAATCCGTAAATGTAAATGTATCGTAAAATTAGAAGTGAAACAGAGCATGACGACAATCGGAGGGACATTTTCAATTAGACGCGACAAAAAACGCGGGGCACTAAGTAGAGCCTGAACACGACGAATTTTATCGCTGTTTCGTTTTATCTTAATCGCCTTTGTAAAATTTGTGGCCACTAAGCAAGAGCGTTGGATCAAGAAAATGTTTTCTTTAAACGTTTTGGGTAGTTATAAACTTCTTCAAAATATGAATTTCAAAATTAATGTATTACAAGATAAAAGTGTTTATCCTTCTAATTTACAGTGTAAATTTTTTTAGATGTCTGCGATAATGTTAAGACTTTCGGTGTTAGTTTATTTTTAATATGCACCCGACTGTAGTGAAGCCAAAAGTAAGATCGATACTTTTGATAGTTTATGTTTGTTTACATATTCTAAAGTAGCGGTAAAACTGCTCAACCGATTTCATTAAATGAGGTCTTAATAGATTCGTAATACATGATGTTAGGCACTATTTTCATATGATTTAAATAAGTTATCTATGTTTTCCGAATAGGTTTTGTTAACGTAATAAATTCATTTTGTGGCAACATTGACTTTACGCGCTCGTAGCCTTCCAGTGACGGGAAAGGCGTCGTGTACCGCTGAAATCATTGTTGTCTCACCGTGGAGGTCGTAGCAATCAGACGAATATTTAATATATTTCATGTAAGTTACATATCAGCCAGTAAGTGATCATACTTAATAAGAAGTACCCACTAATAGTGTGAAAATGTTAAGCTAACTTAGAGATAAGTCAATGTTGTCATTTAATTCACGTTGTGTATGTTAATTGTTGGTTGTGTCATTTAATTAAAGTTGGGTCATTTAACTAAGTTTGTGTCATTTATGTATTAATATCATTTCTGATTTTTTTTTTATTCATTTGTGTATTTACAAAAAAAAAGTATATATGTATTAATATAAGTTGTCTAGTACCCTTAGTACAAGCTCTGCTTAGTTTGGGACTAGATAGCGTTGGGTGTTAAAAAATGTCCGAATATATTCATTTATTTTTTGTTCTATTTAATTAAGGAAATAAATGTGATTTAAAAAATGTTTAATAAATGTTTGAGAATTAATTGCTGAGCTTCCCTATAATAATGAATCCGGTGAAATTATTCATAAAGCGCTTTTGTATAGCAATATAATTATTTTTTAATCTTAAATTATAAATGTGTAGCAATAAAGTCATAAACTTTATTGCTTCTGTTATTTAGTGAAATTTATACAAGATAATCCTACATTAGTTACATTTTATATAAACAGGAATTATATTAAGACCATTTCATTGCTGTTACAGTTTATTACACAGTCAGCTATATTCAATTGTATTAAGCTGTGATACTCTGTCATCTGCATGGGTATTTCCAAAATACTAGCATTAGACTTTCCATATCACGCATTATAAATCTAATTTGGAAGTGCCATCATCCGAAATAATAGACGCGCGTTATGGCCACTCAGTCGCGCATAAATCACGCTCCTTTCGGTGCCCACACTCTGGAATGTCCTCCGACCCACTTTTGGTTTTTAGGTCGAATGCTACCAAAGCTAATGAAATATTGTTTACCATTTCAATGCTCAGTTTATTAGGATGTAAAAGATGACTCGGATACATATTCTTGTTGACGTCATTCGGGAAAATAATGTGCTGTAATTCCAAATCATGACAGTCAAACTCTCTTTTTTTTACATTTAGGGATTGTCAGAAGTAGCACCGCACTAAAATTTGTAATTTTATGTTATATTTCCAAAGCTCAAGAGTTGAGTTTTTACTACATAGTACTTGATTATTTTATGTTGTGTTTATTTTAAAACTTTATTTGTATTTTATTTTACTGAACCTCATATTTCTTATATCAAATTAAAATGAAGACTTCGTTTAAGTGTACATTCTACGAAACTAGCGAAACGAATGCAGCAGGGCGACATGCATACTTTTCTGCCTGGGTAAATAGTTTTAAACTGCATTTGCCAAAGGGGTAGGAAGATAAACTTGAGTCATTTAACAGCATGGTTTTCTTAGGGGTAAAATAAATTAATTAGCAGGGCTGATAAAATCAAATATATAAAAAAAATCAAGTATGAATTTAAAGTAACGTAATGCTTTAGTACAAATAGGAAAATAGTATTAAAACGAATCCTGAATTTGATTGACAGCCAGCTGAAGTTCCTAATGTCGGAAACGTCATGTATTTGAATATTAATATCGACGCCTATTATAAGAAGTAAGTACTTCCCCAATACCCCAGCCAAGTGAAAACCACGTATTTCATTTCAGTATTAATGGAATTTATGTTATTCAGACTACTAATATTAAATTAATGATTAAACATTATTAGCATTATAATATTATAATATATATCACACGTACGTCTGTTCTCAAACTAGGTAAAGTGCATACTATGATAACCATCTGATAAACATCTATTGTATAGCCTATAAAATCGCGTTGCTCACAATAAGCTCTGAAAGTACCTAACCGATTTTCATTTTCTTTCTTTTAAAGTGTTAGTTTTGCTGGCGTGATGGTTAAGCTGAGACAGCAGTTCCATGCTGGGAGGGGTCCGGATGGCATAAGAAAGCGGTTCCTGGATCCCTCCCGTCCCAGGCGCAGAGTGGCACACCATGCGGTTTTAGTCAGTTCGCTTCCGACACACCGCCCCGCCTCTTGGTGGGGTGAAGGCTCGAGAGGGTTTCCACACGTGAAAAAAATTTTTTGATGGTTGGCAATTAATAAATTGAATTTACAACGGGAATTAAATTTATTAAGAAATAAATACGATCATGTTGTACGTCAAGTCCCTGATAGTTTTAATTCGATGACACTGGTTATTTATTACTATAATTGACTAAGTTGTAAAATTGTTTGCGTTTGACTCAGTCATCGTCATTGATTGGGTACGTCATGTGGTTTAATAAACATTGGTGTAAACAAGACAGTCGTTTGTTTTGAGTCATTACTTACTTACTTTTGTTGAAAAAAACTGTCATTGCTTTATATAATTTTATACGTAGTTAGATCAACATCTAACTGTCTATAAAAAAGACCCAACGGTATATAAAAAAATATTTGAAACTAATTAACCCGTGCAACCTCGTTTTTGTCTCTCAAAAGGAATAAACTTGCCCGGTTGTTGCATTATTTTTCATTGATACTCGCCTTCTATTGATCTCGGCTTGAGGTTTTATAGCATATAAGTCTTCTTCGATTATGTTGGTGTCGAATACCAAAAGAATAAAAAAAATTGCTAGAATCGTTCACGCGTGATGTTGTAACCAAGGGAAATAGTTATTTAATTTGATAAATATAGGTAAGAATATTATAAAATTTAGATACTTTATACTCCCGATACTTTGACTTAAACTCACTTTTACTAATTTACTTAACTTCTATTCTGACTGGTTTCGCCTAATGGCATTATCAAAGGTCACTCTAACGTTTACATTAAATTCGTTGATGCAACTATCGCATTTTGTGTATCTAAGGATATCTCTTTTATTTTAGTCATACTTATAATTTATAACTTAGTAAAAGGCATTCTATACATAGTCACGGTCTTATGGATACTAAATTCTCGTATCACTTTGTAATACATACTCTTTAGACAGAGCACCTTGCTCTGTCTAAAGAGTATGAATTACAAAGTGAAGCATCGTGAATACATCACTTATTTCCAGCACCACGTAGAATATTCTTGTGTTAAATACTATATGTACACATAAATCAAGTTTCTGTTATGACTCTATTTTACGATTACCTTATATTAGTTACCAGCTATTATATTCGTTGCTAGGATTGAATTAAGTACTTTTTTACATACGTATATTAATATGAACCTACATATTTTCAGTTAATAAAATGTTATTGATATAAAATTAAACAAATATTTTTTTGGAGTGAGATAAACATGTGACATATATACGTAGTTTTATTAAGCATAACACGTCTAAGGAATAAACAAGTGACAAGTTGGCAAGGATATATTAGTTGCGTATATTGTTGTTGTTTGTGTGATCTGAAGCAAGTATTTTGTATTTTTGCTAGTGTTGTGGTTAGTGTTACGATGAATAAAACATTATTTTGAACTTATATTATTTTATCTTTGAAAAATAAGAAGGTCAATATACATTTAGGTTTAAGACATTTATTTCTCATTAAGATTAACATAAATCACTTACATGAGAAAAATAACTATACTAAACATTTTTAATTATTCGTCGTCACTTTAGAGGGTAGATAGTGCGTTCTTACAAAGACAAATTCATAGTGCAACATTGTAACATATCGCCCGCTCAACGCACTCACAGCTGTGAAATATCCGCTAATATCTGTTGATAAAGTTTATTTTTGAATGCGTTGAACGGGCTTACACGTTTTAAATCCGAAGGCAGTCGGTTAAACATCTGTGCGCCTGCGAACACTATCATTGTTTTGCCAAAGTTCGTACGAGGCTTCGGCAGAACGAGATAGCTTGCGCGACGCGTGCAGGGGCGCGCAACCTTTTTACGCATGAACTGCAAATTTGTATGTAATTTTTTGTCGAGTGTTTTNTTTACATTTTATATAATAAACGTGCATTAAACTATTGTTTTGACTTTCTATTTTCGACAATTGATGGAACTGGTTGAAATACATTCTAGAATTAGACTCGTTTGTACTTATTCTACTACACTAGTCCATAAAAATAGTGGGATAAGTACGAATGAGTCAAATTCTAGAATGTATTTTCAGTCTGCTTTTTTTCTGTGTTCTGCTTCGTTGTTCTTTTACGAAAATATTAAAAAAAACGTTTTGAAATGATCCTCGAGTTAAGCGCTAAGCAACACATTTGACAATTCATTCATATTTATATAAATGACTGCTCGAAAATCTTCCCTTAAATCACATCGTGCACAATAGAGTAATAATAAAAAAAATTAATAAGTGTTTTTAATACATAACCAGTAAAAAAATAATACGAGGAAGAAGACATCAAAATAAGTAGTGGAATAATTTTTTATCGGATTGGCTCTTAATAATAATATATCCATACCCTCACATAGTACCGACGTCAAATATTAGCATAGAAAGGGCTTGTTTTTCATTTGGTAAGCTAAACTTCATGAAGCCTAAAAAGACTGATAGGTGTGTGCGTTATATTAGAGAAAGGTTCGAGCTAGCTAATTTGGATCTCTATTTAAATATTCAGTCGAAAACAAAACAATTGATATTTGGCATTTGCAACTTCTATTGTCATTGTCATTGAATACAAATGTACTTAAAATAGCTCTCCAAGGACGATCGGAAAATGGTCCTTTTTAGTCCATCGTAGAGTTATAATAATACATTTCTTTATTGTACACCAGGTTATGTAATTACAAGATTAACTTAAGACTAGAAAAAGTACAATTTCCAGTCTTATTAATATTTTATTAATATGTGGCCTTTAAAACATTTTAATCATGTTTATTATTTATCTGTGATATCCTATAAGCGAAATGGAATAGTAACCTAACCCTGCCCCCCCCCCTCCTCCAAAGAGCAATCTTCGTAGATGTGGGTAGAAAATTGCGTTGTATGCGCAAAAATCCTGCAGCGGCAAATATTTTGCGACTCAGTTCCTGTAGCTGAGGACATCAGGATAAGGTACTATCAATATGGATCCCCAAGTTCTTCACCTTATCACTGTACGGGATAGGTGAACTATTGGAGACCATTCGCAGCTTCCAACGACAATGATTGAGTCTCGAATCGATTATTTTTTATTTCTTAACTTATTGCAGAATCAATAGTCGAACGAGATTTCTATACAGCTTTAGACATTAAAACAGGAAAATTCTACGAGTTGTGAACAGTACTTGTAATACGGGATCGGGATAATTTTATGTTTTTAATATTATATTAGACTGCAACCATTCACATAGATAAACGGAAAAAGAAAATTGATGATATGGAATGAGGCAACACAGTATTTCGTGTGAAGTCTCTTATAAAATATTTTTTTACCTAAAATTTAATGTTATTCTTACGCACTGGCTAGCTTACATTTTGTATTTGTCTATTTGTTAATTTACATATCCTATTAATATTAAAAGCGCGAAAGTTTGTATGGATGAATGTTAGTTTAAAACTACTCACAGATTTGGATGAAAGTTTATAGTAATATAGCAGAATAACAGATAGGCTACTATTTGCCGCATTTAATACGCAAGTAATAGTTATTGTCTAACCTAATATTATTCTGCTATTAAATTAAAAATTATTTAGTAATAGTAGGCGATATTTTCGCCACTCTCTTTAACTTAGGTGTTGACCAGTGAAAATAAAATCGTAAATAAATAAAAAAATATTAAACATACAAACGGCATAAGTAAAAGCAATGAAAATACAAAATATATCTTTAACTACACTTACAACCGTTTTAAATAAAGTTAAAAGAAATGGGATTTTAACAATTTTATTTCTAGTCGCCAGTTTGTCTACTACTCTCGTAATGATGAGTTTTCGAAACCCACATGATAAAAATACGTTTCGTAATGTAAACGGCGTCGATGTCGGCGTCGAGTTAGTACCTATATTTTTTTTATTATTTTACACATCTGTTCCTTTACTGCGGTCGAAATGTACGTGTAATAAACTTTTATCTAATTTTCGGGGTTGTGTTGGCGAGGATAACCATATTTGGTTGTTTTTTAACAACTCTCTTGAAGAACATTACAGATTATCATGTAATATTTATGTCCGTATTAGATTTATGTATTAAAATGCGGATTTTACGAAAATAAGTAAATAAAGAGATAATTTAGAAAAAATCTTTTCAATAAGTAAGATTCAGCAAAAGAAACACGATTCCTGATAAATCTTGGAGCAAATCGAAATGTTCGACAGAATAAGCGATGTTCTTTAAGTCATTTATCCTCTGCTGCTGTCATCGACACGACTTTGAAGTAGCAATAATATATTTTCTATGGTCGCCTGTCCACTGCACTTCTCAATATCTAGAAACTACCATCCTATCATCTAATTCTGAGAAGATTTGGGACGACCACTACCTGACCAAACCAACCGTAAAGATGGATAATATATTGGTTTAACGTTCATACTAATATTTATGATATTTTTATAATTAGGTACATATTTTCTTTCTCAGTGACGGCGTCGGTGGAAAAACAGACAAAGACGATGCGATAAACATTAATTCTTACATAAAAAATACTGCCCATTTCTCTACTTCGCATCAGTATTATACATGTATATAGTATATGTATTATAAATATTATATATATACTAGGAAATAGGGAAAAGATTGTTATCATCATACATGAAAATGATCCTCATAAATTTTTGTTGCTATGTTGGAATATGCGTTATTGTGTATAAAACTCTTTCCCACTGCTTCACTTGTTACAATGTTTTTTGTCTATAAACCTAAGTATACGAGGTATGTTAAAAAAATATCACGAATTTATGAATTTTTGCGGGTTACGTATATTCGAATTTCGATTTTTTTGTGGCGTTATGTTGGTACGTATGTCTCTCACTTATGCTAACAAGTTCGGTCACTTTGAATGTTCAGTTAGTTATTGACAGCTGCTTTGCTTGCGCGTGTTTTAATACATCTTCGATTTTTACCTATTCAAAAAAATGAAACAAAGAATTTGCATCAAATTTTGTGTGAAAAACGTGTGAAAAAAATTAAGTGCGCGGTTGCATTCCGAATGTTGACTGTGGCATACAGAGAAGCTACTTTGGACAAAAGCAACGTTTATCGGTGGTACAAAATGTTTTAAGAAGGCCGAGAAGATGTGAACGACGAAGAGCTTGCCGGACGCCCGAGCACTTTAACAACAGACGAAAAAATTGATGAAGTAAAGAAAATGGCACTGACCAATCGTCGAATCACCGAGAAATTGCTGAGGACCTAGGCATATCGATTAGCTCGTGCCATTCAATTTTAATCGATAATTTGGGCATGAGACGGGTCGCCTCAAAATTCGTACCAAAATTGCTCAATTTCGATCAAAAACAGGATCGCATAATCGTTGCTAATGAGATTTTGGAATCTGTCCGCGACTTTTTCTTGTTCCCGAAACTGAAGAGGCGCATGAAAGGACGACGTCACGCCACGATTGACGAGATAAAGACGGCAACGAAGGAGGAGCTGAACAAGATACAAAAAAAATGATTTTTTGAAGTGCTTCGAAGATTGGAAAAAATGTTGGCACAAGTGTACAATATCCCAGGGGGATTTTGAAGGGGACAAAATAGATATTCACAAATAAATAAATAATTTTTGAAAATACACAAAATTCGCGATACTTTTTGAGCACACTACGTACATAGGTTTTGTTTTTATGATAATGCTTAGATTTCTTTCTGTACCTCTAAAAACATATTCCTTTACTAAATTTCACGATAATAGATTAAGCAGTTTAGTCATTCAGCAGTTAAATAAAAAAACTTACTGTGGCGACTTCCACATATAACGCAACAACAGAAATACACGAAATACACTACAGCGCCATCTACCGAAGATACACCGAACTATGCAGTAACAAAGGAAACTAACAAACTACCAATCCTTAATCACGCAATAAAAGTTCTCGCGCCCATTAACATATATANCGCTCCCCCTCCGTGGGCACGGGGGGTTCGCTTTGTGTGGGACTCCTGACTGACACCAGCCAGACTACCCACTAAACCATCACGGTGTGCCACTCTGCGCCTGAGAAGGGAGGGATCCGGGAACCGCTTTCTTACGCCATCCGGATATATATAGCAACCCTATATCAACCGTGGGGCAATGGCCCGACAGGCATGATCACCTCGCGTGACCGCAGGATCCTCCCTTTGTGTTGAAGGGACATGACACCAGTTCCCCCACATTAATTTTGTATTCAGATTATTAGTTATATAAAGATTGAGTGCGTAGTTTTTTTCTATAGTAGTATCGAGAAATGTAAAACTATAGAACCATCATTTCTACATTTCCTAATAAAAATGAACGTATTGTTTAGTCGATATTATTTCTTAGTACAACTTAGTTTATCTTAATAAAAAAATTTAATATGCTAATAACACTTTTTAAAATACTTTAAAATTTATATGATTTGCATTGTATATACAAAATTATAAAAACATTGTATTTTTTCTCTAGTATAAAATTATTTTAGTAGGAAGGACAGTAGAGGTCACTTTACACACACCTATACAAATCTACGTGACTTATCGCAGTGTTTTGACTGTAATAGTACTAAAACATCTATTTCAAACCTCAATGAATGAAACAAAAACTAATAAAATGATGTAATCATAACGAATGAATGATATTTCCTCACAAATTTAGAGCATTCAGTCTGTTCTACTTACTACGAGTCATTCACAGTCAGTCTTACGACTCTTGACATAAAACGCCAGTGACACAACGTCATTAAAGGCACCCATAAAAAATAACCAACCTAAATTACATGGGAGAGCAAGTAACAAAACCATGTTTATAATTCAGCAGAAATGGCCACACTCAATAAACATAACAAGTCTTCAGGTCACAGAAAACAGCTATGACGTTAACTCCATTATTTATTCAGCTCTTAGTATTGTTTTGTTATAATCTTTTTACCAGACTAAGCCTTGAATGTTTATGTTTTTCGAATGTGTCTCTATGTATGTGTATATTTTCAGACGGTCTGTAATCTAAAAGGCATGATGGATTTTGATTTGCATAGTGTCTTTCGGGACGTTTTAAATTTGAGAGTGAAATTGGCTAAATTCGCTTGTTTATTTCTTTTTTATGTGTGGACCTGCAGAAATGATTCTACTCTGCCTGATGGAAAGTATAAGCTCAATCCAAGAACGATGGTCACCATACTCATTGCAAATGAAGATAATATAATAATACAGTATGATGCCCCCACACCATGGTGGCCTAGTGATGCTTCTACATCATTGGGCCTTCGTCCAACCGGCACGTTCGTGCTGAAATCGGCATGACTCTATTACCTTTTGAATGTTAATGTTAGGTACCTGTTTTTCAATTTCTTTTTTATTATTAAAGCTTAGTAAATTTTAATACTTTTGTGAAGGAGTTTGTATTTCATATTTTATCGATCTACATTCTACTTGTTTACTAATAAATATTTAATGGAATTTATATTGACTTTGTATATTTGTAAGTTTTTTTATCAATACTATGTATCAGATTTGATCATACCAACGCCAATCTCAAACAAGTTTATATTAAATTCTTTTGTTCTCGTATAATATTCTCTTTCTTTTCTTCTTAACACAATCCATCGGTAAGCGTTGGCTGTATGTCATGTATTTTATACCACAATAATGCTTTGGCTTTTGCTATTGAACGTGTTAAATTAAATATTACTAAGGTTTTATGGATGTAGTACATGCGAGAGTAATGTTTACAGTTTGTTAGCAAATAAATCTTTAGCTTTGTAGCCTCGTAGCATATTAATGAGTTAGGTGCTACGCGAAGGACTGCAGATACGACCTATGAGACGAAGACACAAACAAAAAAAACACTCAGTAATGGAAAGATCTTAAATAAGTACTCTAATGAATCAATCGCTTGATTAATTAAAATTAAAGTGATCTTGTTCTCAGATTATGATTCTCTTTCTAGTCATTTGAACAACTCAGCTTTAGTCTGACTCTTGTAATTGACAGAACTACTTTCCAAATCTGGAAGTATTTGATAAATAGGCCTAACCTGTCAATTACAAGCGTCAGACTAAAGCTGCCAACAATTACTTGGACAATTCAGTGACATTTTTATGGACTTATTTACAAGTTTCTGTAATCGTTTCTGAGTGCTTCGACAAAAATGTGTTTATAGTGTTGTTGACTTCTTTCAAGTCTTCTTGAAATGATCGGCAAAATGTATCATATATACAAGTAATGCGCAAAGGTTTTAAACAATATTTTTCTAAAAAAACGTTGCTTTGAAGAAAAAAATATCTCTTTGTAGGATTATTAAGTAGTTCATTTGTCTGTTTGTTTATCTATCTATATAATTGTTAAAATCTTGAAGGCATCAACAAAAAAATTAAATACTTTCAAGTATTTTTTTAAGCCAAAATATTTGTGTCTCAGTTTTTCGATGTAAATAAAAAAAATATGAAATATTTCCTTTCCTTTCCTTCACCAGAATAATTTGGTGAGACGCAACGTTTCATAAAATTGAAAATCGACAGCTGTTTTGCGATGTACAAAAAATAAATTTTTCTCTTGAAAATTTATCTTATGTGTGCAGCGAAGAATATCACTATAAAAATACTTGTATTTTCGGAATTACTTGGAGCAAAAGGCAATTGAAATAAAATTATTATAGACAGAATTTTCGAGCTCGAAGTTTGTAGAGCCACGCTGATTTCATCAGGAACGGGCTGGGTTGACCGGAGCGGTACTACCCTCGCACAGGAGGTCAACCTAAAATGGCCATCATTGGGCGTCCGGTCTCGCATAAGAGGCAGCAGAAGCATCACTAGGCTGCCATGCTGTGGATCACCATACTGCGTTGTTATATTGTCTACATTCGCAATGATGTGTTGTCGGGTCGGCAGAATCACTTTAGTACAATACATAAAAAATATTGAGAGAATAAATCTGTGTTCAATTTTGAATGAACTGTCGGAACGTTACTCAGACTCACTCATGTCAAGTTTTTGTAACAACTAATTTATAAGCCAATTATTAGACACTCTACCTGAGTAACCTGAGTAAAACATACTTGTTATGCTGGTGGTGTAACTGGCCAGATGCCAACTTTGTCTTGCTAACTTTCCTAATTACACACAAAATATACCCTAACAGTATGAAGAATATAATGTTACTATACTCATATATCAAGTAATATAATAAAACCAATGTTTGCCCTAGTCTTTGAAATACAAACGTAATTTAAAATTTATTTTGTGACGATTACTGTTTTATTTTTGGGGAATATAGATAATGTACTATGCAGATGAAACACACACATATCCATTACTCTTTTTATTTTTGAAGCTGTATATGATAAACGCAGGTATTACTTAATAATGGTATTCGTTCACATGACAGTATATTAGGTTAGATGTGAAATCCGAAATATGTTATGCCTGACTTCCTTATGATCATAACTGGGTTTAATTATTCATCCTTGTGTATCTTCATAAATTTTCACAATTTGGGTAATACTTCAAAATTTAATTAACAACTTAATTTGTTCAGTATATTCTTGTTTGCGTTGGTTTCATTCAAAACCATTAAGAAAAATATTAGCCATTTTACCCTAAAGTCCTTTTTTAAGAACTTCGTATAAATTAAAGGCTAACTTTGATTCAAATCAAAGCTGCTAAATTCTATTGAATATTTTGATGACGCATTATAAAGTACAATCGTATCACATGACTACCGCTATATGTATCTCCAACCTAATATTTATCGCGGTTTAGTTTGGTTAATATTATCTGTGAAATATACGCGTACAAGATTACACTGTAAGCTTGAATGAGAACTTTGAGCTTTAATTAAATTAAAATATTGATGTAACTAGGTCAAATAAGGACTATGAGCTTGTAATATCGAGATCAATCAAAGTCAACAATAGAACATAATAATATATGTAGGAGTTGGGCAGTGGCCCGCAAGGCATGATCACCTCGCCTGGTCGGAGGATCCCCCCTTTGTGTTGAAGGAACATGAAACCCGTTCCTTCACATATTTACTATAAGTATACATTAAACAAATATGTTTTTATATGGTTTCATTTTGAGTTCCATTATGTAATGGAATTCAAAATGAAACCATGTATATAATACTTTTTTAGGCCGTACACATGAGTAGTCGTCCTAAAAAAGTGTTATTGTTTCACCATAGCTGTTTTTTTCATGAGTAACTTTAATAATGGCGATAAAACCGTAAAAAAATATTGTTAACATTTTTAGGTTAGCTCCGCTGAGGAAAGATGTTTTTTTTCTCGCTTATCACATAGAATACTAATATATTGATCCGACAAAAACCACTTCACTAATTTACGGAGTAAATTAACGAAATGTGAATTTTTATATTCAAACGCAATAGAAAGCTCGGAAATCTCTCTTCAAATGTATAATTATGTCAGAAGAATAAAAGTAAATTGAAAATAATTAGTCATATTCTTAGTTGCCACACTTAACTACTATATTATTATATACTATATAGATACTACGGGCAATTATATTGTATTCGGATTATAGTAAATTTTACGTATATAACGTGATTAAGCACACGAGTTTGCCGTCCTGCATTTTACTAGTCTTCATATTTATTTATAGAAGATTATTATCTTATTTATTGGTTTCAAACTTTGCAGAACCCTTGTAAAAATAGATTATTTTCATGTTGGTATAGATTTCAATTACGATCGCAAAATATGTTACACGATTTAAAACAACTAACAAACAACTTTTAATGTAGTTTCTTTGTTTAAAATAAATAGTTATTTTATGAAAGATCAGGTATTTTAGTATTTATAGATGTTTACTGACGAGTGAGCATCAGCTTAATTTTCAAACGTTTCATTCAATCAAAACATAAAATTTAAAATATTATTTGATGGATTATACGACGTCTGTTGTCTAGCGTGGGTAGTTATTTTTATTGACAGCTCTCTCATATATATGTAAATTTTACATATCTACGAACAAACATGGATAAAAATATGTATTCCAAGCAAAAGAGTAAAGAATTGCTCGTTATTATTTTTTATGTATAGTACATTTTTAAAATACTGAGTGAAACAGAAAAGAAAGTTTTAATGCCTTTGAGTCTTATACCCCCTTTAGTGCTCGAAATCCTAAAATTAATTTGTTCGGTAATTTAGGTTTTTGATTAAATGGAGTTTGGTGGAAGTTAATGGGTTATGGTTGCAGATGTAAAGCTCTTGCAAACTCAAAGTGAAACTCAAATTTATTATTCTAAGTAGACGTTATCTGTAAAAAGCTGTCATTTCCTTTGAACTTGTAACTTGTGGAGGAGACAGGAAGCAAAAAGCAGTGGAGAAATTACTTTTGTCTAAATTACGTTTGTTGCATAATAAGGCCACAAGAGTTGTTTTCAAATTCATCTGGAGCACAAATAAAATTAACATCTCATGCATGCCCATCGAAGCTATGTAAAAATAGAATGCCAATGTTTATGCAGAAATGAATGCGTTGTTTACGAAAATCATTGTTAAATTCATCACCTGATGCCTTGAGATTTAACAATATTTATCCGATGAAGGCATTGAATTCCCAAAAGCCAAAAAGGCCAAGCTTACAAAAAAATAAAAATACTAACTGGCAAGTCACCTCAGTCAATTCGTAATGAACCTTTTTAATGGATTCATTAATAATCTCTACATTTTTCTTTCATATTATACATAGATGCCTCTCAAAGCCCTCGCTATTTCAATAATTTTCTTTTGAGTTTTTTGATAATTGATGTGCATAAGTTGAGTAGCATGTTCCTGTCCTCATTACTAATCCCGCATTAGGAGTATACATCCTATGTCATGTGGCACTTTATAATTATACATGAAACGGACACATAGAACACCCAGATCAGAACATCAATTTGTGGATCACACAAAGTGCTGTTCCATGTGGGATTTGATTCCATAACACTTGGTGAAATAGAGAGCGGCGTAGCGGCCGCTTAAGCCACTAGGCCAACCGTGCTGTCAATAAGTAAGTCGGAGCTGTCGCAGCCTTCCCTAGGACAAATAAGATGAGTACATGAGTGTTTGAGTATCTAGAAACGTAATACACCTTTTTTCTAAGGACAGGCTTAATGTAATGGAGAACTGAATGCTGTTGACGAATATACTATGTTTACCTGTAGTCTAGTTAACTTATTACAGGCTCTACCTGAAATTTGAAAACTTGATAGCTGTGTGAGGTTTATGTGATATATATTTTAATTATTATTATTAAACGTAGTAAGCAGCAGGTATCTTATATGAACTGCTTACTTAGAGTCTTCAAATAACATTGTAATCTTAAGTCAAATTCGACATTAAACTTATCTTAAGAAATTTAAAATCATAGTCAAAAGATCTTAAGATTGAGTTTGAAGATTTAGCGGTAAATTGTTCGATTTATAATTTTTATCCTTTAAAATCAAAAAACTTTCATTTCAAGTAAGCCTTTTCAGACACTTTCAAAACGTTACATAACTGACTCGACTTAAATTACTACTACTTTATGATACTTTGAACATTCAAGATGCATAAAAACAATCTTTCTTTAGATATTTTTATAAAAGATTTGTGGTTGTGCATATTCACTGTGTATGTTAACAGTGTCGTAGAAACAAGTCCAACAATCTTACACTGTAGACGTAACCAACTAAGATGCCAATTGTCGTACGTGACGCGAGTCATACATTTCTATATAAAAGATTTTATCCTCAGTGTGTCACACGGTATACCAACAAACACCGCGACTTGGCGGATACCTTTTATAGTCGGTTCTAGGTAGTGTAGGAACCCATTTGTGGTTAGTTTTTGTTAGTCGACATAAATGATGGCTTGCGGTATTGTAATTGATTTGTTGAAGTTTTTTGAGACTACCAGAAGCAAACAGTGACAATTTAAAGCAATACCACTGCAGGCAACGTATGTAGGATTTTTATGTAAAATGTTTAATTACTTTTACAAAGACAATTAAGTACATGTACATGTATTTACGTATCTAATAAATATTTTTAATAAATTAATAGTTTCTCCCATACTCTACCAAATAAAAAATCTGAATTGGTTCATAAATGTCGTTCTGAGGTAACAATAAAGTACAACTAATTTGAGAGCATCCCTCTTTATAAAAGTTCAATGAAAATTGACTTCTGCAGATCCGTAGCAGATTTTTTTGGCTATCTCGTGTAGGTGTGTGTTGGCCCTTATGTTTATTATCATCTTACAAGAACTCCCCGCTGTCAGCGTCGTGTATTTTCTGTTATACTCTTACTGTATAGTATTCTTATAAGATTTATACTCGTATATAAATCATAGTCACTTATACAATATCAAAAATGATAAAATATGTTGTCATATTATATTCTGCTCGGAGTTGATTTATTTTGTTACTTTAGTTTTGGTTCATTTATTTTTTACTAGTTACATTGTTTACGAAGTATTAGTACTCTTATTAATTCAGCTAACTGAACTAAATACATTTGTAAGGCTTAGATATTCACTTCAGTAGTTTTGGGTTTGGATTAGGTTTGTTCGTAATTGGTGTGTATTACCATAACAGCTATTTACCACTTGTATCTGTATGTTCATAAGATAATTATACAACTAATGCTAAAAAAAGAGTACCATCAAGAATAAATAGATAATATGTTCTGACCGATCCTGAACATGACTAAATCGTTTGCCACCATGAAAGTTTGGTGACAGATACATATGTTAGCAAGAGACCAGCCAGGGGGTCGCGATGGGCACTGCTAGTATTAAACAATTGCATTTTGATCTGAATATCACTTATATATGTACTAGGTACTCATTAATCTTCTTTCTTGGCACTAATATATTTTATTTCTACGTGACATAAATACAAACAGAAGAACAGTTCTTCGGCTTTATACAGAGGACAGAGAGATATTTTTACAAGGGATTTTTGTTTAATATGAATAAAGCTCTTGGGCCTATATCGGATTGAGGTCAATTTATAATAGGCTTGAGATTTATGTTAGTATGTGTTAAGCCCACTATTGTTGTCCACAATTTTCCAGAGAGCTTTCCCAAACAATGCTTTATTGTATTGGAATTTTGGTATTGTATTGTGAAAACTTTAGTTATGGGAGTTATATACATATACAAGTGTAGTACGTACATTTTATAGTATTAAGATGTGATAGAAGAAATTTCCATATCTCGTCCATTGATAAGCAAATATTGTTTTATATTAACTATGCGAAAAGAGAAATTGAACTGATGGGTCTTTGGCTCAATGGTTACTGGCTCTATCTGTTAAGCCGGAGGTCGTACCCAGGACAAATAATTGTTTGAAGAGCACGATTATTTGCTGTGTATATGCTGTGTAAACACCTACTGAGAAATAAGCTCCTTAGTATGTAAACTAGCGTATGAGCACAGCATAAATTCTGCATAGTTTGTTTACAGATTACCGCGTGTGAGATACCTAATTTGGAAAAAGTTATTTTTCATTTAGTAGTTAAGGTCTAAGAAGCCATGAAATGATAATAATAAGCAATTGGAACCCTTCAACCGGCAACGCACTCTCGTCTCTCCGACAACGCATTCGTGATTCACTGGCAACGTACTCTTGATAGTCGTTTGTCCCCATGTCCTTAAAAAATATTTATTTCATTTAAAAATAGAAAATAGCCGTTCAAATTTTTAAAAACAATATTTATAGTTTTATAAACGCAAGCTAGTTACAGGACTGGCGTGTGAATGAACGCCGGCTACAGTTATATCTAATGTATACATAATCTGAACACCTGCTGTGAGCGACGCATCGGCGCCAGGCTAGATAGCTTCGGATTTTCTACACCCTTACAAATAGGGGTGAATGACATTAATATACGTGTTTATGTTACAAATGTGAAATGTTTAGACTGTAGTTTTGTTTTGGAACGGTCAGCATGTCAAAATTTACATTAAACTAGATGAGCAGCGCGGTGTAACCCACGGTATAACTTCACTCGCAGGTAATGCCGTGGGTCGAATCAATTTCTTTTTTTTTAATCTAAACCATTCTTGAATCCTCAGATAGACTGAACATTTCATTACAATCGGTTCACCCGCTTAAGAGCTGTTTAATCACATATACACGCATAGAAGATTGATTTATATAAAAATTATAATATATAATATCAAATTACTACTATATTAAGGTATTAATTAAAATAATCTCAAATTCGTAGTCACCATAAACATTACAAACAACAACCCATAATGTCCCACTGCTGGGCTCGGGTCTCCTCTCAGGAGAGGGTTAAGGCCATTCGTCCCCACGCTGGCCAAGTGCGGGTTGGGGACTGGCAAGAATACGTTGTGGCTACGTAAATCTTGCCGTTGGATGTTTTTAAGCCGCCCGAAGGCCTCCAACTAAGCTTCACGACTGTTATCGTATGATAACAACCGGGACCGACTGCTTAACGTGACCTCCGAATCACGGAGACGCTCATGGTAACATGCCACCAGCGGTCACCCATCCAGGTACTGACCGCGCCATCGTTGCTTACCCTCGATGATTGTTTCTAATCACCGAGTGCAACTGGGCTATGAGCGCCTTCCATAAATATATATAAACATTACGATTGATAATAATTATACCTTTTTAAAGTTGCAATGTGCAACAGTACAAAAGACTTTGTCTAGTTTTAACTATGCTGATTTTTAAGTGCGTTGCGATTAAGGCACGAAATCGTTTCACACAGGATATCGCACGCACGATATCGAGATGGACAAAGTAAAAACTTTGTCCATCTTGATATCGTCCATCTATGATAAATTATAACGAAAAAATTTAGATTTTTTATCGAGGGGTATCGCAAGTTTCGAAAAAGAAACAAGACTACATACACACTTGTAATGGAGGAGGTCGTTGACGTCACGTTGACCGGTGAAAGAGCTCTTTAAGAGCTCGACTCTTAAAACTGGAATTCACACATTATTAATCCTATGAAACTAAAATTATGCATTTGAATAAAAATAATATCTACTCTTCATACTGTAATTATTATAAATTAGATAGTACCCATGTCCATCTGTTAAAATTATATGGCTAAGCCGATGCACTTAACCGATTTTAAATAAAAGAGATACTTTGATTTTTGAGGAAGAACATAGGTCAGGTAAATGCGGGTGGAGCCGTGGGTAACTAGTTGTACATGAAATTCTAAACAAAACGAAAGTGACTGCTGTTTTTGTTAAAACGATGGAATGGAATGTTTTTTTTATGATATGGCAACTAGTCGGATCAGCTATTTCTGCCAATCTCAAGTATTAAAAGTCTTCAATTCTAAGTATTCGAGTTTTCAAGTCTCCGTCGTGATGGAATTAATGATAAAACATATTTAAAATATAAATGACATGAGATGGGGACCGTCTTTCGCAAAAACAAAACACGATCTCCGAAATAAATATTATTAAACGTTAAACGTTAAATGTCAATGTTTAATGGCATAGACAAAGTTCGTCAAACACATAAAGTAATATATTGAATAAACTACGACCTTTTTGGAATAGGGTTTTAGCCGTCTTTCTCCACTAACCAGATCTGCTTCGTTAATAATAAACGGAAAGGGTCAGAAAATATTATTCGTACTTAAAAGTCGTTCTTTCAATAATAATATGAATCACAAAAATGATATTTAATACTCATCGTAGAAATAATAAGATTGTTTTTGAGACTTGTTTCGTTACCGAACTAAAGTGTTCATTAAAAAAATTCGCGTTTAGAATTGAATTATATAAATACATATTTATCAAAAGAGGTAATTAAAAGTTTAATTTAAAATAATTTATTTCAAATGCCTTTCGCTTTTTTCGTGACCGATATAAAGTGTTCACTGAGAAAATTCCCGTTTTGAATTGGATTTTATAACCGAATATTTATCAAAAGAGGTAATTAACAGTTAAATTTAAAAATATTAAATGCCTTTTGCTTGTCTTTACGCGTTACTTTATTAAGTCATGAATTAAATTTGTTACGTCTTTCTGTGGATGAATTAATTTTTTAATTAACTACCACTTTACGCGTGTCTGCAAGCGGCACTTTTAGTTTTTATGAAAATCCTTTCCTTTTTAGCAATGTACTCTTTTTAGTTTTTTATAAAAATGTTTTTCCTCTTAGCAATATACTCCTTAGTCTTGATTAATAATGTAAATCTTTCTACAATTAGAGCAAACATTTTTATTATTTGTATAAAGTGTTAGGTAGAAACATCTGTCATGTAAACAGTTTATCTTTAATTTACACAAAAAAGTTTCAAATGAAAAACCTATTTATCTAACTGCAAGCAACATTCATTTATTTTATAACGTTTTTAATAATTCATTTATTTGCTAAGCGAACACACAAATCTATTTTATTCTTTAAAAGTCCCAAAACAGTGTTTACCTACGAAGCACGACAAGACCTTTTACAAACATATATTGTATTTCAAAATGATAAATTGCTAGTCTGCTCTCGAGCGATTCTCATTTTAGGTGCGATGACAACTTAATCGTTTTAAGCTACCGTGTCATAATGCGAATTAGTCTGTTACCAAAGTACAAACAATGGCGGCAATATTTAATCTTATTATTTGCATGATATATTAAATTTTAAGCTTCACCTGGAAATTTAGGATAAACTAACCGAGCCCCGTGGTAAAGTTAAATTCCAAATACACTTTCATATACATTTAGTGGAATGGCATTTGTTTGAAATTACAAACAGACATTTTAATTTTTTTATTTGTAGAGATAGGTAAGTTTTAGTGTTCTTATGACTGCAATTTGTAAACATTCATAAGTTTGTCCTCTGCCTTAAGGGACAAGAATTTTCGGAGTAATTATTTGAGCCATTGTAAACTAACTGAATTGACCTCATAAGTCCTAAAGGGCTACTAAATGTTGACAAAATTCTAAAAAATAAAAAAGCCAAAATGTGCAAACTTTTAAGGCAAGAAAATCCTCAATGACTACTCAAATCAGAAAATAATCAATAAATAAATAAATTTTTCTGACATTTTACACACAACGCCATCTAGTCCATTTTTTTTGCAAATACATAGATATAATAAATATAAAACACTCAAACTCCGAAACAAATATTTGCAGATATATAAATATTTGGTTCAACCCGATAGTCGAACCTGAGACTTCAAGCACAGCAGTTGCTTACCCTACCACTTGCACCACCAAGGCAGTTAGTAAATAGCAAATGTAAAATGTATTATTCTGAATCTCTTTCCTTTTTGTTTCAATGTGTTTGTTTGTTTGTTGTTGCTATTACTTTATTTTCAATTTTCGAACTATTCATTGTCCATCTGACATAAAACTTGTGTATATTTTTATGTTGGGTTTAAAAAACTGATAAATATAAAATGCACATTTCGTTATAAATATTGTTATATGTTACAGTAATAGTAATAAATCAGGCCCAATTAGGCAAACCCAGAATTCTCGTATATTTTTGGAAGAGTAGTTTCTGTTTTATTTACTAAACTTTCTTGACAGAAAAAGCTCTAAAAAGTAGGTAAATAATGTCATAATATTATGACTATAATGACATTATTTAGCTACTTTTTAGAACTGTCAGGAATAATTGTTTTATTGATATATTATTATGTTATTTTACATGACTAATTTAAATTATTACCTTGTGAATAATAAATGACTTTAGTGCGAATTAATATCTAGGTTAAAACGCTCCTTTTAAAATTCGCTACGTGACCGATGACAGTGATAGTGAGTGTTTTAGAATTCTCCATGTTTATCGTCGCCCATCCACCCAAACGAATAAATAGTATAAATTTAGAAGGTCGTTAAGTGTGGTGAGCGTTGATAGTACCGGCGAATTCCCAACGGTACGACAGAATGACACGGAAAATATTGTGTACTTTCTACTACGGCAGTACTTTTCGGAGACAAAATTTCGAAATAATTCATTGTACAAATCAAGTGAACCTATTCTACTCTTGACAATTTTATGGGCTGGCACATTGTAATACAAATTTATTATTCCAAGTGAAGTATCTGAAACCCGTATCCGTGTACGCTACGTAGCGCATACGTAGCTTTAATATAGGTTTCTTAGAAATGAAAGGCAAATTAAATGATAAGATTTTTCCAGTATTTTAATCATCGCTTTCTACTAAATTGACTTTTATGATCTTCTTGTTGATGTGACTGTTTAACAGTAACAAAGCAACAATAACCAAAAATAATAAAGCTAGTTGTGATCAAAACATAATAGTTCCTACTTCCTCTNTACTAAAAAGTTTGAAGCGAGTTTTAAGAATTTCTATTAATAACACTCTGTACGCTGTTTTTTAAAGTGTCTTATAAACTATTATTATTCTTTTTTGGAATACGTTCTTGGTTTTGTGGAGTAGTTTTGTTGCAAGTATGAAAAATAAATATGGACCCCTAACTGCGTAGGTTTACTTGTTCTTTTCTTTTCGCTGCACTTTTGCTGGTGATAAAAATATATGACCAAGTATCAGATACGCTTTGATCTTGTAAGGAATGTAAAAATCTTGGATTACTAATAACTAAATCTACATCTACTTCAATAAATCACTTCCTTACTTTATTCATTAATGCCGATCTATTTCTTTTTCTAAATTACAATTATTTTTATTAAATATTACCTCATAGTTCTTAAGTAAATAATTTACAAATAAGTATAATTATTACGTAGCAAGACATAAGAGTTACAATTCAATGAAATGAAGCAATCAGTCAGTCAGTGAATATTTAAGGTTACATTATATTCGGGTGACTTAATTTTGTATGCCTGTTGGCCTAAAAGTACCCAGTCGTCTTATTTAATTCCTTATGCTCTCTCATCCGTTACAGAAACAACTTTTACACATCACAAATTTTGTTTAGAGAACCTAGTGCTTCTAAGCACATTCGTGAGACCCTTTCGTTTCAATTAATGATAAGTTCATTTACACCACTAAAAAGTAAGGAAAGTTAAGCAGTAATGGGTAATCTTGGTAAGACATGCTATGCTTGTGCAAGACAGCGTTAGGTATGAGAGTTGGAGGGTATAAAATAAGACCAAAGAAACGGCGAAAAGCTGTGTGAGAGAGAAAAAGGCTAGAAAAGGACTGAAAAGTAAAATGATGAAGTAGGCAAATGGAGTAGAATGAAAGAATAAAATGTACTGCGCTGACCCCGAATAAAAATAGGTTATGGGCGGATGGTGATGAAATTTTTTCGTTGCCAATGACCGATTATTTTCAACCCGAACGAGGAGCTTTACAAGGAGGTGAAGTATTATGAGTGTGTGGGTGTCAGGCGCCACACTATGCATCAAAGACGTGGCCTGAGGAAAACCATATATCTTATATTTGATTTTGTAAGTGTAAGAAATAAACCAAGTCAAGCTATGTGACGAGTGATAATAAAAATTTCTAAAACAATCTAAACATTCAAGCTCTGTTTTCTATTTTGAAGTTACAGATAATTATTTTCTACCTTGGTATTAGTTTTGAAATGAATTAGTGTAAAATTTATAGTGTTTTAACTATTTATAATTGCGGAATGATATGTCAATATACTTATCGGATACAGCAAATATCAATATGACAATAACCAATCGTTTCTTTTTTATGAGTCCCTTCTTCCTTTTCGTTCCCTTTACTTAAGTGTATTTTATTATTTTATTTATTTACATACATATATACTAATAAATAAAATAAAAGTAAATAAAGTCTGTTTCTAATTTCAAATTAACAGCTATTTCCTAAATGCACATGTAATTGTATACAGTACTTGCATCAAAAAGACTATTTCTAAATTTTTTGTCTGTCTGTCTTTCTATCCGACTATTTGTCTGTCTATACGTTTTTCCGTCTGTCTTCTTTCTTGAACTGGAACGACAGGACCGATTTTGACAGGATTTTCTCTGGAAGATAGCTGACAATGTAAGGTAATTAATCATGCGTTTGCGTTACCCGCGTTTGTCGTTCTTAGAATTATACTCGCGTACAAAACATGAAGATCGATAACATTTTGGAAACAAAAACACTGTTGGGATAAAAAATTTTTGAAGTCTAAATTATTGAAGGATGCCTGCACAGTTGGCTTAGTGGGTTTAAGTGGTCGCCACACCGCTTCCTACTTTGCTAAGTGTTGTGGGTTCAAATCTTACATTGGACAACACTTTGTGGAATCCATAAATTGTTGTTCTAAGTCTGAGTGTACTTTATGTCCGTTTCATAATGCGGGAATTGTATTTAAAAAAAAGGATGACAAAATTGTTTAATAGCACCTACACTTTAAAGTTTGCGAAGTCTCATTATTTATCTGATTATAAAATTTACACCAAGTTTTAATTATAAACTAGGCGAAAATTAAGTTTAATCAACATACAACTCAAGCACTTAAGTAAATTGAAATGAAAATCCTCACAAGAGTCACTTGTTGGTCTGGGCTAAGACCTAAATAAGGTTTAACTAACTCAGCCTCTCCTCTCCAATGGTAGTAACATAATAAAACTTTGCCGTGAAGTTACTTGAGAATTTAAGCTTTTCAATTAAGGGTGTAAAGGAGGAAGTCCATGACCCTATAGGATATATTGCTCTAATTTTCCGAATACAGAAACGAAATCGGCGTCTTTAGACCGTCAGACGTTTCAAAAGTTGAAATGACAGTGTCATTAAGCAAAAAATCGGTCCATAAAGTTTGAGAAGTATTTAATTAGAATATACTTTCAAATTGAAAGTAATTCTTCAGTTCAGTTAATTTTTGCTAAGTTGGTTCCTTATAATGGAATTGATATGAGTTCCTTAGTTACGTTTTATATTTATTTCCATGGAAGGAAAGTTTTTCCATGAGGAAAGTAACTCTCAAGACTTTCTTAGTCTGGCTTCTTAATATATTCCTTGCTATTATATACTTTGGGGATATATGTATAGTATTGAGTAAATAAACCAGTAATACAGCTATTAGGGGAGAATAAATAAGAAACGTAAAATAGGTGATAAGGAGAATACCAAAATGGTAATAATAGGTACTAATGTCTACTTTGAAAGTTCGGACAAAACTATTCTGAAATGGATTTAAATTATATAATTTGAAACGGTGTGTTATAATTATGTGTATTAATACAAGAAATAAATATCGCACTATAAAGTCGCGTAAAATATAAAAAAAGCGGCTAAGTTCGGGTCGGACTCGCGCAGAAAGGGTTCCGTACCATTATCTGTAGATTTCAAGCGTCTACCTGCTGCTTTTATCAATATCGAGCCAAAACGAACAAAAACACTACGTTTATTGTATGAGAGCCACCTTAAATATTTATTTTATTTTGTTTTTTAGTACTTGTTGTTACAGCAGCAACAGAAACAAATCATCTCTGAAAATTTCAAGGTTCATGAGATACAGTCTGGTTACAGACGGACAGACAGGGTCCTGGAACCCTAAAAATAAATCAATTAAATCATCATTATTAATTTCTTTAATGTTAAAATAAGTATGACGTAAACACCGAAGTACTTATACCATGACAACCTATTAGAGTTAGCAAAGTTTCTCTTTCAAACTTTACAACACAAAGACATTTCCTTTCTTCCAAGGAAATTATCCCTTTGAGCAACCTCCCAAGAAAGGAAGGATTTCTTAATAGTTTTATTTCTAGGAAATCATTGGAGATAAACGCTCTCTTAGTAAGATGAGATTCATCATTCAGTGTAAAACTACAATTCGAAACTGGAGGGGCTGCTACGAAATAATTCATGACTTGTAATTGGTAAACACATGTAGCTTTAACTAAGTTACTGTTTGATAAATCTAAGTAGAAAATAGAAAGAAAAGCTTAATCGAAGATTTAATCACTAACAATCCAATCAGACTACTTGTCACTCACGTATCAATCAAAATGATTGATTGATTAGCACCTAAACGATATGGGTTCGAACAAGAATTACTGTTGCCTATTCTCGCTAGTTGCTTACAAAATAAATTTATTGTATTAATGCTCTTGTTGTGACATTGGGTTCTTGAATCAAATGAAGTTGATATGGGGTTTGAATAACACATTATATATATATAGTGTTTTATTCAGTTTATGTTCACACTGTACAGTACGCATGCGAACTCGCACTTTATAGGCTGGAAACGCCCTAGCGACTTTTAAGTTGCAGTTGGTAAATATAATGTTTATCGAATTTTGTTATTAATTACTGTTATTTTAGGATAAGAATGAACAAACCATGTAACAGATTAAAAGGAGTTTGCCATGATGCCCAACTTTTCGCAGAAGAACAACCTAAAATGACAGTGTGGCGACTTCCACATACAATGCAACCACAATACAGAAATACACCACAACGTCATCTAACGAAGATACGTCGAACTAAGGAGTAACTGAGGAAACTAAGAAAAAACCAATGCTGAATCGCGCAATAGAAGTTCTCGCGCCGATTAACATATATACAACTACCCAACATCAACCGTTGGATAGTGGGCCAGGCATGATCACCTCGCCTGGTCGGAGGATCCTCCCTTTGTGTTGGAGGGACATGTAACCCTTTCCCCCACAAAAGCATTCATACTGTCGTGTATCAGCGGTGAGTATGAAACCTAAGGCCCAACGAAACGTATCCCAACTCAATATAAAGAAAGTTCTTTTTTAATTTTTTCGTTTTTGAGATATCGTCGATTCAACGAGAAAATACACCAAAAAACGTCTCAGTTTACAACATTTTGGCATTTTTCGAAAAAAGTTTAAATTTTTTTTTAATTCTTGTATCCTTCTGTCTATAATACTCTGTAACATTAAACGAAAGGTATATTTTGACACCTCAATCATCCGTGTTACCCTCAACCTTTCAAAACTGTAGCGAAATTTCACTATGGTTGAAAATGGATCGAATGGAATGAAAAATGAAATGAATCTTAAGCGGTCGAAAAATATTTTCAATTTTAACATCACATATTATAAAAGGATACGTAATTTTCGCATACGTGATTTACGCATACGTAATTTACGGGCACACGGGCGTAATAAACCTAGGTTCTAGCTGAGCTTAACTGAAGTTTCCAGTTTAATAAACGAACATAAAGAGCCCGGCTCGGGAACTGATCCTAAACTGAAGTGGAAACTTACTCAATTGTACAATTGTCAGGGTAAAAGTAGTGAAGTAACAGGTATAATTTTCAATTGCATTCAACCAATATTTTAAGGATTTTAAAAAAATAAATAAATGTGATTTAAAGTGATCTACTCACTATAAATCGGGGTTAATAATTTGTTTTTACTGTGTGTAAGGTTACTAGAAGAACAACTGACCCCTCACCTTAAATCAAGGGCTACAATGGTAACATTTATGGTAATCAACAACCCATAATGTCCCACCGCTGGGCTCGGGTCTCCTCTCAGGAGAGGGTTAAGGCCATACGTCCCCACGCTGGCCAAGTGCGTGTTGGGGACTGGCAAGACAACGTTGTGGCTACGTAATCTTACCGTTGGATGTTTTCAAGCCGCCCGAAGGCCTCCAACTAAGTTTCACGACTGTTATCCTATGATAACAACCGAGACCGACTGCTGAACGTGACCTCCGAATCACGGAGACGCTCATGGTAACATGCCACCTGCGGTCACCCATCCAGGTACTAACCGCGCCGTCGTTGCTTGCCCTCGCTGATTATTTCTAATCACCGAGTGCAACTGGGTTATGAGCGCCTCAAGAAGTGACAGGTCTGGCGAAGTCGGTCACCATTAGTAATGTGGTCGTATGCCACAAATAAAACATACACCTTGCAATGCAGTTTTAGTTTAATTTAGTTAGATATACTGCCCAGTAGCCAACTCGACATTCTACGACATAAACGGTAACAGCAAAAAGATTAGATGCGACCTCTTGAATTTTGATTAAGGAGGTTAAGCTCATTAAATACATTTGATAATTTTTGCAAATTCGCCAATATTGCAGTTCGAATTAGTTTTCCTGTTATCATTATTTGCATGTTTGTTAACATAAAGGACCTTTAAAGTTTATATTTGAATTGCTAGTAAAAGATAATAGTGTAGTTTCACCCTTGACTAGAATATGCAAATCCTGTGATTTGCATTTTCCCCAGGACTTTACTGAATCCTTTGGAAACAGGTATCACCTGAATAACGTGAAATTGGTGAAGATGAATATAACGCTTGTACGAGCTTTAATCTGTACTTTGTTTGAAACTAGTAGAGCTTATTAAGGTAAATAAATATATACACTGCACCAACTTCTTTTTTTTTTCAACAATTTTTCTACTTTTGTAAGACAAGGAATAAATTTTCTTTCTGAATATACGTTTATTCGAAAGAAAATTTGCTAGTAGTAGTTTACTAGATTACTAACAATATTTTTTGAGCCAGAATAGGGAATGCTTGATTATGGATTTTAGAAAATATAACCCAAACCACGTTTATTGTAAATTTCAAAAGATAATTAACACTATAAGTTATAATTGATTGCACCAGTTAACGACGAAAAAAAGGGCAAGACCAGTAGAACACGAAATCGTAAAGCATTATCCATTATCTGGTACCCATAGTACAAGCTCTGCTTGGTTTGGGACTAGATGGCGTTGTGTGTTAGATGTCGGAAATATTTATTTATTTATTTTATTTATTTATTATCCGAAAATAAATGCTTAAACCTTAAAACATTCCATAAACTGTGAATAATTACGGAAATATAAACGTACGCACCTAAAATGCTTAAATAGTAAATAATCACAAAAATTAATACCCACACCTTAAATCCATTACCATTCTTAATGTCTCGATTATAATTTAATTCTCAAAATTAATGACTTATCTTTTCCATCCGTCATTATCCGTTTGGTTTACCCAAAATACATTTTGCAGCATTATGTTCACAGATCTGAAATTTAAAACTAAGTAATGTATTTTTGTTAATCATGCAATTTTTCATCGATAGACATACATCTATTAATAATTCAAGATATATTAACTCTGAATCAGAAAACTTATTTAGTTTACAACGCCTTAGTTACGGCTTTAGATATTAAACGGACGTCTTATAGTACTATAATTATGATGTAGTTAGTACATCGAAGCCTTATTTATAAAGCATCTAGACACTTTTAGGGCGGTCCATAACTTAAATGAGAACAACAATAATCACTCAAGAAATGTTTTTGAGGAAACTGTGTCAGTGGCCGGCACGCTTATTGATTATTCCAACGGATATGAATTACGCAGCATTACTGAGTTTCCCCTTGAAACTCACTTATTATTACGTGAAAATCTGCGGGAGATGCTTCGTTTCTTTGATTTATAATACCACTTTATCGTTTGTGACTCGCTTTAGTTATTCGGGAGTTTCAGATCATATATTACTTTATTCTTGTAATCTGAGTTCAGCGTAAAATGGCTTGGCAGGTCCTTTATAACGTGACGTGTTTTATCCGTGTGAGAGCCACGCTTCGGCATGAATGGGCCGGCTCGACCGGAGTGATACCACGGCCTCACAGAAAACCGGTGTGAAACAGCGCTTACGCTGTTTTTCATCGAGTGAGTGAGGATACCGGAGGCCCATACCCCAATCCAATGCCCCCTATCCCCCTCACCATCCCCCTATCCCCCTCACCATCTCCCTTCCCCCAGGCCGCCATAGTGTGGGTCACCATGCTGCATTGTTCTTTTTCGCATTGAGGATGGTGACCACCACTCTTGGATTCTGCTCATGCTTTCCAT
>PKRV01000416.1:122590-176268 GCA_003709505.1 Hyphantria cunea
GCCCCCTATCCCCCTCACCATCCCCCTATCCCCCTCACCATCTCCCTTCCCCCAGGACGCCATAGTGTGGGTCACCATGCTGCATTGTTCTTTTTCGCATTGAGGATGGTGGCCACCACTCTTAGATTCTGCTCGTGCTTTCCATCAGGCAGGGCAGAGTCATTTTGGCAGTTTAAACATAAAAAAAAAAACGCTATACAATATTATAAGCTTTGTAACCTCTCTTACTTTATGAAATGTATAAAAAAAGCTTATAAATAATTACTAGCTTGTAAAATAGGTATAATAGAGCTGATAAAACATACTTAAGATCACCTACAGTACGTATAACAATTGTAAATCAAGGGCTTTCATAACTTTCTTTATAAACATGTTTTGTATACATTATTTCTGCATATTGAACTTTGAATTATGTATTACTGACGCTATTTAGACTTAAACTAAGTTTATTCTATATATGCTATTTTCAAAACACAGAATTATCATTATCTACATTTTTGTATTTGTAAATACACTATACCAATATAAATTAACACCTAGATACAAATATACACATTTGTCTTGGTTCGGCTTGGAAAACTAGATAGTAAACTACAAACATATACTAATTGTGCTTTATCTAAAAGTAAAGTAATTTACTAGAAGTAAACCATAGGTCTACAATAAATAGGTTTTATTAGTATTTACACTTTTGTGATGATAATCAAATTGAATTAATTTTTTTACGCATAAAACAAGTAACATTTATTAAACCATAATCAGCTGTACCCGATTGCGTAAAAGCTTTTGATAAAATTTTATAGATCCTATGTCACGCGAACCATTAATACCAACATATATACCTCTTTGTCTAATTATCAGCAATTTAGGTGCTACGGTGGAACATATAAACACATAGACTGCCAAAGCTACTTTAAACTACTTTTTGTCTTCGCTGTAATCGGGCAAAAACAAAGTTATATCACGTAACAAACATTGATATTAGACATGAATATACGTGAAAATGTATATACTTAATTGCAAAAAAAAGGTTAACAAATCGAAATAATTTATAAAAAACAATTGAGCATCAGGGAGTAGAATTCGGCCATTTTAAGGTGGTATAGAACTGAGAGGATCGTATCTCCATATAATTTGATTATTCTAAATTTAAAACGGTTGATTTCACAATTAATTGACTTTTATGTATCACGTGACCTCACACTTTGAAAAGTAAACAAAAACCCTTGTTAACTGCAAGGATGTTTTTGATTACAGAAGTTTAAACGGATGCCTCGAGCCGTTTTTGAAACTGGCCAGTAGACATTAATGAATAAGTTTTCTTCTACACCTAAACCTACTTTACTTTTAATTAATATGTAAACTTATTTCTCATTAGTTTTTATTGGCATGAAAATTTTGGTCACCCGTCATTTTCACTACTAGAAAATCAATGATAGTGCAATGGCCTATGCTGGACATATTGCAAATCTTTTTTTTCTGCATACATTGCTAAGGTTAGCGGTAAAGATTCTTCACATCAAAAATCATACCCTCTCCCGGCTTGCTGTAATTTAATTTCGTTCTTTTACAGGAAATCATCACACTCACTTTCGCTGTATAATCTCTGATAAATCAAGGTTTAAGAAATATTACTAAAATCTAGATTTAAGAAACATAACTTAAATCTAGATTTAAGAAATACTACTTAAATCTAGATTTGAGTAATATTGCCGGTATTAAAATTTTCTGCTATAAACTTTATACATATAGGTATACTTTGTACCTAACCTACCTTTGTAGGTAGGTTAGGTACAAAGTTTACCTATTATTAGTATTAGGGAACTATGTTTTTATCAAACAACATCCTCAATATTTTGATCTTCAATAAAATGTAACAAAAAGAGACACTATACCTAGAAATGTTCACAAAATCTTTCAACCAAAAAGCAATCTAGAAATACATAAAAGAAACTCCTAGATAACTGCCATTAAAGTATATAACAAATTACCAAATGTATTCAAGGATCAACCTTTAAACCTTCTTTAAAGAAAACTAACCAAATGGTTTCTTGAAATATGTTTTTACAATTTAAATAATTACATGAAAATCAGAGAATGAAAGCATAGTGACATAATTTGATAGAAATGTTATATTAATCCTTTTTTATTATTATTTATTCTATTGACATCCGTAAATTATCTTGACATAACTAAATTGACGTATTTAAGCTATTATGACATTTCATAAACCATGAATTTTGTTGCATTCAATAGTTGTTGTTGAATTGTTTTAATTTTTATAAAATCACAATTAAATTAATGAAATCATTATATGGACACTGATATGTATTGTATTGCATGTTATTTAATATAAAATAGTTTATAACACTACTGATTGCACACCATTATTATGTTAGAATGTATTTGACCTTGAAATAATTTTTGTGACCTGTGTTGTTCTATATTCTTGCAAATATAACATTTCATTTCATTTCATAAATATTCGTTTTCTAAAGGTGCATCATTCCTGGTGTGTTAATTTACACGTAATGTGAACAGTTTATTCTTCATCATTTCTAAACCTTATCATCATTGTGGAGGAACAGGTCACATGTTCCTACAACACAAAGAGGATCCTCCGACCAGGCGAGGTGATCATGCCTGGCGGGCCACTGCCCAACGAATGACGTTGGGATGTTGTATATATACTAATTGGTGCGAGAACTTCTATTGCGCGATTTAGGATTGGTAGTTTCTTAATTTCCTTCGTTACTCCGTATAATATTACATTTATTATACATATTAATATTTCTATTGCGATGTATGTGGAAGTCACCACAATCATATTTAGATTTTTTATTTGGTACTATGTTGGTACATGACATTTTGTATGAGAATAACTTTAGTATTTTATAATGTAAGGTGTACTTATTGTTATCTTCGTAAAAATATTCGTAGAAACAGCATTTTTATAAATTGGTAGTATAAATGAGAAAATATATGCAAATCTTTATTATTTGTTGCGATTAAAAATTTCATTAAACCCTCTCGATGAAACTAATATTCGATACCGAAGATCAAACCGCAAGCGTATTACCATCATTGCGTAAACATTGTACCCATACTAATAGTATAATATATATTTATATATAATAATGTAAATGTAACTGAATTTTGTGCATAAAAGTCGTTAATGAAATAGTCTCATTATACTGATAATTTGAAGGTAATTTTCGTTAAAGTTGATAATTTCGCTTAGATTTTGGTTTCAAAGAAACATTTCTGTTTTTTCCCCTTTTTTAAAACAAGAAACATTTTTAAACTAGTATTTCATCACAATTGATTAATAGAAAAGAACTTTAAACTTTATTTTAAAACAAAGGAGCATCACATCATTCATTTGTAGCATCAAAGAATTTTCAACTGACGATTTTCTCTAAGAACACTAAAACTTTGAAAGTTATTTGTTTTGATAATTTACTTAGCATTTGCTCACTTGCTTATTTCAGTCTTGTTAAAATAAATAGAACGTCTAGATATGTACTTTAATAGCTACCTTAGGTCTATATATATATATTTTAACAGTTGCCTTTTTATTTAAATAGATAACTCAACACCTAAATGACACGCCTTCACAATTTAGTAACGTTACTATCCTTCACCCATACCAACCAACCGTACAACGTCTAAATCAACGACCCGAACTATCGAGTATAAGAATACTTTACAGGAATGATATGGTGACATCACCAAGTAAAACATTTAAAATGTATATACCTAAGTGTGTACGTATTTTAATACTGATAAATGAGTACTAGAAACGACAAACAAATCATTTAATTCAATAACTCCAACTCCTTTATACAGAAACAAGCCTCAACTTGTCTAATGATGCTAGCGATAATTCTCGCGCCTTGACAACCATATTTCTAATGAGAGTCTACTAACCCCATTAGTTCAGCAGAAACTCAACACTACTTGAAAGAGAGCAAACTCTTGTCTGCTCTTGAAAGTTCAGAAAAGTTCAAGATACAAAATCGACGCCAAAACGTAGCTTCTCAACAAACAGAAGTTTCTGAAATTCTAATGAGCTGCTTGTTAATATTGAAAGTGGGACGTTTAGATACCCTTAACATATAATAGTCATTAATACAGTTTACCTTCCATAAATAAAAATATCTTGATCGCTCTCTATAAAATTCTACGTGTCGTCATTTTTAACGATACTCTGCAAAAGTTCTAGAAACCGTTTAAATTCGCATGAGTAATAGAAAAAGTATTTACATAAATGTAATAATAAAATCTTATGAATATCTCTGTGGCGCAGTGGTAGCGAATGCGACTGCTGTGTAAGAGGTCTCGGGTTCGATTCCTGAGTCGGACCAAATGTTTGTATGATCTGCAAATATTTGTTTCGAAGTTTGGGTGTTTTCTATGTATAATATGTATGTACTTACAAAAAAAAGTATATAAGTATTAATATCAGTTATCTAGTACCCATAGTACAAGCTCTGCTTAGTTTGAGACGCGATGGCGTTGTGTGTTAAAATGTTTCAACATATTTATTATAATAGATTATATATATATATATATAAAACGTTTTATTAGTTGGTATAATATTTTCAGTAATTTGTTCCAAGAACGAATGCTAATTTAGATACCATATGAGAAACAGTGAAATGATAAAAAATATCTACTAAGAATTTTGTTTGAAATATCTACTTATTAGAACTAAGATATTTCCAACACTTTGGAGTCATTTCTAATTAAAACAGACTAACCGATACATTGCCTTTACTTATTAGAACTAGTGAAGTTACTATATTACACTCCTGTTTCCCCTACTGAGTTAAGTTTCGCGAAACCTTGCTCTTTTGCAATATACGTTTATTTTCCCCAATTCACCTTTTTCCTTTACCTTGTCCGAAAGTATATTCCAAGGGGAGCTGGAGTCCAAACTGTCTAAAATAATAACAAAACGACTGCCTCAGTGGCTTAGAGGCAGCGTATGCGACTGCTGTACATGGAGCTCGGGTTTAATTCCCGGATAAAAAAATATATAAAAAAATAATTTATTGCAAAATGGAACATACAGTAATTATTGTATCCAGTGGCCCCACACTAGGGAAGCCTGTCCTGTGGATGCCTGTAACGATTACCATTTTGGTTACACAAATGCTCGGTCGACATCAAAAAACCATTGAAAAAAAACATAAAATAATAACAATAAGATACAATATCGGATCGAACTAAATGTTTGTATTTTATGATCTGCAAATATTTATTTCGGAGTTTGAGTGCTTTTATAAATACACGGGTAACTGCTACTAATGATTCTATATCAGATTTCCTAACTTGCTTCGAAAATTCGTACTCAAATCATAATGATTATATCCAATTTTATAGCAAGTCTAATATTCATTGCTAGTCAGTGAAAAGACAATATATTAATAAGGTGAAATAGACCCGCTGTCCTTAACTTGTTTTTGTTCATGCGTAATATTATGTAAGGGTTATGCGCAATTTGTGTAATGTGTGTTTAATGTCATAAATTCAGTCAGGTTGTTATAGGGGTTTACTTTAGGAACTTGATACAACAAGTTTACTTATACGAAGTTGTATGTATACTTATCTTGTATACGCACTTGTAACGATTCTGGTGTTGCGAGTGTCCATGGGCGGCGGTAATCGCTTACCACCAGGTGATAAGTCTGCTGCTGAATAAAACTTATCTATACATCTATACAAATAAATAAAATTGGAGTATCTGTTTATGATATTAAAATAACCGCTTTTTTACTAAATGCATTTGTATGTTAACACGGTGTGCATATCAAAATATCATTTTTTTATCTTTGTCTGACTGTTCTTCTGCCTGTTTGTTCCGGCTAATATCTTGAACGGGTGGGCCTATATTGACGGGACTTTCACTGGCAGATAGCTAATGTAATAAGGAGTAAATGAGTCTACTTTTAACTAGACTAGCATCGCCCCGTGGCGTCACCCGCGGTTGTTATTATACCGCGGGTAACACCGTGGGACTCAGCTATCTTATAATATACATACTTGTCTAAGGGTATTTATCGACATTTTACTGGGGTAACAAGCTTACCTTAATTTATCTGTTGCTGTATTTATTTTCTTATTTCTATACTATTAAATAAAGTTAAATTTATACATCATAAATGTTAAAATAATATCTCAGGTTTTTAGGCCAAGACATACAAACTACCGAACAGAGTGAGGTTCATTTCATATTTAGTGGGATAATCTCTTTTTAGGAGGTAATTTATTTAGTTACTCTACGATGATCTTGAGCATTTCTTTACTACATATATAAATAAGAATATAGCTAGTTAGTTGCAACAATTGCACCGGTTATAGTCATGTAGGCAGCTGTTCCATGGTAGTAGTTATACGGAAGCATATTTTATATTTTTTCTACTTAGTTATAATTATATAAAACATAAATTGATTTGACTGCCTCGGTGGCCCAGCGGTAGCGTACGCAACTGCTGTTCCTGAGGTCTCGGGTTCGATTCCCGGGTCGGATCAAATGTTTGTATGATCTGCAAATATTTGTTTCGGAGTTTGGGTGTTTTCCATGTATGAAATGTATGTATTTCCAAAAAAAAGTATATAAGTATTATATCAGTTGTCTAGTACCCATAATACAAGCTCTGCTTAGCTTGGGACTAGATGGCGTTATGTGTTAGATGTCGGAAATATTTATTATTATTATTATTATTATAAATAACGTGAATATATGAAATAAAATTTAAAAAACAATGGTTTACGTAATAAAATTGTATCATAGCGTTCATTCGTAGTAAAACCAAATAAACAGACAACTCACACCTTTGAATAAAATGAACTAGCATTTTCATTAAAAGATTTTGAACGTTAACAAATTTAAAAAAAAAATTACTAGACCAGGGGCCCGTTTTGGCTTCGCATAGGTATATGTTTAACGTTAGCTATTTTCGTTTTAGGATAAATAAATAAACAAAAATTTTCGGAAATTATAACACACAACGCCATCTAGTCCCAAACTAAGCAGAGCTTGTACTATGGGTACTGGACAACTGATATTAATACATATATATATATATATATATTGTAAATACATACATATTATAGATAGAAAACACCCAAACTCCGAAACAAATATTTGCAGATCATACAAACATTTGGTGCGATTCAGGAATCGAACCCGAGACCTCTAGCATAGCAGTCGTATACGCTACCACTGCGCCACTGAGGCAGTTAAAAAAATGAACCTTTATGCCAGATGTTAGTAACATATTTCTTCAAATTTGACTTATAATATTTGANTGCTTTATCGCGGGTGTAGTGTATTAAAGAAACGGTAACTAATTTTCTTACTCTATTTTTTTCAAAGGCTAGAATTTCGCTTTGCAAAAAAAATATGGTGGGTATATTATTTTTACGTAGCAGCATAATAAATTACAGTTTTCAGTTGAATACATTCTATGTGCATATATTTCATTTCATAATTTAGTTATTGTGTTTTCAGTATCCAGGTCGGAAAATAACAATATTACATGTATTGTTATGACGTTTGAACACAAATTTCCTAGTTTTACTATAGGTTGTGAAAGTTACAGCTTAATTATGTTTTCGCACACCAGAAAAAATATCATTATCAATAAAACAATGATTCAATCTTACTGACATAGCATAGTTAAAAACTAACTCTGTCTGGCTTCCCACTTGTATGTTACGATTTCATGGATAAACCACTAAACCAATTTGAATGAATACTTATATGCTTATATAAGATATTGTAAATAGACTATAAAAAGTTTACTTAATAAAGAAACTTATATTTGCATTATAATTATGAATTAAGGATTTATTGCCGCTAAATTTATACTTGGTTTCGGCCAGCTCGACAAAATTCGCATTTGGTTTATGAAGACCAACAAATTTGACCTGCATAATGTATTTGAATTGAAGTTAGGGCTAGCTTTGGGCCTTTCTAAAATTGACCAAGTTTACTTTTATTCATACTTATTTAGTGTATTCTGTTTTTCATTTATCTATCTTATCTTTTCTATTTTATTTAAAAAGTAATAATTATATTTTCTTATTTTTTTTCACATGTTGTATTCTTTTCAAGTTGGAATCTCGAAAATATTGTTAAAATAAACAAGGTGAAAAATTCTCACAATGTTTTAAGACTGATTTTTTTGGCCCACGTGCTAATGGGGTCATTGACATAAAGTACTGAAGATAATAATAATACATAAGTCAAAGCCTAACAATCAATGATTGACTGTAAATTTACAAGCTAAGTATTGATTTTGCAAGATTAGTTGAAGTTGTGTCAGTTTTTGATAGTCATTTATTTACATTATAACGGAAATCTCATTTAAAGGGACTCTCTCTACCACTGAGTAGCGAATGCGACTGTGCTAGAGGTCCCGGGTTCGATTCCTGAGTCGGACCAAATGTTTGTATGATCTGCAAATATTTGTTCCGGAGTTTGGGTTTTGTCAATATATAATATGTATGTATTTACAAAAAAAAAGTATATAAGTATTAATATCAGTTATCTAGTACCCATAGTACAAGCTCTGCTTAGTTTAGGACTAGATGGCGTTGTGTGTTAAAATGTCTGAACATATTTATTTATTATTTATTTATTTATTAAAAAGACCTGACTGTAGAATTGAAACGGCAGTTTAAATTAATGAAGGCAACATAAAAGTGGTCGTGTATCCCAATACCTCATTGGGATACACGACCACGTTTGTTTAAAAGTATTATTTAGTATTATACTTTAAATTCCATCATTCACTGTTTCAAAAGTATGAAGAATAAGATGAAAAGGCTTCTTCTAGATTGCTTATAAATTAAAGTTTCGATTTAAAAAACTTTATCACCAACTACTATATTATCATCATCATCATCAGCCTATCGGAATCCACTGCTGGACATAGGCCTCTCCAATTTCACACCGCTTAGTTCGATCTATGGCTTCTCGCATCCAGCACCTGCCAGCCGTCCTGCGCAAATCATCGCTCCACCTGGCCTGAATAACTACTATATGCCTAAATCAAAATAAATTCTGAAGTTAAATAAAAAATTCATTATTTTCTACAGTCTTTTGTTTTGGAAGGAGGTTTAACCACAGAGACACGCCAGCTCCAGAGTGCATTTTATATTCTTNTATACGCTACCACTGCGCCACTGAGGCAGTTAAAAAAATGAACCTTTATGCCAGATGTTAGTAACATATTTCTTCAAATTTGACTTATAATATTTGAAAAGTTATCTTTATACCTATTTTTTATTTTCAAAGTGTTTATTTTTGCTTTTGATTTAACCAACTTTTTAGTTTTATAAGTTGTTTAACTTGACTTTTCGTCAGATAAAAAATAGTACTTCTATCATTATGTACTATGTGGAAATAACGGAAAAGGTACACAAATAAATAAATAAATAAATAAATATGTTCAGACATTTTAACACACAACGCCATCTAGTCCCAAACTAAGCAGAGCTTGTACTATGGGTGTACTAGACAACTGATATTAATACTTATATACTTTTTTTTTGTAAATACATACAAATATGCATCTTCTGAAGATCACTAAGCTCAAAATTGAGTATCAATCTAACTCTAGCCAGGAAGTGTTTAGTTAGTGTAGATAAATACTGTAATGATGTCATAATTATGTCTCCGAATAATTATCGACCTCAAACGAAACCCAACATGTACTGGGTTTCAAATTATACGGAAGATTAATTAGGAAGCTGAGGCAACATGTATAAAGTATGTGATGTAATAGTAATTACTATCACACAACATAATGATGAATCGAAATTTATGTCTTTGTTTTACAACTCGCGTATCTCATCAAAGCATTGGATAATATTATTGAATCGCCAAGTAGTGGTTTTGCTAAACAACTACCTGAGTCCCACGGTGATACTCCTGGTACGACTTGAAACACGGGCAACGCCGTGCTCGAAGTTAGTCTAAAAAAGTAGACTAAGCTACTCCGCATATCATCAGCTACCTAACAGTGAAAGTCCCGTAACAATTAGTCCAGCTGCTTCACATCCCGGAGAAAACAGACAGACAGACAAACATATTAACAATTGACGTAGGTATCGTATCTCATTTTATTTCAAGTAAAGCTGTTAATTTGAAATTACAAACAGACACTCCATTTTATTTATTTGTATGGACATCTCCGTAGACTATCGTTCAACATAATGATGATTTGAAATTCATGTCTTGGTTTACATCTCGCTTATCTTATCAGAGCAATGGATAGTAATTAGTGATACGCTAACTAGTGGTTTTATTGTCTTTTTATTGCGAATGCAGAACAATGCCACTATGAAGCACGGCGATCCAGGCCATAGAGACCGATTGAGATACTTATATATCATTGGGCCTCTTATTAACTTACTTATAGTCCGTTTTAAAGTCGGAATTACAGTCCGTCAATACATAATTTGTTCTACAAATCTTTATATTAAGTTTTATGTTCATTGCAAGTATTGTTACTAAATGTTTAGCAACAATATTTCATACGGCTATTACACGGTCAAAGCTCAATAATTACTAAGCTTACTTGGGTAAAAGCTGCAGCAAACCGCAACACACGGAGATCTTTACAGTAGATACAACAAGGGCGACACCGATTATCTTCGATAAGTGATTGCTACCAAAATATGCTATGGTAAAAGTTGCGCCAACCGCTGAATTGTCTGAGGACAAAAAATAAAAGATAATTAAATAAAACATAGTTTACAACTGAAGTAAAAACGAAATTGTAACAATTAAAACGTAGTCAACATGCATTTATAAGTCTTATTTAAGTTTCAAGTTTTATTCTGCTAAGTAAATTTGGATGTGGTTATTGTGGATGTTTTATTCATATTATATATATTTATCATATCATTCAAAAATAATAAATTGGTTACTCCATAATGTAAAACACTGTCAACAGTTTTTCGAGAATGTTTATATATTCAGAAAATAAGGAAATATTTGAAAAATATGAGTATTGAGATTTGTTTTATTAAAGGATGAAAGTTTGCTCTTTTAACCTCTTACACAAATTATAAATATAACATTGGTTTTTCTACAATAATGTTTTGCTTAAATTTTTTATTTAAATCAAATATTTTCGTACTAGCCTCAAACGAGCATAATTGGGTTACCAAGTTAAAAGGTCGATAGTAAATAAAGTAATAAAAGAGGAGATGTCATTAAGGCGTCAAAGCATATGCTTCAATTTGTGAGAAACGACCTCAATCAAGTTTTTCGTGTCTTGTACAATCAGGGAGCCGGAGTCCCAACGACAATTACGGCCTTTACTTTTTGTAGTTTGAATTAGAACTGATTTTATCAATTTCATTTAAGCTGCCTAATTAGGGTGAAATCCACAAAAGTCCAATAGTAAACTTTTTTATTAAGGACAATCTCAATAGAGATATTTCCTGGTGTTTGTGGGCACTTTCAAATACATAAAGTACCTGTGAATCACACGATTATTTGTCCCATTTGAGTAATGGAACAACGTTTAACGAGGCGGGTGGTAGTAACCGCATAACCACTCTGCTATCTATGCAGTCCGTTCATTTTTACCGCACGTTCAATTTCGTACGTATATTACTCATGTGCCTGTTCGTTTATTTCGTTATGTTCGTCTATAGTCGGCTTAAGTTATACAGTTATATTACTATTACTACTATAAATCTGTTATTTTAAACGAGTAAAGATTAAACGGCAAAAAACTGAAGCTTTTTTATTTTTGAAAAATATTTAAGCTAACCTTTTTATCAGTCGTCAAAGAAATAATGAAAAAAAATGTTATTAAACGATAGTAGAGAAAAATCTTGGAAGAGAAAGATTCAATTATTCAAAATTGAAACAAATGTTACAATAATGCTGTGTAAATTTACTTAAACACGCTTTATCGCGGGTGTAGTGTATTAAAGAAACGGTAACTAATTTTCTTACTCTATTTTTTTCAAAGGCTAGAATTTCGCTTTGCAAAAAAAATATGGTGGGTATATTATTTTTACGTAGCAGCATAATAAATTACAGTTTTCAGTTGAATACATTCTATATGCATATATTTCATTTCATAATTTAGTTATTGTGCTTTCAGGCATTGAGTATCCAGGTCGGAAAATAACAATATTACATGTATTGTTATGACGTTTGAACACAAATTTCCTAGTTTTACTATAGGTTGTGAAAGTTACAGCTTAATTATGTTTTCGCACACCAGAAAGAATATCATTATCAATAAAACAATGATTCAATCTTACTGACATAGCATAGTTATTACACCTTTAGGCACCTTAGAGGAAATTCTTACTTACATTATAAAGTCAAAACTAACTCTGTCTGGCTTTCCACTTGTATGTTACGATTTCACGGATAAACCACTAAACCAATTTGAATGAATACTTATATGCTGATATAAGATATTGTAAATGGACTATAAAAAGTTTACCAAATAAACAAACTTATATTTGCATTAGAATTATGAATTAAGGATTTATTGTCGCTAAATTTATACTTGGTTTCGGCCAGTTCGACAAAATTCGCATTTGGTTTATGAAGACCAACAAATTTGACCTGCATAATGTATTTGAATTGAAGTAAGGGTTAGCTTTGGGCCTTTCTAAAATTGACCAAGTTTACTTTTATTCATACTTATTTAGTCCATTCTGTTTTTCATTTATCTATCTTATCTTTTTCTATTTTAATTTAAAAGTAATTATTATTTTTTTCTTTTTTTTTTCACATGTTGTATTCTTTCCAAGTTGGAAACTCGAGAATGTTGTTAAAATAAACAAGGTGAAAAATTCTCACAATGTTTTAAGACTGATTTTTTGGCCCACGTGCTATGAGGTTATTGACATAAAGTACTGAACATTATAATATAATAAAGCCTAACAATCAATGATTGACTGTAAATTTACAAGCTAAGTTTTGATTTTGCAAGATTAGAAGTTGTTTCGGTTTTTGATAGTCATTTATTTACATTATTATGGATATCTTCATTAAAAGGGACTCTCTCTATCACTGAGTAGCGAATGCGACTGTGCTAGAGGTCCCGGGTTCGATTCCTGAGTCGGACCAAATGTTTGTATGATCTGCAAATATTTGTTCCGGAGTTTGGGTGTTGTCTATATATAATATTTATGTATTTACAAAAAAAAGTATATAAGTATTAATATCAGTTATCTAGTACCCATAGTACAAGCTCTGCTTAGTTTGGGACTAGATGGCGTTGTGTGTTAAAATTTCTGAACATATTTATTTATTATTTATTTATTTATTAAAAAGACTTGACTGTAGAATTGAAACGGCAGTTTAAATTAATGAAGGTCGTGAATTCCAATGAGGTCGTTTAAAAGTATTATTTAGTATTATACTTTAAATTCCATCATTCACTGGTTCAAAAGTATGAAGAATAAGATGAAAAGGCTTCTTCTAGATTGCTTATAAATTAAAGTTTCGATTTAAAAAACTTCATCACCAACTACTATATTATCATCATTATCATCAGCCTATCGGAATCCACTGCTGGACATAGGCCTCTCCAATTTCACACCGCTTAGTTCGATCTATGGCTTCTCGCATCCAGCACCTGCCAGCCGTCCTGCGCAAATCATCGCTCCACCTGGCCTGAATAACTACTATATGCCTAAATCAAAATAAATTCTGAAAGTTAAATAAAAAATTCATTATTTTCTACATTCTTCTGTTTTGGAAGGAGGTTTAACCACAGAGACACGCCAGCTCCAGAGTGCATTCTATATTCTTTAATTTTCTACTCGTATAAGTGAAATAATAATTTACCTTGAGACAAGCTATTATTTCTATTTCAAAAAGTATTAATGAAATCGGTGTACAAAACATGGAGATTTTTAATGAAAAACTACTCACACTTGGAACATTACTGACTCTCGATCTCGGGTAACTTTATGCGGCCTAGTCTCTATTTCATGAAATGGTTTCAGTCACAGAACTACAATTTCTGAATCTTGCAAAGTGTTGATCCATGTGGAGCTTAAACTCACAATACTCAGCATAGTAGCGTCGAAGATACTGCTCAAACCACTACGTTATTCGCGCGTAATAAAGATACAACGTTACGCAATCGTACATTAAAGAAGGAATTTCATTTTATCCGAATGTATATTTCCGTAATTAGTTTAGTAGTCTAGTATAGTTTAGAGCATAGAAGCATATTTGAAGCCTAAGAATCTCAATTCCTTAATGATAATGTATGTGTAAATGGACTATATTGACCTTAAACTTAAATGTTCTATGAACCAATTCTAGTACATACTGCTAAAACGATTTGCGGACCCATGAATTCCCAAAGTACCAAGTACCCAATATTAAATGAAAGACCATTTAATTTGAGACGCAACGAGGGTTGGAAAGATCAATCAACAGTGTCCCCAGACGAACTTTAGTTTTCAGACAATTGAGATTGAATTAGAGAGGTATCTGTTAATTTTAAATCGAATAAACTGCCAGCGACTGCTAGTTATATACTCAAAAACGTATGTTTACTGAATGTACATGAATGTACCCGAATCAAACTGAATATATTGGCAAACTTTTGAATGCAAATTGCCTTGAACTGCTGGTCCCGTCGACTTCGGCCAAAGCAATCGTCTCTACTCCTAAATACTTGAAATGCTTGTAAGAATTAATTTGTATTTGAAACATGACTGGGTTCAACCACTGTTCTGTCTAATAGCTAGATGTGCAAAAGATCAGATATATGTTTGTTTGTTGAATTCTATGAAAAATAACTACATATACATCGTTAACAGGGAATAGAATTTTTATTATTAGGTATTATTTTCAGGCTGCACATAAGCTTCACTTTGTTTTTTTTAATACAATAGACTCTATATTTCTGTAACGTAAGTGTGATTAAAATTATTATTGGAAATATGATGAGTTTTAAGAGACCTTAGCTCCCTTCGAATTCTATAATGAGACTTTCTTTTAGTCACAAACAAATTTAAAAATATGTGTATTAGTGCCATTCATGCCAGGCCTTCAGACCTCATTCCAGACCCTAAATGATTCATTTTCTAAAAACAATGAGACAAAATTACGAAAATAATAAGCTTTGGCTTTTGTTCATATAAGGCAAACAGCATTAGGATGTTTTAGGAGCGGGCAACTACTTTATATTAAATATCTTGGCGCTTTAGATTACACAGTGGTGCAGACAATGATTATCAAAAAAGTTTAATTTTCTTGCTATTTACACAAACTACCACTCGGCCTAGAATGTTGGTAATGAAGTCGGTTTTCATTGCCCAGATAAAGAAAATTAAGTCTTATGTATGCTTTGTATGTGGATATACAATTTGTGCGTCAATTGTGTATGCGTCANTTGCGTCATATTGCTGGTGCTTAAAGCAGTAACCCTACAGAGATCCACGATTTGAATTTTAGGATAAAAATATGTGTATATTTCTCATATTATAATATTTTATTTTATTACTATGATATTAAAACAAAATGAAATTTTTGGAGTTTAGATGTTGATGTGGATTTATTTCAAGTAGAAATCTATTAAGAAACGATTAAAATCCGCCCCGGATAAGGGGACTTTTGAATATGTTTTTCATGTTCATTTTTATTAAAATTTCTTTAATACTTCGGGCACATGGCGCATGGGTCTACCATTATTTTGATGAAGGACTATACCGCGCTATTGATGTCTGTAACGAAATTGTCTTTTTAATATTTTTACAATATTAACTATTTATTGCAGATTGCAATATAATCTTAATATGTAACGGTTTTTGAGCACTTAATTAAAATCACAAAGTTCTAAATAGTTAAAAAAATAAACATGCTCCTACGTACGCACAAGTAAATATTCGCGTTTTGATCTTTATTATTTTTAAATTTTTAAAATATCTTCAGTTCTGTTGTAAAATTTTATGTCCACATCACACCACTTGTATATTCTAAAAGGGGTTTGTTGACCTTTTATTTTATTTTAAAATATGTATCTAGTAATGTAATCTAGAAATACAGTCTTTTAAAATTGTTTATTAAATCTTCAAAAATCAAACAATACAATTATCATTCATGGGCCAATAAACAGACATAAAGCTGCATTCTAAAATTAAAAAAAAAATAACAAACAAGTAATTAAAAACTCTCATCTACAATTTCATAAGTTTAAATTACTCTATGAAATAGATACATAAATACTTAAAACATTGCATAGATTAACAATGATTTTGCTAAGTTGAAACTTAAGTTACTGGAATGAAAAGCAGTTTGTTTTGCATTCAATTTATTTAATGCACTGTGTTTCGTGGCGGAGTATGTTACCAATCACTATTTATTCAAAGCTAAAACGAATCAGTTTAAACGAAATCTTTTATTAAAATGCACAAACGAAGACTTTGATATTTTCATTATTTAGCCAGTAATTTTTTTGCTAGGAGTATTTCTAAAACAAAATAGAAATACTCTTTTCTGATTGAACGAGCAGAAAGTCTATCATGATAATTTAAATACTTACATAAAATATAGCTCGATCGAACTCACTTTAATCAGTTTATTATATCGCTTGCACAAGACATTTTGCAGAAAAAGCTACGAAACCATAATCATCATCAGTCTACACCGTATCCAGTGATGGCCACCTCTTGATGTTCAGTCTGGATTCTCTCTTTGATGGGCTTTGATATGACTTAGAAATGATTTGAAGTTTTTCCAGGTAGTAGAGCCATGTTGACTTTAGTACAAATGGTCCTGCACGACTGGAGTAATACTACTCTCTCACAGAAGACCAACTTAAAGTGGCAGTATTCATGCTGTCGTGTTTCAGAAAAATAAGTTATCTCAATATTCAACATAGTGTTAGTCACCATACTGCATTATTCTTGCTTAAAACGCATCATCAATCATCGTCAATAACCTATAATGTCCCACTGCTGGGCTCGGGTCTCCTCTCAGGAGAGGATTAAGGCCATACGTCCCCAAGCTGGCCAAGTGCGGGTTGGGGACTGGTAAGACAACGTTGTAGCTACGTATTCTTATCGTTGGATTTTTCAAGCCGCCTTAAGGCCTCCAACTAAGCTTCACGACTGTTATCCTATGTTAATAACCGGGACCGACTGCTTAACGTAACCTCCGAATCACGGAGACGCTCATGGTGACATGCCACTATCGGTCACCCATCCAGGTACTGACCACGCCATCATTGCTTACCTTCGGTGATTGTTTCTAATTACCGAATGCAACTGGGCTATGAGCGTATCGTTTCCAAGTTTTCGGCACTCGTGTTGACAATTCTTCCCCATTCGAGATCAGCACAGACATCCTTTTGTATGCTATAGACGATGAAGTTACCGACGAGAATGTCTTTGTACCGCTGGTACTAACCGCTGTATTTCGGTTTTCCGCTAGTTATTTCAGAATAAAAGTATGCTTTTAGCAACCAGTTATCACTTATACGTGGTACTTGGCCGGTCCAGCTCAACAGTAAATAAATGTGTTGGATCACCATGCTTTCTTTTGTTGTGTTTATATTTTTTTTATAAAACCCCTGCTAAATGAATCTATTCTGCATGATGAAAGGGATCAATAGAAATCAATAGTGGTGGTCAACTTCTTGGTATGTGTATTTTACATGGTTTTGTAATAACTGTGTAACAGTTTGTGTAATGCAATATTTACAGATTCATAACTAACATTTCCGGTGAATGGGTCCGCAATCAATTTAGACCCCAGCGCGCGGTTTTATTCTCTTCTCATTAACTTCTATGCGCATTTATAAAATAAAAAAGTGATTTTCATATGCTGTGTTTAAAACATGAAAACCACTTTCTTTTCTTTTTTTAATGAAAAATTTTAACAAAAAAGTGTTGCAGTAAATTTTTGGGTAGATAAATGAATAAATTTTCCACAGTTTGGTTACTTAAGAGGGCTGCGAAATGATTATCATAAGGTTAACAGAATTAAAATATTTTTTATGTTATTGGTCCACTTATAAATAAATTGAAAGATCAAGAAGATTCAAACTCACGTTTTCTGCCCGGAAGGTAGGCAAAGAGCGTAGTAGAAATTTTCCTTTTTCGTAGTATCATTATGACATTTTGTGTCTCAATGGTTTTAGGCTGCTTCCGAAAGTTTATTGAGATCACTTCATGTATTTTAAGGTCGATTATCATGACTGAATTTCTTTTTTCCATATTTGGGTTGATTCTTCAATAGTTGAATTATACGTTTCTATTGGAACATTTACATTTGTGTTAGTCTCCGTTTAGGTCTGCGCAATATCTCTTCTTTTCTTTCTTGACTGCCTCTGTGGCGCAGTGGTAGCAAATGCTACTGCTATGCAAGAGGTCTGGGGTTCGATTCTTGAGTCGGACCAAATGTTTGTATGATCTGCAAATATTTGTTTCGGAGTTTGGGTGTTTTCTATGTATAATATGTATATATTTACAAAAAAAAAAGTATATAAGTATTAATATCAGTTATCTAGCACCCATAGTAAAAGCTCCGCTTAGTTTGGGACTAGATGGCGTTGTGTGTTAAAATGTCTGAACATATTTATTTATTCATTTATTTATTAAATGCTTCGAGCCGGCTTTGCTGGCGTTAATGTAGACTAAAAACCAATTGCATTAGGTAGATACTTGTATAGCGTGAAAACAAAACAAAAAGTTTTTCATTTAAAGTTAGATAGATTTTTTTGTTTGTACTAGTATTGTAGTTTTATTCAAACTACATAAGACACACAGTTGACTTTTTTTTAATCCCTTACGTAAAATCAGGGACACTCTTAAACGAATTAACTGAATATAGTGGGTTTTTGTTAAAAAACTGATACGGTTCTGGTGGAACTATTTGTTACAAAGGTGATATAACCATTTATATAAAAAATAATACTTGTTGTTACAACGTTTTCGTTCGTTTATAATGCGTGTTTCAGTTGTTTTAACTGCATTTGATTGTAAACGCTGCTGTGACTTAATAACACCACAGGGATATTTATATCTATAAAAACCGTAAAAATCGTAAAACATTTACAGCAATAACAAAATCCAGTATCTACATCAACATCTGTAATTCCAAATCATGGATTATTTTAAGCCGGCCTATTTACCTAAGCTTATGTCGTTCCGGTTAATTAAGAACGCATATTCAAAAATGTTACATGTGTCCAATTCCTGATACATGCTGGTAAACTGGAGCGGTCATTGCCTCGTGATGACGTAGGGATCACGTCACCAGCGTAACGAGGCCTCTTGTTACATTGATACAATAAAGAAATGCGAGAGCAGTTTACCTCGCCTATGTGGGTCAGACGGACAATGGTTTAGGTTAGTTGGCAAGATCCTACAATATTAAGTCAGATTTATCAAGTTGCGGACATTCTGTAACGTTTTGAGAGGCTTTCGCTTTTGTATTTTTTACTTACGCATAAGAAATTTATATACACACAAACATCTATTGTGTTTACTGATAAATGAACCCTCTATAATATGTAGCAAACTATTATAATAAACTAGTTCTATGTATAATAAGCATGTATTTATGAAAAAAAAGATGTATTTGGTCAGTTGTCTACCCATAATACAAGTTCTGTTTAGTTTGGGACTAGACGGCGTGACAACACTTGTTGATGGACAAGATAGTATTCGTATTCATATTTAACAACAAAAATCACAATATACACAATATAGACATTAATAAAGGCAGAGGTAAAATTACCTTAAAAAACGGAACAATTTCCCATTAGGTCAGTTAGATAAAATTAACGTAAACAATTAAATTTGTACGTATATAGGTATGGTTTGTAATTATTTACAAGGTATCTCTAATTATTTATTTAATTATTTACAAGGTATCTTTTTATCTGAACTAACTCCAAAAGTAACTAACGAATTTCCATAAAGTTTTTATCAATTGATATAAGTAGTCATTCTAGAAGTAACATTCTAAGCTGAAGGCATCTAATTTAGTAAGGTTTATGATATGGCCACGATTGGAAATATATTAAAATAAATCATTCGTGTTACTAGCGTGCACCGCATAGATAGTGTGTTATGAATCTATACCTTTTAGAGAGATTTGCTAGAAGTTTAATATAAAAATGCTATATATTTATCACTTTGAGTCGAAATTTATTGGCATTTTATATTCTGCCATATGGATGAAGTTTGATTGATTTGCTATAAGCGTTAAAGTTTTCAATCATATTTATATTCTGGTCACTTATAAAATATTTGAACAATCATGGTCAGGAAACTTCAAATTGAGTGATATTAAAATGTTAAGAAAAATGATAAAATATAGTTGGGATAATATTTTCACTAATGATTAACTTAATATTTCTACAAGCTTTCTATATTCTATATAGATTTACCTTACTAAAATAAACTATAAAGTAAATAATATACATGTGATAAGGCCCAGAGGCACTGTAGATTAATTCTGATTTATGTTGAATTCTTATTTGTACTTTAAATATAAATATAGTTTTGATAAATAATAGTCAAACATATTCACTTGTTTTGTAAGCTATTAGTTAGTGCCCCGTTTAGAATACATTCTCACATTTAGAATGGGTTCGAACACATTTACGTTTGTACGATTCATACGAGTATTTGTTTTCTAATTGGCACGCGTTGCTATTAGCATATTCTTAGAAATGCTCCGTTGCTAATTACATATGACTCAATATAAAGAAATGAGAACACTATATCCGTTGTAAGGTAAAGGTGATTTTTCATAATATTTTTCCATGTAGTTAGAGCTACAAATCAGTCAGGAAAGCGGTCAGTGAGCAAGGAAGCTAATAAAGAAAACCACAAAATAAAAAGGACTGTAATTCTGAACCTTTTTAATTTTATTTAACAATTATCTACATTAATAACTAATTGCACCCTGAGACTTTTGTGTTTCGCTGCTTATGCTTTCGCAAATTATGATTTCATTGATGAGAAATGAGGAACAAAGCTGAAGCGATTTGTTTATCGTGACATAATTTAAAACCAATCTCTGCACGGTATTTTTTTACATTTGAATATTTACATTTTTAAAGGTAACTTAGTTACAATAATTCATCAAGCAACACAATGATTAAAATGAAGTTATGAGCATTATCGAGTCGACATTTGTATGTCGGAATGAATTACATATATAAGAGAAACGGTTATTCGGTATATTCAGTTCTGTGGTCCATATTCTCAACCATCTTTGTCAATTCAAATTCAAATCTTTACCCTTTTATCTCTCGTATTTTATTGCAAGAAATCTGTCATGTTTCCAGTACCGTCGCGGGCTCTGTGCCAAGTGATTCTACTTCCTTTTGTCAGGGCTGCCTCTCATAGGAACGTAACAATGATTTTAATGAAATTTTACATAATACCGACTTTCGACGTTTCGTTCTATTAAGGTGCCAAATCTTTTCACCGATGAAATATTTTCTCCGCGGTTTTTGTTCACTTGATAAAGGTTTTCTGTAAGCCCTTGACTTTACTAAATCATGGTTGTAACAAAAGCATTCGAATAAAGCCTTACCGCAGATCTTTTGACAAATGACTCCGCTGAAACTCAAAGTTTTTTGAAATAAATACTAAATTTATTGAACACGGTACATTTTTTTATACTATATTATATTAAAATCATGTAAATGCGAACTGCTTAGTACATTTGTTAACTTGTGAATCTATATTTTTAAGAATATGAAGTTATTTTATAGGTATATCAAAACTAAATCGCTGAAAAATTACAGTTGACTATCAGGACTATCGGAGGTTTGCCTCCATAATTACTTAGGTTCGGCATATAAGCAAAGATCGGCGAGAGATAAATATAGTAAATGACGGGCTTTTAACTTCCAACTGTAAGTAAGTTCAATTATCAATCTGGTTTACTGTACTAATGGAAAAAAGTTAGAATTGTGTCCGAATCTCCTGTCTAAATACCTTAGGTGCAATAACCGTAAAATTAAGTCGTAATGAACGTAGTAACGTAAAAACAAATCTAATCTATATAATTCTCGTGTCGTGGTGTTTGTTACCAAACTCGACCAAAACAACCAATTTTTATGAAATTTTGTTTGCATATCGGGTAGGTCTGAGAATTGGCCAACATTGACTTTTCATATCCCTAAATGATAAGTATTACCTACCTCTAAATAATTTTTATTATATATTGTCATTTTTATTAAATATGGTATAACAACTTTTGCCGGGTCAGCTAGTAATCTAAATAAATATTCATTACCTCTTGTTTTCATACTAAACGGAAACGTTATATTGTTTGCTGTACAATCTTTTATTGTCTTAATATAAAGGAACCCGGCACGGAATCTCATCCAAGATTTCAAAGGGGAAGGAATGTGATCATCAACTCGATAGTGCGCCGGTGTCGATTATATCATCTGAAAATGTTTTCAATGGACATTGCAGCAAGATTTCAAAATGGTTCTTAAGTAAAACATGAGTTATAAAAGATTACTCATAAAAACTCAGAATTAGGTCATTTTCCAGGAGTAAATATATCTTTGTATGCTAAATAAATAATGTATCAGCAGTGATTTTAAACTGCTATCAACGTTGAGGTATTTATAAAATATGCAAGTAAGCATTAAATGCTATTGTTATTGCCACAGAGTACATACTGACTGTAACAATGAGGTGACATGAAAGCCATCAGTAAAGTATTGAGAAACATTTGTGAGGCAGCCGTCATCATTGTGTTTATTTTTAGTACGCTCATACGTCAGTCTAAGGCTAATGATGGAATCTTCAACTAATAAGATAACAACTTCTTTAAATCTACTACGATACGGTTAAGATTCAAATTTTAATATGGAGTCACTGCCATCAAACCTCCCAATCCAAGTATAAGGCGATATCGAAGTTCTTTTGGTCGAATGTTTTCGGATTTTTGAAGACTCCAACTACTCGTTACGATTACCAAAGATTGGATAAGACGATGGAACGATATAGTTCTACGATTCTTTTATGTGGCAAACAAACAGACGTATTGCCGGATGGTAAGCGATTACCGTCGCCCATGGACACCCGCAACAGCAGAGGCGTCCCCAGTGCGTTGCCGGTCTTTTAAGAAGGAGTACGCTCTTTGCTTGAGGTTCGAAGGTCGTATTGGTCCGGGAATACCGCAAGCAACAGTTCACTACACAGTTTTGTTGTACGAGGCAGAAAGTTCCTTGAAAATTGCATAGTTATGGACTGCCGACCATCTAGATAATGAGGATGATATTTCTGTCGCGAAGAACGATAGCGGAAAGAGGGTTTCATAATATTACGAATAGTTACTCATTTAAAGCTGGCTAGGATTGCTTAACTTTGCAATGTAATAATCTATTAGTTTATCACTTATCTACGTGCCTTGGTTTACGAGCCGAGGTTACCCTAAAAGTTCATAAATATTTCCCATTAATTATTCAGAACACGTAAAACTTTCAATATGAAAACCACTCAGTATTCTCTAGTTTCAACAACTCAAACTGTTAAATATATTAAGTAACATTTACGACCTGATAACCCTTAGCACATGTACCTAATTGGTAGTCGCGTATGTTTCACAGGCGAGGAGTCCACACGTGTTGTGTTTCAAAGGGACACTCTTTTGTTTCTTTTGGTTCCATCACATGCACACCATATTGCGTTAAAATTATACAACACTTTCTAAATGTCCGTGTTACGTCTTTCGATTTTAGACATGTGTTTTGAAACTGCACGCTGTATAGAAGCAATCTGCCGTATATAAATATAATAAGTAAGTCATTACACGTTGCACTGTAAAGTGAATTGTGTCCTTGGAGTTTTTATTACACTTTGCACATGTCTATGTTGCATCTTCAAATTGTTTATATTCATATGTTCATGTTTCAAATACAGATACACACATACACAGAGGTACTTAGACCAATAAAATATGATTATAAATCTAAATCTCAACGCTTGACCATGTAGTTGTTTTCAGTAACTGATTTCTGCCATCCCAGCAATTTGCACCACCTTAATTTTAACAGTTCAACCTCGAGTTTTAGTTTCACTACAAAAATGTGTAACAAAATATAATTTAGTAGTGTGTTATTTCTTGTATACTTTTACATTAACATTTGATTTATAAATAATAGTAATTTGATGGTAAAATATGAGCTGCCTTATTGCCGTATATTGTTGAACTAAGACTTCCCCTAAAGAGTTTTAAATATCCCGGTCTTGGGTAGCGCACATATATTCGCTGTCAGCCTTTTTCCTCAAGTACACTACAACACTATCTTTGCTTATTCGTGGGTTTCACTATAACGCTGGAGCCCAGCGACCAAAAGTCCGCCTGGGAATATGACCAGCCCATTTATATATTGCTTTTCTGTTACACCATTTCTCTCTTGAACAGTTTTTTACGGTTTTATTATTTTTTTATTTTAAAACTCCCTCCCGCATTAGGAATATACATTCCTGTGCCGCGGAGATCTTTACAAACATATATGAAACGGACACAGTGTACACCCAGATTTAGAACAACAATTTATGGATCACACAAAGTGTTGTCACATGTAGGATTTGAACCCACAATACTTGGCGCAGTAGGAAGTAGTGTGGCGACCACTGAAACCAACCGTGTAGTCAAACTAAAGTAACACACAACAAATTCTATCAACTAAAGTAACACTCAATCCAACGGTGAGTGTCCACGTCCACGTCGGCTCCGTATGCCATTACGGATAGGACGCACTGATCAAATGCCTTGCCTTTTAGTGATTTCGGGATCGAACTTGAAAATAAGACGAAGGTTGTGTCTAAAAGCATTTTAAGGGTCTGATATTTATATCTTATGATAGAGATGAAATTACTTGTAAAGCCAAACTTATTTTTGGTATAAATGTTATCAATATTTCTCATATTTCCCGGGAATCTCTATAAATCGGTTAAATATTATTTTCACCGAATATACTGGTCACTCCACTGCCTAATGTATATAGTATTAAAAATATGCAAATATGTTAATCTGGGATTAAAATTTTACGGTGGGAGAATTAATGCAAAAAAATATTTCCGGTTTTACGTATATTTTTTTCCTCCGCTTATTTCATACTAGCTTTTCAACTACAGATACATTGCTCCTGTTAAAATATGTTCACTAAATTTCAACTCTCCATCCTGTATAATGTGTATATTTACATGTAATAAAATATACATGTAATAAAAAATCCTGTTTTAAGATATAATTTTAAGTTTCGTCAATTTTTTTTTCTCAGTAGCCAGCAGCGCCTTGACGCGAATGACACGTTTGAGAAGACATCGCAAAAAACTACCCACAATTTAATTAAAGCAAAATTATACCTGTAGTTAAAATATTGTAATTAACAAAAGTTAATTACAATATTATTTACACAAGCATACTAAAGTAACAAAGGGTACAACCCTTTACAAAGTAGCAAACAAATTATTTGCTTCGGATACCTACAAATTCTTATCAATCAAAATTAAATGTTCTTCTATTTCATAACAGTCCCTTACTATGGTTAAGTTTTCATAGATGAACGAGTGAATTCTATAATTGAATGTTGTGTATTAGGGAAGAATTCCTAACACTGACACACCATGTACCCACAATTGTTAAGTTTTAGATGTAAATATTTCATTTAACTATATATCCTTTGATAATGCCTTAAGGCTAAATCGATCAGGAGTGAACTTAATAAAAAATAGTGTAATAAGTACGAGTGAGTTTGATTCTAGAATGTAGGTAAGGTATATATGATTTTATTATAATGATCGTATTGTTCTGAACTAATTTCTGATCTGTATCCCTGCATTTCAAAAAACAGATGTCTATAATAACTTTTGTTAATATTACAAACCTGATGTATGTATTAATTAAAACCAATTTATTTTATTGTACTACCCAGATCCCTAAACCATCATTAAATTCAATAATTTTACAATTAAATTTAAATAATATATTTATCTATAATTCTTAGTTTCTTTTCATAAGAGATACTTATGGAAATAGGTATGTGATGTTTAAGAACTTTCTAAAGTGATAAATCAATAATATGTTACTCTTTTTTATATTTTTATACTTGGGCCTACAGAGAAATTACCAATTTCTACGCAGCCTCTTAGTTGGAAAGAGAAGCATGTATGTGTTAAAATACCATACTATTTCATATAGAAATTCATTTACAAATTGAACACATGAAACACGATTACTCACTGTGCTCGTACGAATAGTTAATTCATCTAATTACGTATATTGACTGTAAAATGGTATGCAAATGAGACTATACATCAAAGTTTTCATGCTATAGTACTAATGTTAATGCCTTTTGTTCATTTAGTTAACATTATGGAAGAAAATAATTCTACATTCTAAGCTATAACTTGTAATGGGTTTGTTTTCTGAAAATTCGGTCAATTACAAGTTGAACTAGTGTGGAAACGGTACCGAACACACTATATTTTTAATTCATAGTATAAATTATAAGTATCCTGCATGTCAATAAATATTTTCTTAATTTAAAATATTAGGCTCAGTACTTTTGGGTGTAAAAGAATATTTGTATATTCGGTTCAGCGATTCTTTTGTGTTCTTTGAAGAAAATTTTGTAAGTGAAGATTTGGGACTGGAGATGTATCTGCATTCTACAAAATTTTATGACCAGTCCTTATGAAGGTTTGAAGTTTGAAGGTTGAAGCTATACGCTTGTGGAATACATTAAGGTAAGAAAATGGTTCAGGAATTTTATACAACATAAACGAGTCAGTCACGAATATGTTTTTTATGATGTAATATGTAGTATAACTAAGTAATTATAGCTTTTTTATATATGTACGTGTATGCATAAACGTATGTATATGTGTATATGTGTATGTACGTATATATGTTTGAAATATGTATATATAAATTATATGTATGCTGTATTATATGTATGGGTACCTATACATAATATACATGCATGGAGATGTAAAGGTATTTTCAGTTATCTTCATTAGAATTTTATAATTCTTCAAAGTTATTGCACCGTCAATTGCTACTGTCTCTCCGATACATTTTGGTTCAACCTAAGTTTGCCTGGAAGAGATTGCTTTTGGCAATAAAACCGTCCTTTGTACAATAACTATTTATCGTTGTCTGTACGCTCTTGTAAAACTGTAATACGATGTTTAAATAAAGAGTTTTCTATCTATCTTTCTAATTGAAATCAACAAGTACATAATTCAAATAGTAACAAACTATAAATTCTACCAGTTTAGAAAATTTTTGCAAAATATAAACTCCTTATATGCCCTGAAAACTGTACCTTATTTCTTTGTAAAACTTATTTGCTTACTTTAATATTTATATAATGAGTGATGTCAGCTCACGTATTTCTCTCTTCAATATTTATCAGACATTAGTTAAATGCATTACTTAACCATATAATAATAGTTATATTAAGTACTTTTTAATAGTCACTTGTAAAAATCTTTCAAAGTTCGTTGCGTTCATTTACCAAAGTACCACCGCGAAAGTTTTAATAGTACTATAGCATTAAAATACGATTTTAAGGGGATGAAAACGTAATAATTCACTAAATATTCTGGTCATTATCTTTGGTTTCGTTATTTGAATTAGAATTAGGTAATAAATCTCAAGTATTTGAAACTCGGGTTAGGGGAACGTGGTAATATAGAAATTGTCATAATATTAATCATATTAAAATCTTATTGTGGCCTTGTTGTGATGATGGTCATGGTAATCCCATTCTTATCCTTGATAATTAATAGAAGAAGCATTAAGCCCGTGCATTTACAAATACTATTCACAATATACAAAACATTTTGTGTCATTAGTTTCAGATCCTTTCATAGTGGTACACGCATAAATACGTACAGGGAACTTTGTTGTGTGTACTCTTGTTCTCTTGTGTGCCTTTTTGCTTTTTTCAAACGCTCCGGTTGTAACACCACATTTGTTCACCCACAGCTATTACGGTACGTGGACAATTACATTATAATATTGTTGACATCAAGATAATATTATTTCCACATGTAATATAGAAGTGTGTGAGAACGAACCCATTTAAAAATTACAACAATTATATTAACTAAAACAAAACTAAGGAGTAATAAAGTTAAAGACAACGTCTATGGAGTTTCCTCAACAAAGTCTAGTTTAATTTAATTTAACTTGATACTGTAAAACCTCCCGAAGGACCGGAGTCCGAATTTAAACGAATTATTTTTAAGTCCAGTTCCACATTCGGTACTAATTTTGCGCAAGACTAAAGGCGCGTCCATAATATTTAAATAAGAAAAATTAGTGAGAAAATCTCTTTATCTTCTTCTCTTGAGGGTCTAGCAGAGGTTTTGTAGAAAAAATATTTTATGCGTGTTTTGGTCGTAGCTGTGCCTCAGAGATACTCATAAGTATGAGTCTCTGTCGGGCATTTCTGTGGGGCTGTTTTATAAATAGGTTTATTTTTCTATGGAATAGGGGCAAACGAGCAGACGTATCGTCTGATGGTGAGCGATTACCGCCGCCGTCCATGGACATTCAATACACCAGAGGCGTCACAAGTGCGTTCCCGAACCTTGGGGGGATGGGGAGGCGGATGAATGGAGGGGTTTAGGTATGGGCCTCCGGTATCCTAACTCACTCGGTGAAACATAACGCAAGCGACGTTTCACCAGTTTTCTGTGAGGCTTTGGTATCACTCGGGTCGAGCCGGCTCATTCGTGCCGAAACATAGCTCTCCCATGGTAAAGATTTTTTATAAGCCTTAATTATCTCGACTTCGCCCGGTTCTTTAAATAAATATACTGTAGATATCTTAAAGTTTTAAATTTCGTCCCACAATAGATCAAATCAATCTCATTTGTATTAAAGCAGTACTAGTGGTCGCTTCGTGGTCATAATTTGAACATAAATCAAATATTTATTGTTTTTTTAGCTTTCTGTACTCAATCTCCACAAAAATTTTAATTGTGTCAAGTTTCTCTCTCCGACCCCATAAGTGTCGCTTTACATGTTAATATATAAGTAAAAAATAGTAAGAAGAGTTAAAAAAAAAATAACTACTGAGAATTTGATAAACGATATTGTCATTTTAATGTTATTTATTGTGGATAAAACCATTAAATTTGGANTCTCGACTTCGCCCGGTTCTTTAAATAAATATACTGTAGATATCTTAAAGTTTTAAATTTAAGATATCTACTGTAATTATTTAAAGAACCGGGCGAAGTCGAGACAGTCGTCCCACAATAGATCAAATCAATCTCATTTGTATTAAAGCAGTACTAGTGGTCGCTTCGTGGTCATAATTTGAACATAAATAAAATATTTATTGTTTTTTTAGCTTTCTGTACTCAATCTCCACAAAAATTTTAATTGTGTCAAGTTTCTCTCTCCGACCCCATAAGTATCGCTTTACATAATATATAAGTAAAAAATAGTAAGAAGAGTTAAAGAAAAATTAACTACTGAGAATTTGATAAACGATATTGTCATTTTAATGGTATTTATTGTGAATAAAACCATTGAATTTGGAAATTTGTAAATTATTTTTTTATTAACTGTCTTATATCCAAAGTGAATCCAGGTACAAATTTAACAAGTATTTGAAATATTTCAAGAATTTTTATAATATACTAACCGTTAAAACTATATGTGTATAAACAATTTCTAAAAACAAAAATTTATGTACGGCTCCAGAACTCTAACCAATAAAACCAAAACTTGTATCTATTATGTTAAAAAATTGAAAGTAAGGTTGACGGGTTCGGGGTTACAGTGAATATTTAAGGATGTCTGGAAGTCGAACTAGGACATCAAAGGGTTCAATCGATGCATACATAAACGAGAGTTTTAATTTAAAACCAGATAGTGTACGAATAGTTTATGAAGTGAATAAATTAATAAGCATGCCTTCGACTGAAAATAATTTTCAGGAAATCATTGATAAGCATTTTGTGATCACCCTCACTCACTCATGCATTGATTGAAGCGTGGTGTCGGGTTAAGTTCATCTAGTAAGAATATACAGTAACTCCACAAACCCTATTTCTCCGGAACTGCTCCTTCGCAAGACAAATAGTAAATACTGAAAAAAGAGGGAAAATTTGAAAAAATCTGATATTACTTCTACCTTCTTACTATTTCTATCTTTTAAAAGAAATCTTTATTATTTAGACGATTCTATTTAAGGCGATATTAAACCGTATTCTATCATTAGCTGGAATTGCGTTTGAAACAATTCATAACCTAGATTTAAGTAAATGATGTTAGTATAAAACTTCAAGAAGATTTACAAAGAAAGCAGGAGTTGTCCTGTCTGTTGTTATGTTAAAGAGACTGTCTGTTGAACATCGAGTTTCATGATATACATATAATTATTTATTTATACTTGAATTAACATGATCAAAGATTCAACGAAAAATGTTTGATATATGATCTCGCCTACGATATCCAATTATAATTTCATTTTACGCATCTATAAATTCTATTTAGTTACGCATGCGATCAACTGTAACAATTAATTACACATTAATCATTTCTTCACAGATCACTTCTTTTGAGAAATTATTAATTAATGTTAACATTATAATTCCTTAATAATTTGAAAGGAAATCTATAAAATTGTTTGATTTAAAAGCAATATGATTGAAAAGAGATACTTGTTAAATTGTCGCAAATAAATATGCTGATAAATAGGGTTATAAACAAACAAAATATAGTCGGAAATATATTCCATGCTTTATGTTTTGTTCATTATCTCTTACTTAAATGTATTAAATATTAAATTTAATTAATAGTATAATTATGTTTTACACATTACTTACGATAGTGAAGTAGCTGCAATCACGAAAATGTAAAATTACAAAACAGTATCTACCTAATAGTTGATGTTTTAAAAGCAAAATCAACACGAATTATTTGCATAGGGTTAAGGAGACCATGGAATAAAGCTATGAGTACATCGTTATAAATATACTTAAAAAGCGAAACTTACAGAAAAAGCAACACGCGCTTAATATTTTAAAGCGATTTTCATTTCTCGCCTTTGATAGACTGACCCTGAGAGAGCGATGACGTTGCAATAAATATATAGATTCGATTGTAATATTGTGTTATTGTGACACAACGTAAATACGTTGACGTTATACGGGCATTTTCTCATTACCCGGCATTGAAACTGTTCGTACAACAGCTGTAGCTTGACATCGGCTTTGAATCATGTCGACAAAACTAGCCCAAATATAATTACGTTGTGTTGTATAATACCATATGTGTGATGTTTTAGTTAATTCAAAGCGCAAATTTCTCATCACATTTTTAAAGGAAGACAGTCCAATTTTATGCAAAATTATATTACAAAACCAGGTGAAGTAACAAAGTTAAGACCGTGACTGTGAAAACCGTAGTAACAAAGAAATAAAAAAAAACTAAGTTTACCAATTAGTTACTTCAAAGGTATTGTTATAAGCATCTTTCTTAGATCTAAGGTTCCGTTCTTTAATTAAATAAAATGTTAAAAAAATATCTCAAAATTAATATGCAAATTCTTTTATCTACATAGGAAGAGATTTAAGCACATTACCTATTTGTAAATTCTTTATTTGTTCTAAATATACTTATATTTCTTTACCGATTAAAAAAATCAACGTCGCATTTTCGCCATCATGTGTAGAAAAATGAATAAAAAGGTTTACTTTGCAATAAACGATCGGTGTAGAACAGTATTTCGTTGCTATTCACCGAGTGAATGAAGTTACCGGAGCTTAGATCCTCTCCCATGCTGGTGAGAGGGCCTGAAAGGGCGACAACGACTTTATGATTCGTAAGTTGAAGACATCTACTGGCGAAAGTAGGCACATGCCGTGATGTTACCTGTCCGTTTGTTTTCTCAAGAGAAATCACCTATAATAGAACCTTACAAACATACTCTTTTGACCTAAAAGGTTCGGCTCTGCCTTGTTGTGCTAATCAGTTAAAAAACCTGAAAATTCCTCCCAGAGCTCGTTTTTTCCTCCCCGTATGATCCTGAGTCATCTTACTAATTCGTCATAGTATGGTAGTAGTATTACACCATACTGCGTTGCTTACATTTGCAATGAGTATGGTGGCTCCCACTCTTAGATTCTACTCATTCTTTCTGTCAGGTAGGGTAGATTCACTTTAGCAGGTTCTAAAATACAAGAAAAAAGGAACACCATTATTGAGTGAGCTAAGCGCCGGATGTAATATATATTAAGTCTGTTCTTATTGCTCTGTTCAACTTGCGCATTTATTATATAATTCAAAAAAATAATATTCTAACTGCGAACAAACATAATATAATTTGTTCGCAGCAGCCAAACGATGGCCTTGTGATCACACGAACTTGGCCCTAAATAAACTCATTTCTCGTTGACGTCCCATTGAAGAATTCTGTGGGCAACTAAGTGGCTCACAGTTTACACAGTATATTACAAAAGGAAGTATATTCTAGTACTTTTTATGACTCTGAAAATGAACGAAAAAACTGGATCATATTGGATTCATTTTAAGAGAAATAAAATGTTTGTTGACACCGAGATATATGAAGAAGTAGAATCAGAAAGAAGTCTTTTATCTTACAGTGCGACATGTCATAATAAATGAAATATATATGTAAAAGACACAATTTGTTGACCTTTGAAGCTTCACTGTGATATAAACTAGGTTATCATGCTTTTAGGGGATAATGTGTAAGTAAACATAAGGAGTACATCAGTTTCATGCTTTTGTCTCAGTCGAAGATAAAAATGGTTTGAAAGAAATATGCGAAAAGAGTACCTATTCTTCTACTTTGAATTTATAAACGATAACTTTACTATTATTTTAGTTATAAAATCTCACAAATGTTTATTTTCATATTTAAAAGATAAAAGTAAATTTAAAATAATTTAGGAAAACAGGGATGGGTTTAAGTAAATAAGAGTTAAATACAAACTTTTTGTTATATAACTAAAATATAAAAATCGATCATTTTTCTAGTGTCGAATTAATGTTAGCCTTCTATTAAAATATTGATAAATATTTGTAAAAAGTTAAATGTTATATATTTATATTAACAAACGCAGAGATCCTCGGTACAACAACAACGTAGTACAACAAAAGTAATAAACAAAATCCAATGTAAAAAGTGTATATGCGTCTCCTTTTTTTTTCTTTTTTTACGTGTGGAAACCCCCTCGGGCCTTCACCCCCCCGCGGTTTGCGGCGGGGCGGTGTGTCGGGATCGAACCGACTAAAACCAAACGGGGTGCCACACTGCGCCTGAGACGGGAGAGATCCGGGAACCGCTTTCTTACGCCATCCGAATATATGCGTCTCCTGGTCTAAGCTACCTCCCTACCAACTTTAAGCCAAATTGGTTCAGCCGTTCTGGAGTTATAAATAGTGTAACTTACTCGACTTTATTTTTCCTATATAGAATTATAGACCCAAACTTGAATAATGAAATTAAGTTCACAAAATTGGTAAAAAGTTATGAGCAATATACCCATTAAAGAACGAAAGAATTTGAACTATTCGTGATTTGATAATGAAACAATGAAGTATATTAGAAAACTTTGAGAACGGACGGTGAACAATTTTAATAGAACATTCAAATAAATAATAAATAAATATTTTCGGATATCTAACACATTACGCCGAGTAGTCCTAAGCTAAGCAGAGCTTGTGTTATGGGTATAATAATATAATAATATAATATAACCCATATATAATTTTTTTGTAAATGCAGACACACAGAGAAAATACCCAAACTCCTAAACAAACATTTACGGATCATATAAATGATTGGTCCGACTCGGGTACCAAACCCGAGACCACAAGCACAGCAGTCACTTACGCTACCACTTGCGCCACCGAGGCAGTAAAGCAAACATTGCCTCTTTGAGCCCACAATAGGACGAAACATAAACATGGGAAAAAACTCATCACCATATTAATATATTGTCATGAGAACCATTTTAAAAGCGCCGCTCTAGCACAATTTAAAGCTAATGGCCGTTTACTGCAAGGCTTTTATAATCTACTACCTTTGCCCCGTGGCGTTATCCGCGTTTGTTGTTGTAGCGAGGGCATCACTACGGGGATAATTCTTATACTTAAATACCATTTGAAGTCCTTCTGCCATAATTACTTTAACTCCAATAACATTGAACTTTGACATAAACTAGCATTCCCTGTTTTAACTCCAAAAGGGGGTTTGATTTCGAAAGAGACATTATTATTACGTCTCCACACCATCTATAGAGAATACATTTTTAATTTCAAGTTTCTTATTTTAAAAACATAGGATTTTCATACAATCTTCTAACCCCCGTTTTACAATAAAACTAGCCCAAATATGTGTGTGTGTATGGTGGAGTTTCGTAAAATCCGTTCTTAGCGAATGTCTACATTCTTAATGGAACTTAAATAGTAGTTTTCTATTCTTCTTAGTATCTATTATTATTTTCATCAAATACTCATCAACTTCATAATGAAGCCCTGTAAAGTTTTTGTTTTACTATAATATAAGCATTATTGTATATAATAATGTGATAGTGTATATGATGGATGCCGTCGTTCAAGAGTGATTGGTGATAGATTGATCGAATTCAACTACATTTATTATATTCTTAAAATTCAAGTATAAATTTAATGAATGATATTAAGTTTGGGAAAAATTGCGTTGCTGCAGTCATTTCAACGTGAAATGAATTAAGGATTATATGTCAATTAACACTGTCGAAATGTTATTAAACCTTATTTTAAGGGAGCATGTCTGAGTTTATCCATTGTTTTAAAGAACTCGTGTTGGATTTATTTTATAAACCTACACAGAAATGCTTCAAATAAATAGTGTTATTTCCCAAGCGAGGTACTAGCCGCCTTAATTCGTACTAAAAGTTGCAAATATTTACACGTAGCCAAACGTTAACTTTACTTAACTATAAAATGTCCTGTAACTGTCCTCTGAAATATTTTATTCTAATTTTGCTCTAACTTTCATATACAGTATATTTTGAAATGAAGATAAAAAAGCAATTATAATTTAAAAATACAGTTGGAAACTTACATAATTTGAAACGACTAGATTTATACTATCTGCAAAAAAAAACGAGAGCCCACTTAGTACGCTTAAAAAACTACATGAGCAAGATTGAACAAGTTCTTGATAAAGTATTTGATCGCAAGCTGTCAACAACAGCGTTCAAAAATAATTACAAAAAAGTTAATGGAAGCAATAAATACCCAAGACCCTAAAACCTCGGAGCCGTAAAATGTATAAATGAAAACAAATAACTTAGGTTCGCAGTCAAGACTTTCAACTCTCAGGTAAGGGCACCTAGCTTAAGAATTTAGACTTTTGTAAAGTTTCAGCAAACTTAGTCAAGCAGTAAAATAAGTGAAGCAAATTTAAACTTTGGGTTGTTTGTCACAGACTTTGATTACGGTTACTTTGTTGTAGTTAAATTTACCCGTACTTTTTGCACAAGATAGTAATTTAGAAAATAGTTTCTTAGATTGATTTATGTTCTATTAGCTTTTAGTCAATGTGACTTTCGTAAACATCTTCGTGGAGTTATATACTTACATAATTCAAATTATTTTACTCGCTTATTCGCATTGTTTGTTAAAAATAAAAAGTGAGTATAACAAATAAATATTTCGTACATTTAACACACAACGGCATTTAGTCCTAAGCTAAGCAGAGCTTGTGTTATGAGATATATACTATAGCAAACAGCCAAACTTCGAAACAAATATTTGCAGAACTTACAATCATTTGGCCCGACCTGGGAATCGAACTCGAGACTTCAAACACAGCAGCCGCAGACGCAACCACTGTGCTACAGAGGCAGTAAAAAAAAACAAAATCTAAACTAGATGTCACATTTTTATACATTTACATAATCGTAAATACAATGAGTGGTAATAAGATGAATTAGAAATTTATAACTAAATCAAAAGAAAAACGATAAGGTGAAGGCGACAAGACTTGACTCTAGGCCATAGGTTACTTCAAGAGGCGGTGTTCCATCAATCTCCGTGATTCGGAGGTCACGTTAAGCAGTCGGTCCCGGTTGTTATCATACGATAACAGTCGTGAAGCTTAGTTGGGGGCCTTCGGGCGGCTTAAAAACATCCAACGGCAAGATTTACGTAGCCACAACGTATTCTTGCGAGTCCCCAACCCGCACTTGGCCAGCGTGGGGACGTATGGCCTTAGCCCTCTCCTGAGAGGAGACCCGAGCCCAGCAGTGGGACATTATGGGTTGTTGTGTGTTATGTGTTCCATCAAGCCTCCCGTACTTCTGTTTATTTACCTCCCTATACTTCTGCCTTTAATTTTTTCTACTGTAACTCAATTCGGGCTACTCCTCTAGGAATTTTCGCGGCAATTTGCAAAAAACTGAATAAAGAGTTATCAAATTATCTTGCACAATTGATTGATAATATAATATAAAGTGAATAAAGTGTTATTCTATTTTACTTTAGATTTACTGTATAAAGAATATCTTTAGCTAGAATAACTAGAAGTTAGCTCACTGAAAGAGCGTTAAAGGGTCAAATACTGTCATCAGTAGTTGCCTTTTATTTCGGTACCGATCCTTCAAGTACGGTACATTCACAAAATTGTATGATATTAGCGGTGATTGGGCACAGACAGGACTGAGGATCTGTTTTATAGTATTCGATTTTCACATACACAAATTTGAAATTTTGCACATAATTTATTTATTATCTACCCTATTCAAAATTTTATTTCTCACAACTTTTACAACAACATTTTAATCATCATCTTATTTTCCTAACCTTTATTATTCCCAAGATTAATTGGGGTCGTCTACTAATTCAACCGATTTTATCTGAATATTAGTTTTTCCGCGTAGCGACTGGCATCGGACCTCCGTAACCCTGAGGGCGTACTGAATTCGAAGGTTGAAACTAGTTGTCAGTATATTTGAGAGCACTGACTTCCCAATAACGACTTTTAATATTGAAAACAATTTAATGATTTATTAGATGGCGAGCCGCCTGCCTGACGCCGACTTTTCTTGGAAAGTAATCGTTTCTGGAAAGTACAAATGAAGAAAACAAATTAGAGTAAGGAAAACAGATAGAGTTGGTGAAAATAATATAGGTACAAGTCTTAAAAGGCGAACAGAACTAAGATGGCAGCAGGTAGCTCGATTCTACGATACATATCACAATGTAGAAAGGGACATCAAGCAGTCATTAATAACTTACAAATTAGTTGAAAAAGTTTCGTGACTATTCCTGGACTGCAGCTTACCTGAAACAAGAAAATAATTATCAAAATTACATTATATGTAAACGGGAATAATATGGGAGGTCAAATGAAATAAAACATCATCATCATTATCACGATTATGATGATGATACATTATACAAAGATTATGAAGGCTTAAAATTAAATATACTTTGGTTAAACTCCTATAACCAGGTCAACAGATTAAACAATACATTTATGTAGTCAGTATTTCAATTAAAAAAATTCTGAATAATTTCGAAGCTGTCAACAGCAGACTGATAAAGTTTTATCTCAAAATTCGTATATTAGTAAACAGCTATATCACTTCAAAGTTTCAGTTGTCAGTTACAAATAGTCAATTTGTCCGAACTTTACATCTGATAAGTAAACAGATCCCTAATGATGTTATCCTCAAAGTCATTATTTTCCCCTGAAAGTAGCTCTATAAACCCTTTTATTCGTTTTTGCTGATTAAACCTGTGCCCTTACCCAGGTTAGTGAAAGATTTATTTTCGACAACTTTACTTGTAAGGGTTTAAGGATAATCCTTTGTATTATTTTTTAACGTATGACATTGAAAAGGGCGTAAGATTTACAAGTTTTGCAATGAGAGGATTTCTTTTTAAGTTCTAACAAACCATTTTATATATTTATTTGGTACGATTACAGCACGGACCTGTTCCTCCAATGAGAAAAGCATCATACGTTATTTCATTAGCTTTAAATATTGCAGAAATTAAAACTAGTATGACGATAGACCTAGGACGACGCCTACCTTCAGATATAAATATAGAAAGTTGTATTGCATATTAACTTTGTTTTTCCGTTATGACATTTTAGAATTTCAAGTAATCTTTTAAGCTCTGTAATTATAAGAAATCCATATACCTACATCAGTTAGTGCAAAATAGGATCATCGTATTCTGGATTTAATTGACATTTAAAATTTCACCCTAGTCTCAAAGTAATTTGTACTAATCTTATTCGAATCTCGAGTCTATCGTACTATACATTAACCAAATACACGACCTCAATCCCAGTCACTTTATAGGGTTTTAAACTGCTATTTTATATCCAATGAAAACAGGGATATTTTAACATGTTACTGCTCTGAAATGGCCAAATTGCTTACGAGCAGTAAAAGGTTATGCTAATTTTATCGCCGACCTACGCGCATACAAAATTGATATGCCGTTTCGTCAAATATGACATTGTCTGAATACATGTTAGGAGTTGATTTGAATCAACACTGGGATAAGAAAATAAATATTTGTCTCTGCTTTTTCACGTGGTCTTTAAGTTTTTATATGAAAACAACAATGATGACAATCTAATAACAATAGCTAATAATATGCATATGCATAGTTATGAAAAATAATAGCAAATAAAAAAATATATTTAACATTTACATAGGTATTTTTTTATTTACAATGTGTGTATTAATATAATCAACATAAAATAAATATTACATGACATAATAAAAATAAAATAACATGCTTTTTCACATCATTCTAACTAAGCATTAATGCGAAATTTCGGCAAATCGGTTCATAGCTAGTTTGTAATCTAGTAACATGAATTGAGCAGAACGAGAATACAAATACAAAAGCGAGTGTGAATGTATTTTTAATAATTTAAATTATAATTCGAAAGTTAAAAAGAAAACAGAATTCAATTTTTTAAAAACTTTTTGTTGTTAAGTAGATGTCATAAATGATTTTAGAAAAAAAAACAACTGCATGGTAATTATTTTTATACACACAAAACTTGTGTTATTTCTAATAAAAAATGTTGAACGTAAAATATTAAATACTCATTTGAATAAAGTCATATTTAGCAATCACCAACGGTGCAAAATGTAGGTTGAAACCTGTCATTTAGGACATTGATTGTATTAATAGTCTGTCTATTTCTGCAAGAATTGTTGCCTGGCCGGGCGGCTGTTTTAGTAATGACATTTGTTGTGGAACCATTAGGAAATTGAGTGGATTCCAAGATCTGGCTGCGGTAAAAGCAGTAATGTGCTTTATATGACTAACTTATCACTTTCATACATTTCTCGACGCGCCATTTACGCGGTGTACTTATCTATTTAGTAAGACAGTAGATTTCATTGTTACGACACGCTTTTTTTTCTAAAATGATATACATTATTACAAAACCCATTATTTATTATTAGTTTCTGGTCTAAAATGTTAATATATTTAATACGTAGATTTTTAATATGTGAGAATCGCTTTTTTTATGGCAAGCAATTACCGTCGCCCATGGACATCCACAACACCAGAGACGTCACAAGTGCCTAGCCGGCCTTTGGGGATAGGGAGGGGAATGGGGAAGGCTTTTAGGATATGGCCCTCCGGTATCCTCACTCACTCGGTGAAACACAGCGCAAGCGCTGTTTCACACCGGTTTTCTGTGAGGCCGTGATATCACTCCGATCGAGCCGACCCACTCATGCTGAGGCGTGACTCTCCCACAATAAAATGAAAATTTATGAACACATTACCACATAATAGTTTATTTAGATCTTAGATATCATTTTTAATATTAACATAATTGCTCATGAGTTCATTTAATATTGCAAAACGTATTATTTTTATTAAATAAAATGTTTTAAGTAAGAATACGAAATCGAATAGTCTCAAGATTGATAGGGTACCTGAGCATAAATGTACCGCGAGAGAAATACAGTTGCCAGGAATTTCATTTACTTTTATTACAATACCAAGTGAATCTTCATTTAAATTAAATAGATGTAAAGATAAGGTTACATTTATACAGTTGTCTGGTGATGTGATTTAGCTTACACTTTGAGGTGGCATTTAGGTCGTGAGAAAACATACTATGAAGTTATTATTTTAATATTGAAATATTGAAATTAAGTTAATATTGAATTAAATAAGTTTCGCAAAACTTTTATTGTTGAATGAGAGACAAATACATATTAAAAAGATACTTAGAGTAAAAAGTGTAGAGTAAAAGTAATAAAATCTACGTCGATGGCCAAGAACGTGGTGGATTTCACTATGTTAAGTGAGTTTTTTGATAAACGTTTGTTATTATTAACCTCCAAAATTGACTTCTTGCTTGTTCAAGTTATTTTTTTGTCCTCAAGATAAAGCTTGTATAATAATATTAAGAAAAATATTTTTTTATACTCTTTGCCTTACTTGTAACATATAAGATGTGTATGCCAATGCTCCCAATCAAGTTGATATTCTAAAAACGTTATTAGAAAACTAATCAAATGTACAGGAATGTACTCAACGTTAAGTCACGTGGTCAAACCAAAATACTAAAAGAGAATAGAGTCGTTAGCGATAGTAGAAAGAGATTAGATGCGAAATCCTTGTATTTTTCTAGGCCCCCAGTACTTACAATACCAAGTTCGTACAGCCCACGTCACCGAGCTTATAGTCATGAGTGTAATACTAATTTGTCAATAATCCAAACGCAAAAGTTTCTAAGTATAAAATGCTTTGTAATCATTAATTTTACATAAATACTACCAAAATATATCCGTAAATATAAATGAAATGGTAGGGAGAGCCTGAGAAGAGACCCGAGCCCAGCAGTGGGACATTATGGGTTGTTGAGGGAGAGCCACGCATCGACATGCATGGGTCGGATCGACCGGAGTGATACCACGGCTTCACAAAAAACCGATATTAAATAGCGCCTGCGCTGTGTTTCACCGAGTGAGTGAGGATACCGGAGGCCCATAATCCAACCATTCCCCGCATCAAGGCCGGCAACGCACTTGTGACGCCTTTGGTGTTACGGGTGTCCAAGAGCGGCGGTAATCGCTTAGCATCAGGCGATACGTCTGCTCGTTTGCCCACCTATTCCATAAAAAAAATAAACCCATCAAAATATAATTCTGAGACCATTTCTCACGTTCTGTCTTTATAAAGCTACTTTCAACGGACGAGGGACGTTATGTCCATATACTCGCAATTCCCGGCAGTTAATGATGCGATATCGAGAGAACTTTTTCATCCACTGTTCAAATGTTGACAGAGGTATATAAACACAGGATTTTCTTAATATTCGTATGTGGGTAAGCCAATAGCTATGTGAAATAAATAAAGTCCATATAAATTATATTGTATATGAATTGAACCCTTATAATTTAGCTTGAGTGTTTTATGTATTCATTATTTACGTATTCTCTATTGTGTCGCAGAAGAATGGTAAGATATGAATTTGTGTTTGATGAATTTTTGAGACAGCATTTACAAATCTGTCTGTACATCAGAATTGTGTCTGGACGAGTAAGGTGACTTTAGTAGAACNAATAGAACAGAAAACGCTTGCCCAACCATTAAGTATATATTATTACAGTTATTCAAGAGTTAAAAATGACAGTATTTGATAAAAAGATTTGGGAATATACTCTAGCTTTTCTTGAAAATATAAAATAATTTATGCTTATCTATGACTATATGTTTGTCTTATATAGTGAAAAGTAGTTATACTTTGGACGGTCACCTTTTGTTATCCAATTTCCACTTCAAAGACGATAACTTCCTGACTTTTACTGAGACTTACATTGACGTAATGCAGGGCGTGAGTGCATAAAAATACCGTTAAAGTATCGTTTCTTTCACAGTAAACCTAAAAATAGACAATCTACTTTTTCGTTTCTTCGAAGCAAACATCGAGAAACAGTAATTTTTATTAGTTTTTTTTCAATCGTGCTAGTTTTTAGCACCTTTATATCCGGAAAATGTTTTCGTATTTGGTTCATTGTGTATACGGGCTTTTTTCGTTTTGACTGAATTCGCGAGTGCGAGAGTCCATAAGGATTGTGTAAACGTTTTTGTAACCTTTAACGTCCCCTGTTATTCCTTAGATTATAAGATTTTTTTTCCATGAAAACGAGGTCATGTTTTCGCTTTATCGCTCTTTTTTGGAGCTTACAAATAAGATGATTGAGGAAAAGTGTTTGCAAAGATTTTTCATATTGAAGAAAGGAGAAACTTTCGATTCGGGTTCCAAGAAGTTTTTTGTTTATATAAGTGACCTCATTGTTTACATAATCTTTACAAAAAATAAACTAAAACCCTAGTAAAAAAAGTTGAATTAACTCTATTGCCCGTGTCATAACAAATGTAGCGCATTGGCTGTTGTTTTCTTATTTTTCAGTAGGTACTAGTTTTAATATGTTCACTAAATAGGTTACTAAGTATTGTCTTAGCAGCTTAAACCTTTGATGTAAGCTGGTCTTACTTTACTAAGTTCATTAGAAATAATTTTGATTTTGTGTGTTTATTGTTTTATCCAGTAATATTTATGGCAACTAAACGTTCAATATAATTAAGATCCTTGTAGAAGCTTTCCATTACGTCGATGAATAGTTCAATGGATTTACAACTCTATAATACTACCTTGGGCTATGTGCAAAGTAGAGGAAGTTCGTGCCACTTTATGGACTTTATACCGCAATATTAAATTACTATTTAGTATTATACAGTTTCATTATTGATTATAGACATAACACAGATTGACTGATTGATATTTAATACCGATTTCAAAATCTATATTCCAGATAATCATAAATATTTTTTTCTTATAAATATTTCGGACATCTAACACACCATCTAGTCCCAAACTAAGCAGAGCTTGTATTATGGGTACTAGACAACTGATATGAATACATAAATACTTTTTTATCGTAAATACATACATATTATACATAGAAAACACCCAAACTCCGAAACAAATATTTGCAGATCATACAAACATTTGATCCGACCCAGGATTCGAACCTGAGACCTCATGGACAGCAGTCGCGTATGCTACCACTGCGCCACCGAGGCAGTCAAATCATGACTATCTAAACCTAAATTATAAATACGAAATAAGTATGTTTATCTGTTACGCTTCTGTCACGGTTAAAACACTGCATCGATTTCTATGAAATTTAGCAGAGAGATAATTTGATTCTTGAGTAAGGACTTAGGCTACTCTTTACCACGATAGCCGATATATAAGCGGATAAAGCCGCGGACAAAACTTAATATTACTATATATTCTCGGATCAAAGATAATAACAGGTTGGTTATTCTTCTGGTTTGACAGAAAATTGTAGATATTTTATGGAAAAACCTTGAAACTAACTAACTATCCATACCTATCCATAATTATCATAATAAACTATCATTGGTTCCAATTATTTTGGAAAACACGTGGACCATTGTACCGAGGGCATGTTTTTTATGTGCCTGTTGAAAGCAGTCACAGCCTCTTTTGTCTCCTAAATGTCAAAACTCTCATCAAATTTTTGATTTTTGCGAAAATAAAGAAATCACACCTAGCTTAGTCTGGAATGAGTGCGGGATGGGTAACGATCTCTGTGTTCCACCGGCAACAAAATTACCTAGATAGATAGATAGATAATACTTTACTTGTACACCAAGGTTTACACACAATATACAATTCTAAAAATTAAAAAAAAATGAAAATGTGATGTACAAAGTAAAAAAAACCTTTGGATGGACAGGTTTCATTCAAAGCTGGTGCAGGGTATTTAAGAATGGGAAGAAAAAAAAAGTTTTTACGTATATAATCTAATTTTTAAACTTGATGTAAAATTTTCTGAATTTTGTTCATACCAAACTCAAAATTTTCTCGAATTTCCTTATAAATGATACGCTGATTTTCTTCAATAAGTTGTCTGATAATTATAAGATTATCCTTCGTGATCACAGTGAAACACGGGCACGATGAAATTCCACATATCAAATGCCTNTAACTCAAATGTTTACAAGAAAAAGCGTACCGGTAACTGACTAAGGCATACCTGGTAAATATATATCACGTTGTTCCATCACGTTCTCTTTATACTATTATGTTGAGTTTGCCCCCTTTTCTGGCGTAAACAAACGAACACGTAAAGCCATAAAAATGAGCAAAGTTATTACCAGTACAAATCGCTTGGTGAGTATGCTATCCTGGTACCTTTATGCCCGTAATTAATAATACTTACTCATAGATATCTTTAGACAAGAACGAACCAAGCTAGCTTAAGTAAAAGTATAACTTAGTACTACTTTGGTTGCGAGTACCTATCATTTAGTTTTTCTTGTAAACTTGTAATTATTAACTTGTTTGTAAGGTACTCGTGGTTAAGGGCAGATGTGAACCTTTCGAAAAGTCGAAACTTTTCCAAAATATTATTGCGAATACGTCCCTATATACAACAAAAACTACATGTAAGAGTCGCAAAAGACTTAAAACGAATATTATTGTTATCGTTGCAGACATGAAGTATTTTTTACTTCTCTAGAATAGAACTGCGTACGGATCATACAAGATATTGAATTACGTAACAGCTTGGGATGGATTATTGAATAATATTTTACTGTCCTCTTATAAAGAAAAGAAAAAATATTATATGCTATGTCACAAGTTATACTTATTAGATTATTTCTTTATAAGATTTCAAAGTGACAAATAAAACATACAATAGTTTTCGTTCCCTTGTTTAACAATCAAGATCACGCTTACTCAGGTATATTAAATATTTCTTTTTCTAAAACATTTACACTTACGTTCACTTATTTTTTGCATTCAGGCAAATTAAAAGAAATTGTATTTTCTATTATTCATTTGAGGTGTTTATTTGGGTTACAATTCCATCAACCCTATATTGTTATTATGTACGCCCGAACATTATTGAAGCGTGAATGAAAATTTCTGAAGTGATTAATCATTCGCATGTGTTTGTTTGTGTGCGTCTTCGTATGAGAGCCCCGGTCGTTGACATGTGTGTGGATGATCTATAAGAATGTGTGTGTTATTTTTATCATAAAACATGAGATTATCATCTAACACTCTGATGTGATAAAAATAGGCTCACTATTTTGGGGATGAAGTTTGATTTTTGTTATATCATTTTTAGTTTATTTACAAAACAATTTAGGAAAGAAATTTTAAAAAAATTTCATAATATTTTTGGAGGTTAGATTTCCAGGAGTGTAATATAGATACTTACATCTTCATAGTCAGACAGACTGACCGTCTGACGGATATAAATCTTAAAAGTTACTTTTTAGGGTTCCGTACCCAAACCGTGATTATTAGGCAGTTGAAATTTTCAGAAGTGATGATTTTCAGATTGAAACTATAATAACAAATACAAAAAACATAATAATAAAAATATTTAAGAAGGCTCCCATATAGCAAAAGGGATTTTTTTTTCTAGTATTTGCTCGATATTGATAACGGCCACAGGTTGACGCCTGAAATGTATAAGTAATGGTACGAAACCCTTTCTACGTGAGTCCGACTCGCACTTGGCTGATTTTTGTAAAGTAAGTTTTAAAATTTTTATTCATTTGTACGTATAGATAACCATAAGAACACGTATGTTTATTCATACATATTTATATTTTATCAGTTAATAGTTATAGCTCACAACTGGTAATATAGAAGTAAGTATAACTTACTTCATATTACTTTTCTATCTTATGATTCACCATCATCATCATCATCATCATCAGATTCTTAACTCTCGGCATTATACGTTGACTTATGATCTAGGCTTCTAAGCAGAGCCTATGAGCTTAACTATCGTTCAGCTCTTTACACGACTGGTTTTAGTTTTATGGGTTCCATTTAGACGTAATTTCGGTTTACTGCCTGTTTGGCATGTAGCAAGAATGTCCAGCCTTAATATTAATAAAAAATATTTTATTAGACTTTCTCATAGACCGTAACCAGCGTCTAGCTTGTGCTACATTTGATAAAATTGTTGTAATAATGTGTTTGTCTCAGTCAACGCATAGTTTGGAAGTCGTAAAGACGTCGATACACTCTCTATGTGTTATGTCAAATACAAATCATAACTATTTTTTTATATCTTGCCTTTATTGCTTTCAGTAAAAAACTTTTTATTTTTTACCAGTAACGAATATTAACATTATTTTTAATAGTATTTCTTGTTTTATCTCATATGTTACAGGTATATTTGTCACAAACATCAGCTCTTCCCAAATTTTGTGTTGTCATCTGTTGTGAATACTTCTTTTGTATTTCCTTGTTCCGATGAAAATACAAATCTTTTAATAACACACTGTTTAAAGATAAATCAAATTGAAAATGTGTTGAAAAGCAACGATACCACGACATCACACAAAAGGTTTTTTTCTTTTTTTATGGAATAGGGGGCAAACAAGTATACGTATCGCCTGATGATATGCAAATACCACCGCCCATGAACACCCACAACACCAGAGGTGCTGTGGTGCACTGAGGTGCGGTGCGTTGCCAGCCTTTAGGGGATGCGGATCGGGATAGTGTTGGAGGCGTTGGGGTATGGGCTTCCGGTATCCTCACTCACTCGGTGTAACACAGTGCATCACACTTATCACTCTGGTCGAGCCGGTCCATTCATTTAAGTTATTTTTTTGAGTTTGGTACTGGGACCCCCTATTCCTCCTACCTCTAGGAGGATAGGGAGGGGCTTAGACAACGGCAACGTACATTACGGCGATATTTAATTGTTATCAGTTGACCGGTAAATTCGTTTGACGCCATACCAAAAAAATACTAAATTATTAAGACATCAGAAAATTATTCACTAGATTGTGTTTAAAATTTGTTGTAATACTCTATGATTCATTTGTATGGCTACAAATCAAACACTTCGTTATATTTAAATATTTTTAAAACAGATTTCAATTGAATCAACAACCTGTTAAAGTAATAATAAAAAAATCAGTAAATTTGTGAACAAACATATTAATAGTATACAAAGCAACAAAAATTTGTGGTAAGATGTGGTTGTGGGTTCAAACCCAACAAAACATTGACCTTTGTTGGGTTTGAACCCACAACAAATGCGCTACGCAGTATAAAGTGACGGTGCCTGCTTAAACCCCGTTATCCGTGCAGACAAAGTCGAGATATCTTAATTTCGTAAAAAATCATTTTAAGTATACTTTAAAGCCATAGATTAAGAAAAAAATGGCAATAATATAGTCTATCGTGTATTTACGTGTAATTCGACATTTATGTTATTATTTAAATGTCGAATGATTTAAATATAGAACGTCAATAAAAATGACAATAGATCTCTTTATTGTACACCAGATTCATTCCAAGGTTAACTTAAAATTAGAGGAGTACAATTTATTGGCGACCGTATCGCTCGGAGGCAATTTCTTACAGACAACCATAGGATGGCGTAAAAACATAATTAGGAGAAAGTGTAGGGTCTGGTGAGGAACAAAAGTAAGGTAAGCCGAAAGAATTTGGGTAGTAAAGAATATCATATACCGTTATAATACATTATACACATAGCGTGGATTATTTAATAAATACAAACAAGGAATGAGTAAGATATACAGTTAGTTACATACTTAAATGTAGCTAACCTAATTAAAAACCAGTGGTTTCCTGACGTTATTTACCAATGACAAAATTAAAAACTTAAGGAAGTAAGATCACTTATTTTCACGAGAGAAATGAAGCCTGTTATCATTATTAAAAGCAATTTATTTACGTTTTGCAACTTTGTATGAAAACGAAAACCGAAATTAGTTATGAACCATGAAAAATGACACGATAAAGGCTTTATTTAAGGTTCGTTAAATGAAAATCTGCCACCATAAAAGACCTGGAGACCTTTGCTAAATAGCTTATTTCAATTGGTTAATAAAATTCAAAGATGTTGTACTAAATAATTTATTACTTCTCGAAACAAAATTGCTGACGTTTTGCAGTTAAATTTTAATGGTTAATTTCTGAAACCGTTTAGGCACTGGAGTTTTTTATATTGGTATTAGAGATTGATGAAAATGATAGTCTTATATCAGATAGTCTCAGAACAACGCAGAATCATTATGTCATCAATATTAAAACCAAAACAAAAACCAAAAGATGAAAGGGTTGAGCGCAAGATATTTAATTTAATCAGAATCCAGCCTTTCTTATTATGTGAGAAAGAAATGTGAAATTTGAATATTTCTCTGAGTAATTTCGAGATGAGCTTGCCTAAAATGTTACCGGAACTAAATAAGGTTCATCGTTTCTACTGGCCAAAGACTTTATAGACGTTAGTTGAAAATATGCCTCGGTATGACTACAGATTTTCTTTTTGTTTTTTTTTTGGCTAGTCATTTCATAATTATATCTCTATTTATAAAATAAACATAGGTTTTAATTACTGACAACGCAATTAAGACCAAGTCCAGCACTTAAAAGTTACACTTATAAGTGTAAATTTTTTATACTAAGTATTTGCTTACCATTTCAATTTATAAAGAGTTTATGAAAGAACACGCGAGATTATGTAATAACTATTACGTGATCATGTTGATTTCAGTACCTTTACGTCTTTCTATGATACATATGAATAATATTATGATTATTTATGAAATTGTAGTTGAAAGAAAAAATGTTTCTATTTTTATCATAACAATTAGTTTAAATTCAAGATTATTATAAATCGTATATCGTAAGCGCAGAGTAGCAATTTTTAAATTAGAATAATAAACTAAGCAATGAATCAAAGTAAAATACGCTCTTATAGCAATTCCTTTATATTTAAATTAAAAACCATTTTAATTGAAAAGGAATATCCAATTTACGGCAACAAATAAAACCTACTGAAGGTATTACGATGATTGGGTAGTATCTATTCCACCTGCAGATTGTAAATGCAATTCTAGTAATTGTATTGCTGGAACAATTATCTACAATAACTAAATATTATTACGATTTTAATGGACAAATTTATTTACTCGACTAGGGCTAAGCGAAAAAGAAATAGTTTAGTAATAGTTTAGTATAGGCTAGTCAGGCCTGTATGTTCCACCGTAGCACTGAGCTACTGAACTGGTTATAATGAAGGAAATGCCAATACATTTGTAAATATGGCCGGGATAACATAAGTTATGTAAATTTTATGAAAGATTTTTACGTTATAGGGTTATGTTTTTGAAACTTTCTCCTGTACACTTTGATGTACATAATGTATGTATATACATATAGTAAATATAATTAACGGGTAGAGCTTCGATTCATATTTTATCTGGCCAGCTCAAACAGCACATAAGAGCAGAGCATATGACGGCTTCGAATAAAACTCTCCCTTGCCCACTTTCCTGAATCTGTGGGAAGGCCATTCAAATGTGACAACATACACATGTCTTTTGAAGCAAATACTAGAATTCGTCTTTATCTTACGTAAAAATATTCTTTCATGAACTGGGAACAATATATTTTTCTACATCAAAATTAAAATTTATCCAATATTTATTTACTCCTCTGTTGTCCAACTGTTGCGTTTCAGTTACTCTGTTAATAGTTTGAAACGTATCTATATTCTCAACAGTTGAGGATGTGGGTTCGTTTACTTTAAGTTAGTATTTAGTAGGTATACGTACACTGGTGAGATCAAAAAACATAAAATAATACACACACACAGACCTAGTAGTGGCGGTATGTATGTACAAATTTAAGATAGGTTAGACTTTTATTCCTAAAACGTCAAGCCTGTCTGTCAAACTAGGCACAAACTACCACTTACGTGACAGTATCAGGCCACTGTGATTTGTAGTACACATTTCCACGCTCAAATACAAATGTCAGTGTGTGAATGTACCAACACGTACACCTTTACATATATATACCTCTGTTAATATTAAGAAGTTTGGATGAAATTAGGGCAAGTAAAATTTATTTTTCTTTATTTAGCTTCTGTATTCTATAGTATGGATTACATGATTTACCGTTTCCAGAAAATAATGCTAATAAAAAATACCTAAAAGTATATCTTGAAACAAGGTAAGAAAATTAATATACTAAACTTATTGCCGTGACATTAAAACTCTGACAATTGATGGCAATCCAATTAAAATTAGTAGCGAACGACCGTTTATATTCAAATTCCCGTCCCAGTAACACAATTAGCAGGGAACTGTTTAGCGATTTCACATGTGTACTACAATCACTGTAACAGATACGAGTATGTAAGGTCTCACGGTCTGCGCGTAATTATCACATGTTATTCATTATTACACCTGTTCTGAATAACTGTTATTTTTGTAAATATTTATGGTCAAATTATAAACATTGGGTGTTCTGTGAGTTTGTAGTTCTTATTATTGCTTCTAATTATTTTAGGTTTGTAAACAACTGTGCTAATTATATTGTTTGGAAACTCTCTTAACTAAAAGTCATATTTTACTTCTTTTGATGAAATGGTAACTAGCTAACCAGCTAGTTCTGTCAATGTCAAGTGTTTAATGTCTTTAAATCTTAAGTCTTCCAGTCTTCATCGTGATAAAATGGTGATAAAAAAAATATAAAAAATGTGAAAAGGATGAAACGAAGACCGAAAAACCAAAAGAACTAAACTAAAAGTCACTAAAAATTACTTATGTCGGGTTTAATGACGTGTAAGATGTCAAATATTGACTAAAGTAAGGTAAGTCACATCAAAAATAGACATTTTTGAATATAAACATAGAAAAATGAGATTTTGGTAATAGCTACACTAAAATAGCTGTGTAGGAGAAAGTTTTAGCGAAACTTTAGTTTAGTGATGTAACAACTGAAATACGGATCAATGACGGAGTTACTTTTGACAAAATGAGTGGAGTCATTATAATACTAACTTACTATCATGTTTGATGTAATATGTTATTATAAGTATACAACTTATTTATTTATACTACGTTTTATCCATAATTTCAAGTTCAATTTGAAATATTACAAAAACACGATCCTCATTACCCTTTAAGCCTCTTCCCAAACTAACTTGGGTTGCCTTTCAATCTACTCCTACACTGCTGAACTTAATTTTTATACGTAGAATAACTGCCGCTAAACCTACAAAACCTAAGGATTTGGTGGCAATGAAGTTCTGTATGTATTGACAGACTTTTTAGGGATAAAAATAAGTCATAAACATACCTCCATCGTTCCTATTCTAGCCGAGACTTTCAGCCGGGTTTCAATATATTAAGAATGGACCCATAGACTAACCAGGCTCGAATTGCGTAACCTTTCGATGTCCTAAGCTATTCGATTACGACTTTACCCAGATCCTAAACATTGGCGTGTTTTAATTAACTGTTATCATTTTCGCAAGTTGTCTCTTGATTTACGGTTATTCCTAAAGTTTGTCCGTGGTCCAAAATTATTTTAAATAGCCTTACGTCCTTTCAGAATATTACAGATAGTCATTTCAAAGGTATATCGTGTAATGATGTCATAGAAAAAATAAATAATTTAGTGAAGCCAAGCAATGTACAAATAAAAAGGACTTTCACTCTTCATCTCGTTGTTCCATCATCAGCGCGAGTCGAAGATGTTAAAGTTTTATGTTACCATCTTATATATTAATACATGTTTAGTTTGATTCCGATAGACAAAATAAAATCAGTTTAAAAATTACTTTTTAAAGATTTCTTAATGCAGTACTCTAGCTAGTTAATTGAAGCGTGTCAGAACTGAGAAGGTCAATACTGACAAACACTGGTAACATACGTTTATTTAATTAAGTGACAAAACTTTAAGACAGTTTATGAACAACCCTTGGTTATGTCTTACAGATACAGTTTTTTTATGAAGTATTTACCCGACCGATAAATTCTATGTATNGTATGTATGTTTTTATGTTCCACTGAAGAGGTTAAACTGCTCAACCGATTTTAATGAAAGCGTGTCAATAAATCCGTAATAATTACCCAGCTGACATAGATTATATACATTTTATCAAAAGTTTAAAGCGACTATCAATATCTGATTAAATGATAAACCATAACCGAAAATGCCTTACCGTGGGAGAGCCACGCTTCGGCATGAATGGGCTGGGTCGACCGGAGTGATATCACGGCCTCACAGAAAACCGGTGTGAAACAGCGCTTACGCTGTGTTTTATCGAGTAAGTGAGAATACCGGAGGCCCATATCCCAATCCAACGCCCCCTATCCCCCTCACCATCCCCTTTCCCCCCAGGTCGCCGTAGTGTGGGTCACCATGCTGCATTGTTCTTTTTCGCATTGAGAATGGTGACCACCACTCTTGGATTCTGCTCATGCTTTCCATCAGGCAGGGCAGAGTCATTTTGGCAGCTTAAANCTATGTATGTTTTTATGTTCCACCAAGAGTTTAAACTACTCAACCGATTTTAATGAAAGCGTGTCCATAAATCCGTAATAATTACCCAGCTGACATAGATTATATACATTGTATCAAAAGTTTAAAGCGACTATAAATATCTGATATAACATAACCGAAAAGGCCTTACCAACAAGAAGTGGCGATGCTGACGGTTATCTCTTCTGCGAAGCCTTCTCCAACATCCTTCTCATAAATAGTTTACCAGAATCAGAAGTGACTTCTTGATATAATTCAATATTTTTATAAGTGTACTGGGTATGACGTAAGTGAATTGTATCGTCATCATCATCAGCCTATTGCAGTCCACTGTTGGATATAGCCCTCTCCATAGACTTAATTTTATAGTCACAGTAATTGTAGTGAATAATTACTAACTGTAAAAAGTTTTATAAGTACGTAATAAACAGTTCCTTGTAAATCCATACTATATTCGAAAGTAACTTTATCTGTCTTTCACGACTAAATTACTGCACCAATTTTATTCAAATTTGGCATATGTCTTACCTCAACAATCAAAGTATCAATGTTTGGTTTGATTGAAAGTAGCTTATGTCTTTCCTCAACAATTATACTTTAATTTTTCCTCAACAATTATAATTTATTTTAATGTCCTTAACAATCACATAAGCTAGTTTTTCACACACACACACACACACAGAGACACACACACATACACACCTAACACACACACACACACACCAAACACACACACACACACCAAATACACACACACACACACACACCAAACACACACACACACACAAATGCGAACATGCGAACAGAGCGGCGAACAAAAGCTAGTTACATAAAAAGCTATTGTTACTGTATGAGTCAGCTAAAATATATTTCTGTGTATCCTGAAATATTTAACAAAACTCTCCTATTCGCAAATAGACGAGTAAACTTACAGTTTAATACATTATGCTTCTTAAACGTTAAAGTCATTTTGTTACAGTTTATGTTGGAAACTGCTATTTCTACTTAAAAGTTTTGCAGGCCGTAAAAGTTTCAGTTATATTCGACTGTAGTTTGTTTTATGAAGTTCATTTATTCAGTTCTCTCAGAGTTTTTTTTTTAGTTTCTTCTACAGATGGTGCATTTTTTGGCTCAAGCATATCACTTGAGCCCGAAAACTTGAAATGAGGGTAATTTATAGCTAAACTTTTTTACAGTATATTGATATGAAATATACTCGTAGTTTTTGTAATAAAAAAAATCTTTTTT